>CM061529.1:52462575-53062575 GCA_030068015.2 Neoceratitis asiatica
TTGTACTGAGCTGTCTTCTACGCATAGATATGTTTTTGTGCTTGTGCGAATAGACGTTTGAGCTTTGTTTTATTTTCGTATCGCTTGCATCCTTTGTACCCTTGGCGTTGCGGTCGATTGATTATTCTCAGAGATTTATTTATTTTGTATGAAATTCGGTAAGTTCATGTGTGGAACCCAAAATGACTTGCAAAAGCCAGTATAAGAAAATGGTTTACAACAATGAATTTGAGTTTTTTTAAATTATCACTTTACAAATGCCGTTAGACTAAATAGGTGAAAGCCTCCTTCATACGAAATTAAAGGGAAAGTTGAATATTGAAAAACGAATAAAGAAAGCAAATGTGACTTTTTACAGGGGAAAAATACAGTTGAAGCACAAACTTAGTTTGATGACGAGTTTCCGGACACTGCGGCACGAAAATCAGCCATTAAGGATTGGTATGCTAAGTTTAGGCCTGGTGAAATGATCGCCGAAGACCAGTGGACGCAGTAAACGCCCAAAAGAGGTTGTTACGGAAGAAAATATCAAAAAAATCAACAAAATGATTTGGAATGACCGTAAATTTAAATTAAATCAAATATCAGGCACTCTAATGATGAAACTGAACGTGTAAATCAAATAATTCACTAATTTTTGGGTATGAGAGAGCTCTGTGCGAGGTGGGTGCCGCGCGAGCCCACTTTTGACCAAAAGTGATGTCGAGTTGATGATTCGGAGCAGTGTTTGGAGATGTTCAAGCTTAATAAACTCGAATTTTGTCATCGATATGTGACAATGGATGAAACATGGCTCCATCACTTCACTCCGAATTCCAATTGACAGTCATTCGAGTGGAATGCAGACGAGGAACCCACTCCAGAGCGTGGAAAAATACAATAATCGGCTGGCAAGATATGAAATAATTTTCATTGACTTTCTTGCAAAAGGAAAGACCATAAACAGCGATTATTGCGTAGCGTTATTTGACCGCATGAAGGACGAAATCGCCGAAAAACTGTCACATTTGAAGAAAAAGAAAGTGCTATTTCATAAAGCCAATGCACCGTGTCACAAGTCAGTGAAATCGATAGCAAAAATTCATGAATCGGACTTCGAATTGATTCCACATCCACCCTATTCTCCAGATCTGTCCCCCAGCGCCTAGTTCCTGTTCTCAGATCTCAAAAGAATGCTAGCTGGGAAGAAATTTACGTCAAATGAAGTGCTGGTCGCTGAAACTGAGGCCTATTTTAGAGCCAAAGTACAAATCGTACTAAAAAAAATGGTATCGAAAAGTCACAGGGTTGCTATAATCAATGTATAACACTTCAAGAGAAATATGTTGAATAAATAAATTAAATAATATGAGGCAGGAAACTTTTCACTTGAACTCTCTAATCATGAATAAGAATAAAATAAAAATTTTGAAGTTAGATTTTAAATATCAACAATTTAATTTTATTTTTATTTTACAAAAATCTAATGCTGACAAACTTAATATTTTATATTTTATATAAAATTATTCTATGAAATAAAAAAATAAAAAATTAAATAAAATAATTCATCTTAATTTCCTTTCGAAAAATGGAATGGAAATGGTTTATGGAAACATAAATTGTGACAGGGAATTATCAAACTATTCAATTCTACGTAAAACTAGCTTCTTTAGTACGGAATACGTATATATACAGGCGAGAGGCACATATACCATATTATGATAACAGTGCCAGAGCGAAAAGAAGAAAAAATAATTGGAAGAAAAATTAACAACAGAAAAACAAAAAAAACAAAAAAACAAAAAAAAAAAAAGCAGAAAATACCCGTACACCTGCCCACGCATACGAAATGGTTTATTCAAAAAGAACAGTCAGCATCGTACGAGTATATGCAATCAAGGAAAGAAGAAACAAAGAAGAAATAAAGAAAAAGTGGAAAAAATATGTAAACTGAAGAAAATAATATTTTGCCAAGCGTCCAGCCAAGGACGAAATAAATATTGCAAAAACCCTTCACCAACTCCCACAGATACAAGTACGTTACGTATGCGAGACTAACCATCAACAACACTTTACAACTGATAAGAGGTAGTAGTGTGACAGTGTTGATGCTGATGGTGTGTAAAGGGCGGACTGACAGTCAAGCAGGTACAACTGACACATATACACAGCATCTCAATGTGTTAGTGTGGAATGCTGCGAATCGAAGTTATAACCATTGTCGTTTGATGTCACATGTCTACGGCGCCAGGCACAACATTCCATATACGAGGCGTAACCAGAAAGTAAGTGTATTGAATTTTTGTAGGTTTGAAAAATTTGTAACTAAAGCAAAAAAAATAATAATAATACGTAATACCTTAGTACATAATATAAACTATTTTTCAACATAATCGTCATTCCTCTCTCTGCAGGGGGTGAAGCGGTGTACAAAGTTTCTGTTGCCTTCTTCGAAATAATTTCCCGCTAACTCTATCTCCCGGAGAGCTTACGCAACATCGCAGAAAGTTCCATCAACAGTCAATCTAGTCAATCTGCAATCGTCCCGACGCGCATTTCCGACTTTTTTCGTCCATCCTAATTGATGGTCTGGATTGACATTGTTCACGAAACGTGTTGTCACGCCGATAGTTACCACCCTACTGACCTTGAACCGGTATCGTTAGAATGGAAAGAAGTCATGCTACTCTACCGTCTTCCCAATATGACGTGAGAGCCTCAGTACCCTTACTTCCTGGTTGTGCCTCGTATATATATATCTGCATATGCTGCAAAAATGTCCACTTACATTGTGGAAATGATATGTGTCCATCGTGGTTATGGCACCTGGAAAAACATAATTTGGTAATGGCATGCCTTCATGCTTAATGATTGGTGGAAATTATTTTGTTTTTGTTATAATTGTTTGTTTTTCTTTTTATTCTACTTTTTTTTTTGTTGACAAAAAAAGTTGTCGGAAAAATAATAAAGAAGGGATTAAACAATGTGTGGAATTATCCGATTATGTTTATATTTAAACTTAATTTATGCTGATATCGGAGCACAGAAGATATCTTCATCAGTTTTTGGCCTTCGAAATTCATATTAAATGTCATCACGACTCAAGCGAAATGTTTTTGTCATTGCAATTGCGATTATAACAGAATGAACAGTAGCATGCAAGTCGAGTCTTTTCCTTATCGAACGGCACCCTGAGAGTATACCACGTGAAATTAGCATCTTCTTTATAAAGGGGTGACGGTTTTCCTCTCTCTCTACTTTAACCAGTGAGTATTGCATTGAATACCTTCAGAACTGTAGAGTTTTTTCTTTCCTTCCGGACATGATCTAGCCAGCGAAGACATTATCTCTAACTCATTTTTTCACCGTCTGCGGAATTCAGCATCGTCAATCTGCTTCTGTTACACACAGCGAGACAGGATTTTACCTTTCCATCCCTTTTCTATAGTAGAAACACCTTCTGACAGGAGTGATTTTTGGTTAGAGTTCAAGGCCAAGATTTCTGTTGGTGCTAATTTTGGTCCCTTGATAGACGAAATCATATACGAAATCGCCGTTATGATTGTTAACAGTTACCTATAAGGTATTTCGTCTTGTTCTCATTCGAAGCCACACACAAGTGCTTCGGTTCCTTATTCCTATATAAAGAATGATCCATTTTGAGGTTTCCAAATTTTTTAAAGAAAAAAACACGGAAAATTTAAATTTAATGGGGGATGCTTATTATCATTCGAAAGCACAATCTTTGACATTTATTTTTTGAAGATTATCTCTTTCAAATGTTGGCCGCGGCTACGTCTCAGAGCCCAATTTTCGATAACGTGATGTTTTGATCCAAGGCCTGAATCGAAGCGGGTTTGGCCGCATGGCCTTTATACTTTACATATCTTCACAGGAAAAAGTCTAACGTAATATCACACGATCTTGGCGGCCAATCGACTGGCCCAAAACGTAAAATTATCTGCTCACCGAAGTGTTCTTTCAATTAATGCATTGATTGATGCGATGTGCGAGAAGTGGCGCCGTCTTGTTGAAGTCAATCTCGCGGAGATCACGAGCTTCAATTTCAGGCATGAAATAGTCAGTTATCATGGCGCGATAAAGGTCGCCATTGACGGTTACGTTCTCACCGACATCATTTTAGAAGAAATATGGACCGATGATTCCACACCAAACCGTTGCTTTTTCTGTATGAAATGGCAGCTCTTGAATCTCTTCAGGTTGCTCTTCGTCCCAAATGCGGCAGCTCTGCTTGTTTACATACCTATTAAGCCATAAATGGGCTTCATCGCTGAAAAAAATTTGGCTCAAAACGTCGGTTTTTCTTGGAGCTTTTCAAGAGCCCTAGACTATAGCGAAGCGATGTCACTTGGGAAGGTCGAGGGTCTTCAGATCTTCCACAAGCTGTATTTTGTACGCTTTCAATTTAAGATCTCGACGTAAAATGCGTCAAGACGTTCCATACGTCAGTCCGTGTTGCTGCGAACGACGCCGAATCGACTCTCCACGGTCTTCGTGTACACTCTCAGCTACGGCCGCCATATTTTCTTTACTGCGTGCTGGGCGTGTAATCAATCAAAGTTTTACATAATATTTCGGCTATTTAGCTGAATGGTAAAGAAACCTTTGAGAAAAGTTGCCATCTGTTTGAAAATTTGAATACATTTTAGTTGGTGACATTTAATTTTTAGTTCAAGCAACAAAAAAAATTTAAGGCTTAAAGAGCAAAATGTTTTTGAGCAAAGTTTAGGATATTCAAGAAAGGCTTAATGTGAAAATATTTTCTAAGGGTTTCCCACTTGTCTGATAGTATCAATTTTAAATATTTTCTTCACAAATTAAATGTAAAAATATGATTATTAAAATATAGAGATTTCAAAAAGTTTTCGAAGAGGATTGCAACTAGAACACCGGATTTTGTTCAAACATATTCGAGCAGTGCGAGCATTTGAGCAATGAGTACTTGCACCCTTTGCTCATTGCTCATTATTCGGAAATTTGTGAAGCCGAGCCTTTCGAGTATTTTGGCAAAAATTTACCTTTTTCTCGAATTTTTTTTTCTTAAATATGAAATTTGTTCATGGAAAGTGATTGTCGAGCGAGCATGAAGCTGCTCGCAGTGTTCGATACCCGGGTGTCTGGAGCTCTAGTTGCAACCTGTTTTACAATTCGAAAAATTTTAGGCTCAGATACTTCTCCTCACTCCAAACTTCCTTACGCTCTATCAGAGAGCGTTTGGCGGTAAAAACTGTTTAATTTTCCACTTTTTATACACAAATTATTCCCAACTTAACTTTCATTGCGGTAAGGAAAGAAGCACAACGTTGCCGCGTCTGTCAACGACTACCGCAACCAGTTCCAGCACATCCTCTGTCCGAATTAGGAAGGTTCAAACAGAAATTGGAACTGAAAACTAATGCGTGAAACTATTCTGTAAATTTTTCTAAAATTTATATTTTCCAAGTAAAATTCATAAATAAGTATTAGTAATAATCACATTTAATTTTCCCATCAAGCAAGCTTGATTTGCCTCCCGAAACATACAACTTCAGATATGCCTGCGCAACCTTATGTGATAAGATTTAAATAGATATATGTACATATATATATTTCTTCCGCTATGCACACTTTCACACATAAAGTGCTTTAGTATAATGACTTTGCTAATTTAGATAAAGAAAAAATTAAATATAAAATCTGTGAAAACCTCTAAAAAATTCCATTACACTCTACGCCATTATTGGAATGTAGATAACCCACAAGAATGTTTCAATCCCCAAATTTGGCAGAGGCACACACACAAATACGCATATAATCGTATATGCATGAGGAAGACGATAAGGAAGGCGTTGGATGTGAGGATATATGGAGATGAAATGCTAATGGTGATGAGGATGCAAATAAGGATTTTTGCGCTGTATGAAGGTATGGAGAGGATACGAGTAGCATGGCAAAGACAAAAAGTAGAGGTAACTAAAAACGTGTGGCAAGTACGTGTAAATTGATTAAGTTACTCTCCCAATATTCCATTGTTCCTTCCACCGTTGCAATCGTTTAGCTAAGCTTTCACTGTTCGTTGAGGTTATTTTAAAGCAAAACACGAACAGACGAGAATATAGATATAGACAAATATAGGTTAGAAAAATGAATACAATATCTAGTTCACTTGATGCCGCTGTTTTCTAGTAACCGCTGCGTAGACAATGTGAAGGAAGTTCACAAAAACAGTTGTAAAATTTGCGACTAAGAAGCCAATGTAGGCAGTCATATACAAGCAGAATTCCCATTTGCTCAGCTCTTTAGTGCAAGAAAATTTAGAGTCAAATAAAATATTTGGCTTGAGACATTTTAATTGAGTATTTTGGTTTTCTACATATGACTTTAACCCGAATTGATTATTTCAAACATGCGAATTTCGAGCAAATGGAACCAAACAAACATATTCTTTCGAGTAGATATCGGTTCCGGATATCAGAATCTCACCAAATGAACCTTGGCGAAGTGCTATCTATGTTCCAAATTTTAACCAAAAAGTAGGAAATTCAAATAGATCGGTCCCAGGTGTACTTTCCGTATAGAAAAGTTTTCCAGGTATTTACCCAGGCAAAGAGCTTTTTATCTATGTTTCAAATTAGAAGCAAATCGAACCGACATCCCAATTTTTTTGAATAGATCGGTCGCAGGTTCACTTACCAGATAATCTTTTTCTACCGGATGCCTACGATATACACAGAGCACACCACCCACGTTACTTTACTCCATGACAATTGATTTAGGCTGTGATCTAATCTGGCAGTCCTTCAGGGCAACGCCTTTGTTACATATACTAGCGGTACCCTAGCGTGTTTCGTTACACCAAAACCAATACTGGGAAATTGAAAAGTCATATGTTTTTCTACCTTTCATGTACACGAAATGGTATATTAACTTTGGCCCGAAGTATGTAAGTACAAGAAGAAGAAAAAAAGAGGCCCGTCAAAATATATACTGATCGTATCAGAATGACGAGCTGAGTTGATTTAGCCTGTCCGTGAAATTTGATATGCTACACACACACAATGAATTGTCTATTAGTTCTAGAATTCATCGAAATCGGAAAACTAGAACTTATATCCCCTTACAACCGATTGGTTCAGATATATGTGGATTTGTGTCAAAATCCCTTAAAAAAAAGCATCTAAAGTGTGTTCCAAGTAGAGGTACCTTTTCAATAGCCTTTTTTTCGACAGACCGCGCGTATGTCGTGTCAAGCTGTCATGTTATTTTTGTTCAGTATTGTTTAGCATTTCATCCTGGAAAGGCCTATGCCTGAACAACGTTTACACATCATTCAACTTCATTACGAAAATTCACGTTCTGTAAAGAGTGTGTTTCGCGCGCTTCGATCAACTTATGGTCAACATAATCGGTCTACTGAGTGTGCTATTCGCAACACAATCACCCATCTTGAGGCACAGCATTCATTATTGGATAATATTCGACCGAATAGACCACGTCCAGCACGCAGTGAAGTAAATATAGCGGCCGTAGCTGATAGTGTGCACGAAGACCGTGGAGAGTCGATTCGTTGCCGTTCACACCAACTCGAACTGCCGTATGGAACGACTTGACGCAGTTTACGTCAAGATCTTCAATTGAAAGCATACAAAATACGGCGTGTGCAAGAACTGAAAACGCTCGGCCTTCCTAAGTGACATCGCTTGCCTCTAAGGGGCTTTTGAAAAGTTGCAAGAAGATCCGACTTTTTTGAGCCAAAGTTTTTTCAGCGGTGGGGCCCATTTATGGCTCAATGGGAGTGTAAACAAGCGAAATTAACGAATTTTGGGACGAAGAGGATCCTGAAGAGATTCAACGGTTTTTGTGTGGTTTGTTGGCCGGTGGAATCAGCGGTTCATATTTCTTCAAAAATGATGTCGGTGAGAACGTAGCCGTCAATGACGACAGTTATCGCGCCATGATAACCGACTATTTGATGCCTGAAATTGAAACTCGTCTTCTCCGCGACATTTGGTTTCAACAAGATGGCGCCACTTCTCACACATCGCATCAACCAATGGATTCATTCAGAGAACACTTCGGTGATAAGATAATTTCACAATCCCGCTTCGATTCAGGCCTTGGAGCAAAAATTCACGCGTGTCATTCGCCAGTTACCAGTCGAAATGCTCGAACGAGTCATTGAAAATTGGACTCAGTGGATGGAACATCTGAGGCATAGCCGCGGCCAACATTTGAAAGAGATAATCTCCAAAAAGAAATGCCAAAGGATTTTCCTTCGAATGATAATAAACATTCCCCATATAATTTGAATTTTCTATGTTTTTTCTTAAAAAATGTAGGCCACCCCGAAATGGATCACCTTTTAAATTCAGTTTACCACCACACAACCACAGTGGTCATCGCCGTCGGCAAAAAGCCATAAAAAGCGACAAATGCGGTAAACTGCGACCACAATTTTACACAGTAAGATGGAGCATCAGTCAACGTGTGCGAGTGGTGTGCGTAGACCTACGCTCATCTGTGATGTGGTGTTTGCTCAATTAATAAGAAGATTAAAATTTGCATGCCGATTAAGTGCAGCAGTTAACAGGTAGGTAAGTGTGTATATTACCCAGCGTATGTAACGGTAAAACACATGGAACTGTTAACGCAGTTTCCTGCACTGTGTCCACTCAACGCAACGCTTAGTGGTTGGTTGACGACTGTTGTTTGGTGGGCGTCAGGCAGCTCACTGAATTTAGCTGTATGTATGTATGTATGTATATTAAAGCCTTCCGATGCGTCTGCGTACGCTTGATTTGACTGTGCACCGGTTTAATTCAGTGTTTTTTTCTTATCTCCATTAATGTTATAATCCGCATTTGCACACACAAGCGCAAGTGTATAATTTCAGCCAGCTATCGCAAGCAGTGCAAGCAGCTACATTATGATGCAAAAATCCTTTAGTCACTCTCTTATCGCCGGTGGCTTTGTGCATTACCATAAAACTGTAAATACTTTATATTTCTCCGACACTCACACCATGAACCGTTATATTTATAGCATCCTTGTCTTTACCAAACAGATTTGCAGTCATTCGAGATTGAGGCTGAAGCTGGATGGCCAGCCATACAAATGTTGTGGGCTTACCATCACCAACGAATCTGTGAGCTCAAAAATTATTTGCACTTTAAGTGAGCGTGATATAACGGCGCCGCGGGCCGGAGGTGGTTGCGAAAGGTACATATATAAAATTGAAACCTGAATGCCCGTACTCGCAAAAGATTGGGATGCAGGAAGGTTTTTGATATTGTTTCTGCTTAAAATATTAAAAACGAAATAAAAATCAATGAGCTAACAGAATTAAAATGCAGGAAGGATTGAAAATTAAATGGCTCTTGAGGTTTAAAAAAAAACCTTAAAGTGCATATCTTGTCTTGCATAACGGATTTCTTAATTAATTTAATTCATCGTTTTAGTGTAGAACTCTTGGGAATATTCACATGCTAACTACAAAGAGACGAAATGACCTCCAACTAAACTTTTATACCGGCACTCCTGCCCTGCTTTCCTCATCTGACAACTCAACCAATTCCAACTCAAATTCGTTCAGAATTGAGTAGGACCTCTTTTAGTATTTTCCATACTTCTGCTCTCTGAGATATGATCGGAATAATCAGTGACTTGTAGAGTGTTCTGTTTGCTCGTCGAGAGAGCACTTTACTTTTCAATTGACTAGGTAGCACCCTTTGGCAAGAGTGATTTTGCACTGAACTTTGAGGCTGACATTAATATTGCTGCTAATGCTGGTTTCAAAATGAAGAAAATTTAAATTCAACTTCATTCAATTCAACAAGACGCGAGTGCGCTGACTCTTTCCTTGATGAGATATTTCATACCTGTTGACTACCAGACCGCTTCTCTTCTTTGTATCTTAGTCAGCACTGCACCTCGTTTAAGTTTTTTTAGCGTTGGGTCAAAAAAGTCTTTCAGGAGTGAGCTGTCTTGGTTGAAATCTCATATCACACAGCTAGAAGAACTCCTTGGCTTTTCAGAAAAAGCTGCTAGTGTAGCTCAGTGTCAGCTTGCACAGTCAAAAAAATTTCGCGGGGATACAAACTCAGCGTGCGATCGAAGACGGTTTTAAAATCGATGATGAGTTTGTGTGTGTCCACTATTATTAGATGAGTCTTTTTCAAGCTTTGCTGCATGGTGAATATCTGGCCAAGGTAGATTTAGCTGATTTGAAAACAAATCACTAAGACCCGATCAGTTCGTTGACGAATGGCTTTAATATTTTAGATAATACGCTAGATAAGACCTTGTTTTTGATTTTGAGCTAAAAAGCCTCGAAGAAGTTGACCTTACCTGTCAAGGATCAGTAGAACGTAGGAAATTTATTTTTTAATTAAACTAATCTATATAAGGGGTGATCCAAGTAGATATACTATTTTCTATAGCTTTTTTTGACAGTTCACGCATGAGTTGTGTCAAGCTGTCATGTTACCATCACCCATATTGAGACCCAGCATTCATTATTGGATCATATTCCACAAAATAGACCACGTACAGCACGCAGTGAAGAAAATAGAGCGGCCGTAGCTGAGAGTGTGCACGCAGACCGTGGAGAGTCGATTCGGCGCCGTTCGCAAGCAACTCGGACTGACGTATGGAACGACTTGACGTATTTTACGTCTAAATCTTCAATTGAAAGCCTACAAAATACAGCTTGTGCAATAACTGAAGCCGCTCGACCTTCCCAAGCACATCGCTTCGCTCTATGGGCTCTTGAAAAGTTCCAAGAAGATCCGATGTTTTCGAGCTAAATTTTGTTCAGCGATGAGGCACATTTCTGGCTCAATGGGTATGCCAACAAGCAACAACAAGCTGCATTTGGGATAAAGAGCAACCTGAAGAGATTCTTGAGCTGCCATTATATTCAGAAAATACAACGGTTTGGTGTGGTTTGTGGGCCGGTTAAATCATCGATCCCTATTTCCTCAAAAATGATTTATTGAGAGAACACTTCGGTGAGCGGATAATTTCACGCTGTGGGCCGGTCGATTGGCCACCAAGATCGTGTGATATCATACCGTTAGACTTTTTCCTGTTTGGATATGTAAAGTCTAAATTCTGTGCGGACAATCCCGCTTTGACTCAGGCCTACTAGTCGAAATACTCGAAAAAGTCATCGAAAATTTGACTCAACGGATGGACCATCTCAGACGTAGCCGCGGCCAACATTTGAAAGAGATAATCTTCAAAAAGTAAATAGCAAAGAATGTTCTTTGAGTTTAAATTTTCTGTCTTTTTTCCTTACAGAAGTAGGGATTCTCGAAATGTATCACCCTTTAATAAAATTGAATAACCGAAATGCATAACTCGGGAACGGCAGGACCGATTTTTCTAATTTTTTTTCTTTAAATATTTTTGGAAGTTCAGGGAAAATTTAAATGGTTAGACACGTCCGGGAAGCGAACTAAGAACCGATTTTCTTGAAATTTGATACATATGTTACATGCTTGCAATCTAAGAGAAAAGCTTCTTTGATAGCATGTCCACTACTTTTCTTTACGGAAAGTGGAAAACGGACCGAACTATTCAAATTCTGTTTCATTATTCGATTTATGCGAATTGGTTAAAATTTTGGAGGATATGTATCTGTAAGGTACTTTTGTTTCCCGGAAATTGACCATGGGCCAGGAAATAAGTTCAATTTGCTTGAAATATTTTTTACGAGAAAGGGACTGACAAAAGTTATAATGATTTGGATACGCATAGACCATGCATTGTTGTGTTCGCTCCGACATGTTTTTTTTCTGTGTTCGTTTTCATTTGGCTTACTTCGAGGCTTTCCTATTGACGTTTTCGTGAAAGCATTTTCTCATTTGCCAATTCAAACAATTTTACCTGGAGACAGTCGTTAGAATTTACCAGCTCGACTATACACTATCTGAAAAGACAGCCACAAATTGTTCACAACACTATTAGCTTCATCTCTGATGTCAGCATCTCGACAAACGGTAGGCAACTAAACTGGAAATGGCACACATACCACTAATATTAATGAAATTACAACGCCATCGACACAGAGCCATGTAGAGACCGAAATGATACCGAGCTGAGAACAACAACAAAGCAAGCAAAGATGCTATATCAAACGTTAGACTGGAATTCGTTTGGTGGATTGGCTAAAACCAAAATAACAACAACAAAAACGACTGTAACGAACATCCACATAAGGAAGTGATTGTGTAGGAGAAGCACTAAATGTTTTACGAACCATAACAACATAATTATCATTAGTAGAAATGTAAATAATTATATCATGAAATGTTAAAAACAACAGCAAACAATTTCCAAATTTTGCTTCTATGTGTATATACATACGTATGTATTTGCTTTTGTTTGTTGTTAGGAAAAATTTGAAATCAACCGTAATGTAAGCAATACGCATCCACACGCTCGTACATAAGGAAATATTTCGGCGCAACAGTTATAAATGCCAAGGAGTCTTCTCACCAACAGGTATGCTACGAACTGTTTATAAACTACATACTACATTTCAATACCTCCCATCTATCCAGCTGTCATAATAAATATTTTTTGAAGTTTTGACATTTCACAGTCGAAGTTCGCTTCTTATTCTTTCAAATCTTCGAAATAAATCACTGAGTACGGAGAGAGAAATTTTGGGAAAGAGAAAGATGCAAGATGAAACAAAAGAGCGGGCTCAGTTTGAGCATAACAGAATTCACTTAAGCAGTCAATAACTTAATCGTGCCTCAACTGAAAAAGTACTCAGAGTGAATAGAAATAAGTATTAGGTTAATGGGTAAAGGCATGTTCATGCCTAAAATTAATTTAACCGGCTTCAAATCTTCTTACAGAAAATTATAACTCGTTTTAACTCATCAATAACTAAAGAATGTCGATTTGATATCACACACGTTCATAAGTTGCCAAATAATTTGCTTTAAAAAATCCAGTCTTTCGAACTGACCAGCACCTCACATTTAAAAATATCGGTGCATGCGAGCTGTATTTTATAGTACTCTGATTTCGATGATTTTCAGAACCAATTTTCCATTCGTTAGGTTCATTAGGTACGTGTAGTATATCAACTTTCGATCTCAGGTACTTTTTTGACGGACTTATGACCCAAAATTTCCAATTTGAAAAAAAAACGGTCGTATAAATGCTACAGTGGTCCGATCTGGCCGGTTCCGACAAATGATCGTTTACTCTACAAAGTTTGGTTGAAATATCTCAAAAATTCAGCTACTACTTGCGTTCAAACAGATGGACGGACAGAAGGATGGACAGTCAGACATACAGACAGGCAGAAGCGCAAATGAACATGGACGGATATGGCTTAATCAATTCAGCTGATGATTCTGATACGACTAGTATAAATTTCGGTGGGCCTATCTCTTCTCCTTCTGATAAAACAATCTGAACAAGTTTCCAACATCTGACTTCCTCTCTCGCTTCGGTAACCTTACTCTGTGCAACACATACTCTCGAACCTAGGTTTTGGCGATTGTTGCGGAAAGTACTTACCAGCGCTATATTCTCTGCACCATTACTTTTGCCAGTTTAGCTGCCGTTCAGATTGGATGACCTCATACATTTGTTTTCTTAATGTGAAAATAGTTCAGGGATATATTTGTAACGATCCCACATTTATGACATTTTTCCAATAATAAATGACAATAGAAAAATACTAAAATTTTCAGCCATTTTTTTAATATTTTGATGCACCATCGAAAATTCGATACTCAACGAAAAATTTAAATTCAATTTTCCATTTTCGACAGCCAGGGATGATCAAATACCGAATCCATTTCAAAATGAGGGCCTATATTTCGAGCTTCGTTGAAGTTCATCACTCTCAGCTTACTATGACAGAGGCAGAACAGATACGTGCACTACATATGCTCACCGCCAAGCATCATTCCGTCTTGTCTACGAATTATGGCTAAAAGTTCGTGAACGATGGTTTACAGAGTAGTTAGTACTCACCAACAGTGCCTCTCTCCTATCTCAAATTCCAAGCATCTGACATACTATCCAAACAGCTTATTGTGCTCCTTTCTATGGCAAATCAAATACGAGGTGGGCTCAAAAAATAACTATAACTGTTTTTATTGTTGGCTTTGTCTGCGACAGGCAGTAAGGTTGGATGTGTTTTTATGAGTTACTGAAACGTATTATAACATCGAAACTTAGGCTTTATCATTGCAGTGAAGTCATTTTGGCTGGCCAAGACTGAAAAGGCTCGGTAAGAGCGATCGATGTTGAAGTTTAACTATGCTCCCTGTGTTTTTCGATTTGAAATTAATCGATTTTATTTGATTTTATTTTATCATGAACTTCTGCCACCAAACAAAGCCGTGAAACAGTCGGAAACAAGACCGGGATTTGTGAGAAACCAGTTCATGACTTTTGCATCACTATAATGTACATGCTCACACATGACTATTTGTTTGTGAATTTTTGGTAAAAATTAATTAAATAAAACTGTAAAGATACCCCAGCCTCCATATTCGCCAAACATAACGTCGCCTGGCCTTTGCCTGTTTCCAAAAGAAAGGAGGACTTTGGATGGCCGTCATTTTACTGCTGTTGTTGATTAGAAGCGTATTGCTTTTATAATAAAAGGCTGTGCCAGAGTTCGAACATAAGAAGTGTTTCAAGATTGGCTGGCACAAATGCATAATCCCTAGAGATGACCACCACTCGTTCCTTCTTTTCGATATTTAGTACCACTTGGAAATACCAAGTGAAATCAGTTCGTTCTCTACTTAATTCTTCCAACGGAGTGGAGGTCTTTCACCAGCGGGTATCGAACACTTTCAAAGCTGAAGCGCTTTCATAAATTCGGACGATATGACCTAGCCAGCCTATCTTCTGTCCATCAATTCGTTGAGTTATGTCAATATCGTCGTATATGTCGTACAGCTCATTGCTCCATCTTCTGCGGAATCCGCCGTTTCCAACGCAAACTTTTCATCAGATATCGACATCGTGCAGGCTTCCGCTGGTATAATATGATAGGCTACTTGTAGACTTTTTTTCGTTCGGCGAAAAAAGACTTAACTTTTCAATTGCCTACTTAGTCCAAAGTAGCACCTGTTTGGAAGAGTGATTCTCTGTTGGATTTCAAGGCTGACATTGTTCGTTTCGTTAATGCTGAATCCAAGATAGATGAAGTTGTCTACGACTTCGTAGTTATGACTATCAACAGTGACGTGCGAGCCAAGTCGCGAGTGCGATTACTGTATATTTGATGACAGGAGATATTTCGTCTTGCCCTCGTTCACTACCAGACCATTTGCTTCGCTTTTTGTCTAACCTGGAAAACGCTGAACTAACGGTATGCGCCACCAATTGTACACTTTTGTAGACGAATTTAACTGGTCCATTTAGCTCTGCATCCTGTTTGGAATTGAACGGTTCGGAGAGGCCCTTCTCGATTCTGACTGCGCTTAAGATATTATCCAGGGCCAGTTTACATAGTGAGTTTTATGGAGATATCAAATTCAGAAGTAGCGGCGTAAAGGCAGTTCCTTGTGGTGCCGTCGAATGCAGCTTTAAAATCGATAAAAAGGTGGTGTGCATCGATTATTTTCTCTCAGGTCTTCTCCACTATTTGGCACATGGAGAATATCTGGTCAATGGTGGATTTTCCAGGTTAAAGGGGAACTAAAGTGGTGCGCTGAACCTAATCTCTCTCCGATATCACACTCTCCGATAGTAAAATTCGATTTTAGTCATACAAAAAATTATTAGTTATCGATTATACGCGTTTTCGAATATTTGTCAACGAGCCACTATTTGAAAAGTCGTGAACAAAGAAGGTAAGAAAAAGATAAGCTTAAAAACTGAAAACTGAAATTCAAGAATTTATTAAAAGTCCCTAATAATCGAAAAACTCAACTATGATTCTCCGGGATCATTATTCCTAAGAAAAAAAACTAAAGAGAAAACTAAAATTATAGACTTTATTAATGAAAAGATTCTTGAAAACTTTTAGAACATATCTCAGTAAAAAAAGAACTTCGTAAGCTCGAACCACATAATAGTCCTTAGAACTTAATCTAAGTTTCATTTAATGAAGATAAATGATTTTCGACGCGTTCCAAGACTTCTCCAAAATTTAAAGCATCTTCGAAAAATTTCATATACTCTTTGCAGTGAGCGATGACCCCATTTTAAAAACTTGTTCGAATATTCAAAAATTTTGCAAATTTTTCAATAATCGATAGAAATGATCACTTCGAATAGTTGCATTCGATTTTCATATACGTTTAACAATCAAATGATTATCGATTAATCGAAATATTCGAATAATTTTCAAAATTCATATTATTATGCTGTAAGCAAAGCTGAATGTGAGCAAAACTTTATAAAAACCTGGACACCTTTTGGGAGCTCAAAGCTCGTAGAGGAATTACTTAACACGAGTGACGCAAATGAAAGAAGAAAGGTAGAGGCGGTGCATAAAGAAGAAAAAGAAATAATAAATGAAATGCGATTGTGGGGAATAAAATTTTAATGAAAGTTATACGGACGAACGCACAAGCGAACCAAATGGGCTGGCCTGAGTATGAATGTACAGACATACTACAGCAAGAGGCAAGCAACTGAAACCCGTGAATAAAAAGCTGTGGGAGGGTTAAAAAAGCGGTAAACGCCAGCAAATGTGAACAGGCAGTTGAGTTGAACATTTCAGTAGGTCGGTCAGTGGGAGAGTCAGCTGTCAGGGTGTACCGAAAAAAATGGAAGCGAAGGAAATATATAGACGTCATATACAATGGCAGCAGTATTAATAGGAAAAGTTAAGGATGATTGTAGGTGTGTAGTAAAAGCAAGTCACCTACCGCTTTCATGTCTTGGATTTTTCTTTTTCTACTATTTCCGCACTGCTTTCGTCGTTTTTATTATTGGCGCTATTTGCTAACATACCGTTGTTGCTAATACATGCGTACGACTTTTATTATTTAATATTAATGATTCTTGAAATGGAAAAGAGGCAAAAGGTGTTCAGCTTGCCTGTAGTCGAGTGGATTACCTAGCTCGTGTGTCCAGCGCTCTCCACAAAATCTAAGAAACCGGAATAAAAGAAATGTAAATTAAAAAATATGGCAAATAGAATACAAATAACAACAGCATGAACAACAACCTCAATGAAAAAGAAAGTAATTGTGAAACGACAATAAATGATGAGACGCATGACCGAACCAATGAGTCATTGATGGCAAACGCAGAAAGGTCACAGACGCAGAGACAAAGTGTTTGTAACATTGTAACAGGATCTAACTCAAAAGTTGCCAAAAAAGTTACCTTTCCTTAGGCTCATGCAGTGCATGTAAGAAACTATGAAATTAAACTTCCATTAAACTCCTGTCTGGGAGCCTTCTGAATGTGCGGCTGTGAGCTCGTAATCTGTGAATGTCGAATATTCGGCAGCTAGAGGCTATATATATATTATATTAAAGTTGGGTTTTGAAAATTTAATTTAAAAACAAGATCGAATGGCTATCTTCGACCATGCCGAAGTCTTTATACCTTTCATGAACATATCAAATTTATTGCAAATCGCAAAATTCGACATTGATAATTTTCATCCGATGGCAATATGAACTTGAAATTACATCTGTAGAATACCTAATTTCACGCTCTTAGATGCTTTTTTCGCGGAATTTTCACCCAAAACATATATCAGAAAAAATCGCTTGTATGGGGGCTATATGATATCGAATTCTGATGTCTAAAGGGTGATACATTTCGAGGTTCCCCACTTTTTTAAAGAAAAAAGACCCAGAAAATTAAAACTTAATTGAGAATGTTTATTATCATTCGAGAGAAAAATCTTTGGCAATTATTTTTTTAGGATTATCTCTTTCAAATACTGGCCACGGCTACGGTTCAGTTCTTCCATCCGTTGAGTTAAATTTTCGATGACTCGTTCGAGCTGGTAACTGGCGAATGACTTGCGTGATGTTTTCCTCCAGGCACTGAATCGAAGCGGGATTGTCCGCATAGACTTTAGACTTTACATACCCCCACAGGAAAATGCCGAATGGTGACCAATCGACCGTCCCAAAACGTGAAATTATCTGCTCGCCACAGTGTTCTCTCAATAAATCTATTGATTGATGCGATGTGTGGGAAGTGGCGCCGTCTTGTTGAAACCAAATGTCGCGGAGATTACGTGCTTCAATTTTAGGCATCAATTAGTCGGTTATCATGGGGCGATAACGGTTGCCATTGGCGGTTACGTTCTCACCAGTACCATTTGTGAAGAAATATGGACCGATGATTCCACCGGCCAACAAAATACACCAAACCCTTGTTTTTTCTGGATGAAATGGCAGCTCGTCAATCTCTTCAGGTTGCTCTTTGTCCCAAATGCGACAGTTTTGCTTGTATACATACGCATGGAGCCAGAAATGGGCCCCATCGCTGAACAAAATTTGAAAATTTTTCTCAAAAACGTCGGATCTTCTTGGAACTTTTCAAGTGACCATAGAGTGAAGCGATGTCGCTTGGGAAGGGCGAGCGGCTTTAGTTCTTGCATAAGCTGTATCTTGTACGCTTTCGATTTAAGATCTCGACGTAAAATGCGCCAAGTCGCGCAATAGGTCAGTCCAAGTTGCTGCGAACGGCGCCGAAACGACTCTCCACGATCTTCGTGTACACTCTCAGCTACGGCCGCTATATTTTCTTCACTTCGTGCTAGACATGGTCTATTTGGTCGAATATTATCCAGTAATGAATGCTGGGTCTCAAGATGGGCCGATTATGTTGACCATGAGTTGAGGGCGAAGCGCGCGAAATACATTCTCTAAAGAACGTGCATTTTCTAATAAAATTAAATTATTTGTAAACGTTGTTCAAGCGTAAGTCTTTCCTTGATGAAATGCCAAAAAATGCTGAACAAAAATAACGTGACAGCTTGACACGACTCCCAGGTGCTCAGTCAAAAAAAGGCTATTGAATAAAGTACCTGTACTTGGATCATCCATGAAGATTTTCACTAGCAATATGCAATTCATAACAATTGTGGTTAGTACCAAACATGCTGCGAATTGCACTTTTGACTGAGTTTTGACCAAAACCTCACATCTTAAATTATCGGCTTATGGAACTATATGTTATATTATGTATTATGTATGTATGTATATGTTAGTGTACCGAATTTCACCTTCTTTGGTACTTTTTTGACGGCTTTATGACCCAAAATTTCATACCTGATACGACCTATTGTATATATGCTATAGTGGTCCGATCTGTCTGGCTCCGACAAATGATTGTTGAAAGTTAAGTTGAAATATCTCTAAAATTGAGGTACTAGTTTGCGTTCAAACAGGCAGGCGGATAGACGGACAAGGCTAAATCAATTCAGCCCGTCATTCTGTTACTCGTGATTGGTATAAATTTCGATGGATCTATAGTTTCTTCTTCTGGTACATACTTCGGACCAAAGTGAATATACCATTTCATATACAATACCTGAAAGGTATAATTTTTTTTAATCACAGATTTCTCCACAAATTTTGGAATGCCAACCATAACTCCCTTATTGTAGTTATAAAAGGTTTTTTTTTTTTTTTCAAAAACTGTTTGCTTTCACTATTATACCACATTATCCATACCAAAAAATGCCGTAAAACATTTTGTCGGTGCCTCTGAGAGACAAAGTGTATGTGTGTGCGAAAATGAAGCGAAACGAATATAAAGTAATAACGTTAACGACAGCATAAAATAATATCATAATTCATAAAAATCAGCAAAAACAATAACAACAAATCCTATATGAGCTATGAACAACGAAAGCGATAACTATAAACATACTTGCAGCGTGCGGCCAGCGTTATAGTGGTGCATGAACAATAAGCGCTGCTGGAGGACGCGCAAGGACGATGGCTAAAGGGTAGGGAAATGAGCCTGAAACTATAACACATCGCCAAAAACCTACTACTGTAATAACAACGAAACGTTTAACAAAACAAAAAAAAAAAGAGTGTGCATAAAAGCAATGGCAGTGGCAGCCATAGAAAAGCATAAAATAGTTAAAGTAGCTGCAGAATGGCGGCAACAAAAGTTGCAACAACAACAACAACAACAACAACAACTATTACCAACCATTTAGCCATACAGCCATATACATACATAGCTCGCCAGAATACGAACATAAACTATGAATTCAAAAGCGAAAAGCAACAAAATCATGAACCAAATTACTAATAGTAACAGCAGTGGGCAGCGTAATAATTTTGCGGTATAAAACCAGCAATAACAAAAACAACATTTGCCAAGAAAGTATAAAAACAAAATGTTATGAAGTAAAAGCAATCAAGCACAATAAGCCAAAATAGAAACAATGATGAGGAAATTGGTAACGCGTAAAGAGTGGAATAGCAAAACGATAGATGGGAACTAGAGGCAGAGAGAGAGAGAGAGAGAGAAAGAGCAATAGAGAATGATGGTTAATGCCACAGCAGCCAGCGGCGAAAGCAATAACAATGAAAACGTTTTGAATCGTTATACATATATATGTAAACCCACAAAATAAATTCGCCAACAATAGTAAGAAGGAAGGCCTAGCTTGGCTGGCACGGCATATGAGATGTTCAACTTTATATAAATAGAAGGGAAAATGGAAGGTTTTCATCCGATATCCACCATTTCAATAAAGGGTTATCCATTTGAAGATTCCCTAAATTTTTATAGAAAGAAATACAGAAAATTCAAATTTAATGGAGAATGCTTATTATCATTCGAAAGAAAATTCTTTGGCATTTATTTTTTGAAGACTATATCTTTCAAATTTTGGGCGCTGGTACGTCTCAGATGGTTCATCCGAAGAGTACAATTTTTGATGACTTGTTCGAGCATTTCGGCTGGTAATTGTAGAATGACACGGGTGATGCTTTGCTCCAAGTACTGAATCGAAGAGGAATTGTCCGCATAGACTTCAGACTTACATATCCCCACAGGAAAAAGTCTAACTGTGTGATATCAAACGATCGTGATGGCCAATCGCCCGGCCCAAAACGTGAAATTATCTGCTCACCGAATTGTTCTCCCAATAAATCCATTGATTGATGCGATGTGTGGGAAGTGGCGCTGTCTTGTTGAGACCAAATATCGCGGAGATCACGAACTTCAATCCCAGACATCAAATAGTCGGTTATCATGGCGCTATAACGGTCGTCATTAACGGTTACGTTCTCAACGGCATCATTTGTGAAGAAACATGGACCGATGATTCCACCGGCCCACAAACCACACCAAATCATTGTTTTTTTTTAGATAAAATGGCAGCCAGAATTTGGACCTCGTCGCTGAACAATATTTGGCTCGAACACGTCGGATCTTGTTGGAACTTTTCAAGAGCCCATAGAGCGAAGCGATGTCGCTTGGGAAGGTTGAGCGGCTTCAGTTCTTGCACAAGATGTATTTTGTAGTTCCATACGTCAGTCCCAGTTGCTGCGGACAGCGCCGAATCGACTCTTCACGGTCTTCGTGTAGCTACGGCCGCTATATTTTCTTCACTGCGTGCTGGACGTGGTGTATTCGGTGGAATATTATCCAGTAATAAACGCTAGCTCTCATCCTGATGAAATCTGGTCAATATTTTGTCTTTCTAAAAATCTTTTAATAGACAATGCTATATCTAGTGCTACTATATTTAAAGGGGGAACATGGGTTTCAAATATAAAAAAAATTTAATTCATTATTAGAGTCCACAATAGCTCGAGAATGTTATCCAAAATTTTCAAGATGATCCGTAGAAATGTTTCCCAGATAAAACTTTGGGAAGGCGCGCACTCAAAGTTAGGTGAAATGGTACTCAAAACCTTAAACGCGTTTTCACGAATTTGTGTCTTCAAAGTCAGTTATGAAAAGTACTCGAAAACTATTCAAACGATTTGAATGAAATTTCCCACAGGCCTTCGAGATTTCGAGATTTTTTTTCAATCCCAACTGTTAAAAACCAAATTGTGGAACAACCGTTTTTACCAAAATCTGAATTTTTTTTGTAAAAAGGTATACCAAAAATCCAGTTCTCACTTTTTTCCTTAGTCCAAATTTCATTCATTTTTTTTTTCATTCCAGATCTGTCATAAGTTCTACGTATTGTCAATCCACACGCATCTATTTTCCGAAAATTCATCGAAATTTTTTTTCCATACATACATATTTAGAACAAGAAAAAGTTTGAAAAAAAAATTTCATTTTTATATAAAAAAATAATTTTTTTTAAATATATATATTTTTTTATTAAATAAACCCATGTTACCTTAAGCAATAAATAACTCTCCAACTAAACCACTCATACCTCAAGTTTTATTGAATTTATTCGTTGCAAGTACTGAGTAGGAACGGACAAAATTTACCTTTCGTTGAAAATACTAAATATACCCTGTGCATGCAGTACAGACACATACAAAAAGATTAAATATTGTAGCGTTGATAATAATAACGCCCGCAGCATCATTAGAGTAACTGCCCAACGAGAAATACCAACAACAAAAACAGCATTATAATTATTTGATGGAAAATTAGGCCGCATATTTCATCACAAAAAAAAATTCCTGCAAAGAGAGACAGTCTGTCTAACAGTCAATTGGTCAATTCAACTGGCAGCCACTCTATAATTTTAATTTTTACAATCATTCATGAATGGTGCTTAATTCAGTTTTGAAACGTGTATCTTAATATGATTTACAATATTTAAGCTTCACCAGGTATGAATGGAATTACCCCGGCCTTGCTAGGGAAAACTGGAGATGTGATCACAAAGTTCCTTAACCAACACTTTGATTGCTGTGTGAGGGAAAGCTATATTCCTACTCAATGTCGAATAGCAAGAGTTGTTCATTACTCAAGGCTGTGAAGGCAGGGCATATATACTCAAGAACTACCGCCTAATCAGTGGATTTTCATATCAAAGAAACAGTTGATGAGTGGTTAAACTCGAAAACACTGCGTGCCTACATAAAATGTAGATCGGTAGATACAGCATTACATAATATAGTGAGGGAATATGCAGTAGGAATCTTGCTTGTCAAATTAGTAGCACTTAGAAAGCTCCCTAAACATTACTGAATACAATGAAAATAGACAGATCATGACAATGGCCAAAACGACACTTAGAAATCATATCATCCCTATTGGAAAACCTTTTACATATAAATATGCTTGTAAACATTGCATGAAATGGAAAACAGCCCATTTAGTGCTGCAGCAACAATTTAATTGCAGCATGTTTGCATATATGTACATTTGTATGTATGTATTCAATAGTGTTTTACATTGCCTTTAGTAATTTTTTATTCAACAGCGTCATAACATTGTGTTTACTGCGATTGTAAAAAAGCTAGAATGTTCATCTGCATGTATCGGACGAGTATGTTATGTATATATGTTTGTTCGCTACACGTATGCCCATGTAAGTGGTTGCGGCGTCGCTATTTAAACTCTGTCGGCGTTGTGTAAAGTGACTGCCACGCCACTTTGTGATAAATATAATAAAAACATTTTGTACTATACAATAACAAGTAACAAATATCAGTGAAACAACAACAACAGCACAAAAAAGGAAAAGAAATTTGATGTTCTATGAAAGCATGAGTACCAACCAGTATGTATTTATTTACTAAATATTTTACATACATAAATTATAAGCGCAAAGCTTGTAAAAAAAAAAACCTGCCAGCGACAAAATGGAAAAAGGGTAAAAAAAAATTAAAATTTTTTTGTAAAAATCGTAAAAACCAAAAAAATTCGCTGGATGATGCGAGTAGTGAGCACCACCAGTGACAGCGTAAGGACAATATGTATAAAAAAAAGTGCACACAAAAAATCTGCAACAACAGAATTTCCAGCTACACAGACACGAAAGATTCGATGCAAACATGTTCGGTTGTAAAAAAAAAGTGAAAGTGAAATGCAACTGTGTTGCTCACAGTCGTGAAATGGAGTATTTGAATCGCTTTTGCCACGGAAGTAAAACAATTAAAACATACATACATATGTATGTACATATATACATAGTATATATACTGAGTTTACACACGAATACTTTTGTTTCGGGACGAGAAGATGGTACGCTACAAACTAAGAGTTCCGGCAACAAAAGTATAATTACGATGACCGTAAATATCAAAATCTTTCAGTTTATTTCTGTTTGAAAATAATAGTTGTTCTTAAAAATGCAAGCTTCTCTTAAACACATCATTTCTAAAACGAAATTTCATGAGTTACCTTATAAATTGGCGGAGAAATAGGTCGACCAGAAATCGCTAAAGTGACCACAGCGTGTCTTCGGCCATGCCGAAGTCTTAATACCTTTCATGAATATAGCAAATTTACGGCTACTTGCAAAATTCGATTTTGATAATTTTCAGCATCAATATCAACTTGAATTTACGTCTGTAGAATACAGACGGATTTTTGATCCAAATCTTATATCTGAACAAATCGGTTATATGGGGGCTATATAACTTTGGAGGTCCGATTTTGATGACTTTCAGTACCAATATACAATATATAATGTTTGTGTAGTATACCAAATTTAAGAATCTTAAAAATCTGAAAAAATCGGGCGTGCTATAGTGATCCGATCTGGCCGATTCCGATAAATAATCGTTTAAAAAAAATAGTTGCATCTTCCTACCAAGCGTCGTTGAAATATCGCAAAAATTGAGAGACTAGTTTGCGTTGCAACACACAGATGGACAGACGAATACGGCTAAATTAATTCAGCTCGTAATTCTGACATGATCGGTATAAGTTTCGTCTCGGTTAGTCGTGGATCTATCTCTTCTCCTTCTGGTACTTACATACTTCGAACCAAAGTCAGTATACCATTTCGTGTACGTGAAAGGTATAATAATCATATATACTTAGAGCCGTAAGTTCAGTTGCACTTGCCTACTGTCGGAAACTACACCCAACGGATGCCTTAATAACTGCTATTTTAGTTTAAATCAAATATAGATGTCACCAAGTGCCACTGTTTATTTTATTGGTAAATTCAAAAACTAACCTTCTTCTAATGTGTATGTCAAATGATATTGGAATTTCTCAGGCCTACACCAACCTCAGATGATAAACAGAGCCTTTTTAATGGTCTCTGAGATCTACGTGAAAAACTTCAGATTCTAAGAGCATATAAAAATCTAAATAAAGTTTTAGTATACTGAACCACGAGGGTTTATATTATATTATTTTCGTCGAATAAATGTTTTATTCCTCCTTTTATCTCTATTTATTTAGTCCAGCGCCTTTTTTCTAATTTTTGTATTCCTTCCTAACAATCAATGTTTTCAAAACCCTAAAAATAGGCGTTCGTCTCTGTGATAACGTTTTCATTTCACCACAGTCTCTTACCGTTTCTGCACCATATACGATTGCGCTTATGGTCGTGAGTCAGCAATCTTGGTATCCATAGCGCGGATAGCTTTTTCATGTCCATATACATGATGAAATATGTAATGTACCCGCTCATTTGAGATGCCTACAGCCTCAGCCACTTCATGCACTTTTATTTTACTAGTGAAATATTTTACCACTGTAGTCTGAACTATGTTTACCTCCATTTATAGGACATTTCAACTCATAACCACTCGATTTGTATTATTTAAATGTGTTTGGATACTTTTTAGGTTAGATGAGAAAATCGGAATAGAAATCGGGGTTGAAAAAAACTGAAGTCATAGTAAGTTAACGTGAATATATAAAGCGAAATAAATTATATTATTCGAATCCAGTGTGTTTTTTTTCGTTTGCGATGCAAAAATCTCAAAAATGTAAAAATCAAGAAGCTAAACCTCTGTTCATAGCCTGAAACCTATAATTTGGCATTTATATTAGGTGTCAATCAATTTTGATAAACCGAAAACTGAAAGATAAAAATACAGGTTAATACTGTCTTACTAATGTCAAGGACATCATATTTGGGGACACGTCTTAAATGTTCTCTGCTAATTAATTTAACATTGAATTATGAAATAAGAATATTGAACGAAGAAGAAATTTTTGGTACCTTATACGACTTATCCAATATACATACAAAATGACAATAGACCAAAGTTCATGACTATTTGTAATCTATATAATTTGTGTATATTGGATAGTCCCCGACCTGATACATAGATGGCGCTATCACTTTAAATCCATATGATTTTCAAAAGATGCATGCATAAATTTGATGCGTGTATAAATTTGACAGCTGTCGGATCATTAGTTTGTGAATTATAACACATTTTGAGTGAAGCAACTTTCGTTATTGTGAAAAAAAATGGATAAAAAGGAGTTTCGCGTGCTGATAATATATTGATTTTTGAAGGGAAAAATACAGTTGAAGCAAAATTCTGGCTTGATGATGAGTTTTCGGATACAGCCTCAGGTAAATCAACTATCAAGGATTGGCATGCTAAGTTTATTCTCAAGATCTGACCTCCAGCGACTATATCCTGTTTTCAGATCTCAAAAGAATGTTCGTTGTGAAGAAATTTTCAATCGAATGAATATTTGATCGTCGAAATTGAGGCATATTTTAGAGGTTAAGGAAAAATCGTACTACAAAAGTGGTACCGAAAAGTTGGAGGGTCGCTATAATCGGTGTATCACCCTTGAAGGGAACTATGTTGAATAAAAAAACGAAGAAAAATTGCCAAAAAATGTATTTTACTATGGTAGGTTGGGGACTTTTCAATTGACCTGTTAAAAACAGCGTTAGCAGTTACCGAGTAGAATACGCTGGGGCGATAACTTCCGAGTAAACTATGTGTTTAAAAGAGGATAAACTGTATGGACGAGAATAAATTGTGTGATTATAGAGTATTGTAAAATAAACCAGTTTGTATGGTGAAAGGAATTATAATTTATTAAGGAGGAAGTGAGCAATGAGTAAGTTCCTAGCAATAAATAAGCCGATCGAAAAGTCTTGGGACTTTTATTTAGCAATCTAGCGATCGAACTCCTAGCATTTGGGACACTATCGACGTTAATTATTAAAATTGTTACAATACTCATGTATGTAAGTATTATGAAAAAATAAAACGATTATAAAAAAATTTATTCTAGTTTTCTTCTTTCAGTGCATTCCATATTGTTTCATCTTACTTCTATTTGATGGAACAATATTTTTAATCTTGCTCATCCTATTTAGAAATATTAACAGCAAGAAAATTTTGAAGATACACACTTTTTTCCGCAGCCGTTTGTGCGAAGTTGGAGACTTTAGTTCAGGCAAGAGCCCACCTTCCACTAACTTATACCGAAAAACTGATACCATTATGTAAAATGACGCTAAGCAGAATCGAGAGAACCTCTCCGAGCCATTCGATACCAAAAGAGATTTAGCATATGGTGACTCTTTGTCGTGTAACATCTTTAACATATTTTCCCTATATAATACAACTGCTGACCTATGAGGATGATTTAAAAAAGTTAGTTCTGCTTTCTCCAAACTGAACAATATATCGAAGCAAATGGATCTGGTAAAAAAGGGGACAAGACGAAATGTCTCTAGACATCAAAAAACTGTCGGCGCATTCGCGTTTTGGCTACCACGCCACTGCTGACAGTCAATAATTCAAAGTTGTAGATAATTTCGTCTGTCTTCGAACAAGTAACACCAACAACAATGACAGCCTATGAAATCGAACACAGAATCCCACAAGCCCCTACGCCTAAGTAGACAGTTGAAAGGTAAAGAACCTCTCTCAACGAACAAAGGTCAAGCTTTGCAAGTCACTCATCATTCCCTGCATTAGAGTGTGGAAGCGTGGACGATTTCAAGATACAATAAATTCGCATTAGCGGCTTTTTCGAAAAGAAAAAGGTTTTGGAAAAATTTATTGATCTGTTCTTCGTACTATCGACAGCGAATACCGCAGACGACGAAACGAAAAGCTTCTTGCCAACTCTCATAATGATTTGTAATGTTACTTATTTTTAGCTGTTACTTGTTATTATAGCTTCCACCCTTTACCCCAGTCTTAGTGAAATTTATTGTAATTGAAAAATTCAAATTTATTTTGCGAATATCAAGACTTTTGAATTTTCGATAAAGCTTATATCAAGAACCCCCGCGAATATCATATACGCATATACGTATCCCTACATAGCTTAGCATATTTTCGGGTATTTTTAATTTTCATTTCAATGCTCTTCTTTGCCCTACTATAAACCATCATAGTGCACGCACTACTCACTTTTCATTGTATCCCATCGTCTATACCATACCCACCCACAATAACATACTTGCAAACAAGAGCATTAAACGATGCTGATGACGATGCAAGCATGTAATGTTATAGTGATTGTTTCTGTTTTTGTTGTTGTCATTGCATTTACTTTTTTTTTTTTTTAAATTTTTTTTTTTTTTTTTTTTTTTGTAAACTGAAATATGCTGCAAATTGCACGCGAACACCATTTGCGGCTGTTTAGAGTTCAGTTCAGTGCCTGTCTGTTCAGTGCCACATGAGCAATGTCGCTTCTGTGTCGGCTGTGGCACACCATTTGAGCGCCCATTATGTTCACGTCAAGCACTACGCTAAGCATACAGTAACAACAGTGTCTGTAGTTGTTTGTAAATTGTAGCTGAGCAGAGTTCATACAAGGCTGTCCAACTTTGTTTTGTGTCGCCAAATAGATGAGCTCATAAAAAGTACCCCATTATCTGTGAAAGTTTCAATAATGCAATATCGAAAGGATGCATGTTGTCGAGGCATTGAATGGAGTTTACAAGTAGTCAATTTTTTTTATATATGATTATTAATTTTTTATTTTTTTATTTTATTATTTTTGGAAAAGTTTCTGCTCCTTTATGAATTATTGCGGCGAAGTAAATAAAGGGATAAGCAAGTTAATAATACATCATAATATTCATATATATAAATATAAGTAAGTAGCTGACGTGGAAGGGTATTACAATTACTTGAAGGAAATAAATAAAACTGGAATTTCAAATTTAATTAAAGTGCCATATAAAATTATAAATATTTGCACATGCTTGGGGAATTGATATCACCGCGATTATTTGTGGTTAGGAATTTGAGCTTTTTAATCCTAAGTTGCCGTTAGACGTAGCAATTAATTAAATTCAAATTACATACCACAATGAAAAATTTCGAAATTCAAACTCAATTTCAATTTTTGAAATCAGTTTGATTGGGCATTTTGCGAAAAACAAATTCTTTGACAACACTTTGAAGGGAACCATAAATAACTAGTTCAGCACTAGTAGTTGGAAATTTTATTTCGGAAATAAAATTGCAGATAAATGAGTATAATTACTGCAGCAATATGGCATATAAATTGCAGAAATTAGTTACTACCCTGAAACTTCGAATTGAAATCTTTTGACAACAAAATGCCTGAAAGCATTAAAAATTGATTGTTACGTCTAACGGATGTTTAAGATATTAAGATCATGAAGGATTTGCTTTTTGCTTTTTCATTTTCGACTAATTATATAATTTATTCTTCTTCTTCTTCTTATTCTTTGGCGTAGCTACCGTTCTTCACCTTTGATGTTTGGCGTCAGTTGGAAATACCATGTGCAAACAGGTCGCTCTCCACCCGATTCTTCCAACGAAGTGGAGCACTTCCTCTTCCTCTGCTTCCACCAGCGTGTACTCCATCGAACGTTTTCAAAGCTGGAGCGCTATCATCCGTTGCCGCTGTCTCCTTATTCGCCGAACTATGTCAATGTCGTCGTATAGCTCGAACAGCTCATCGTTCCCTCGTCCACGGTATTCGCAGTTACCAATGCGCAAAGGACCATAAAAAAGGCTTATCCCTTTTTTGGATTGAGCAGAGCCTACTTAGGTTCCATTCGTCAGGCGTGCTTTTATCCGACCATATTATGCAAAGAAGCTGGTGCATGTACCTTGTCAGTCCCATCGCTATATGACGGAAATCCCAATACGAAGGACAGACAAAAGGAATATCAGTGTGACGAGATTTCCAAATAAAAATGAAAGACAAAAGAACTGGCAGTATGATGCAAATTACCCGTAAAAAGGATAGACGAAAAGAGCAGTAGCAACTACTTCAGGTAGACGACTTAGCGCTGAACGGAATGTTTGGACTGTCGTTAAGGATAAACGGAGCAGCTGCAGATACTGCAGGCAAACGAAAAATCAGCCTTTTCTGGAGCGCTTGAACAGAATGTTTGGGTCATATTCAGGTATAAAAAGAGCGGCAGCCGCTATCACAGGAAGAAGCGAGTAGAAAACGCAGAGGTGTTAACCTGTGTTTTAGAAACGGATAAACTGTGTGAAGCAGAAATATATGTGTGTCAGTGGCGGATCCACGGGGTTAAATTCGAACCATTATTCTCTAAAAAAAATTGAATATATTTTAGGACCCCCCCCCTTCTGGAAATTCTGGATCCGCCACTGATGTGTGTTATAAGGAAATGTAAAATAAACTATTGTATATAGTGAAGAAAATTGTAATTATTGAGGATGAAATACACTGACGATTAAGAGTCCAAACGAACAAATCTTGGGAGTTTTATTTAGCAATCTAATGATCGGACTCGAAGGATTTGGGAAATCATCGAGGGTAGCTACGAAAAACGTTACAATATTTTTATATAATTTATTAGGGCTGAAAATATTTTTTTATCGTCAGCTATCGTTTAGTTTGTTTAGAAGGCTCAGTGTTGTCAGTTAATCTTATTTTTACCATAGATGAAAATATCGAACAAAAAATTTGTCTAAAATTTGGCATCGGAAACGAAATTCCGATTCGGCTTACGATGAATCGATTTTATCAAAAACTCGTACGTGCATTTCAAGTACTCAGGTCCCCACCAACGTTTATTCATTGAAGTTAATATTGTAAAATGAAGGAAATGGCAGCTGAAAATCATCGTTTTAGATTAAAACAGAAAGCCGCTGAACTTTCAGTGCTCACGATAGAAAATCAAAGTTATGTTGACTGATTTCTGTGATTGGCGCGGTATTTTGCAATCGAAATTTTTGCGAGAGGTCAGGCATAAATAAATAAATCTTAGCGTTATGCAGTTATGACCCAAAATCTCAAATATGAAAAATCGGTTCCGCCAATTGATCGTATGATTTGACTGAATATGGCGGCAGCAATAACTGAGTGGATAGCATTGCGTACTACAATTCGGAAGGCCTGGGCTCGAGTCCAGGTTCGAGCAACATACAAAATTATAAAAAATTAAATTCTTTAATTGCGGTCGCCCCTAGACAAGGATTATCAAGCACTCCGAGTGTATTTCTGAAATAAAAGCTCTTCACAAAAATCCATCGGCCGTTCGTAGGCGGCTTAGAATAAACAGAAGGTCACTGCATTTGTTGGTGAAAACATCAAGACGCACACCACAAAACGGAGGGGGAGTTCGACCGAAAATCACCTCAGCGATTACAAATCGCCAATTGTATGCATATATATATATATATATATATATATACTGTAATATATACATCCTCTTACTTATACCCTTTCATATATGAGCTCCGTTATTGCCACCTACACAAGCTATTCTACTCTCAATACCTCCTTTGTGCGCTTATTTGGCTTGTCTATGAAGTGTCTGTGCTCTAGTCTCCCAAATTGGCTGGAATGAATTGCTGATTGTTTGGCTGTGTGCTTGTATTGCTTTTATATTGTATATTTTGTTTGTTTGTTTATTTTCTTTATTACAGGTATACTCGTATATACATATGTTCGTATGTAATGCTGTAGAGGCGCAACAGCGTATTTTCCATTCAAACCATTCATTGCGAGTTATTAGTGGTGCGGCTAGTGCTTTTGCTATACTCGTTCCACCCTTGCTGCTTTTGTTGCTTTTGTAGCTTTTACTTGAGCCATCATCATCGACTTTGCCAGACTGTGTCAGTCTGTTAATGGGTTTTTAGTGTTTTTGTGTGATCCTGAGTTTATATATGCCATCGTCGTCGCTACTATCATCATCCTTGCCAAAATTAATGTTTTTAGTGCTTTTTACTGTACACATTGTTGTTGTTGTTGTCATTGTTTACTTTTGGTAAGCTTAACGGTTCAACGTCAGCTTTAGGCAACGGTAATAATATTACCACACAAAATCTTCAGTCGCACCGTCTCATACGTAGCCTCAATTAACGCTGAATAAACGCTTCGCTTTATTAGTGGTTGGTGGGTAGTGGAGGCGATGTTTGCCTTCCTGTTGCTCAGACTTTGATGATAATAATTATTTCTCTATTTTCTACAATGTATATTGAATTTTCTTCCCATTATAATCGTTTGTAGTGTATTCTTTAAAGAGTTCCGCAGTTTTAATAACATTTTATTTAATGGACACTAACCTACGTTTACTGTGTGCGCGTTTATTGCACTAAGCAATTTCAAAGTTTGGGAGAAACTTGTTTAAATTGATCTCTTTTAATGTGACTTTTCAAATTCTGTGGTGACACTCTTTTTTTAGATTAGCTCTAGATCTCGAGTAAATCTTCTTCTTCTCCATCGGCGTAAACAGCGCTTACAAGATCGCAATACCCGAGCGAGTGCTTAGCAGTATGTACTACCATTTGTAAGATCAGGTTTCGAGTTCTGGTCAGATCAACATCAAAAAAGAGTATAGAAAATCAAATTGTCTAATTGCGGTCGCCTCTTGGCAGGGAATGTCAAACACTTCGCAATGTGTTTCTTATGTCATATAAAAGCTCAACATGGAAATCCATCAGTCATTCGGAAGTGGCTTAGTATGGCTTCGTAGATCCATTATTTTGTTGGATAGGCATTAAGACGTGCAAGCCAAAATTGAAGGAGGAGCTGCAGCGGCTTCAGAGTGATAATTTTAAATTCAACAGACAACAATAGCAATATGGTCAATTCTCGGCTTTCATTGGAGACAACAAGTGAAACCGGGCGTATCTCCGTCCGTTCATATCTAGAACGGAGATCTTCCGTTTTCTCAGCCTCCACCACTAAGTACTTTGGAGCTGGTATGCCAATGCAGTCGTAGATCTTATACGGCTAATCGTGCCAGCGTCTACAATACTTTCCTCACATAGTAGGCAATGGTTCATAAATCTTCCACAAAATCCTTTTTTTTTTACGAAAACTCCAAAAATCAGGTGTTGTCAAAGTCAACACTTCTGCACTATTTAAAAAATTTGGAGTGATGAGCGACTCACAGAGCTTAAGTTTTGTTAGTCGGGAAAGGAGCTTGTGTTGTTCAACTTCAGTTCACATAGCCGTATAACTGTGCGGTTGTCTGTTATGATTACAGCTTTTCGACGTTCAGCCTTTTTTTTAGTGTTTGGCGACTAGTGTTCTTAACTATACAGAGTCGAGTGTCTAATTAGCTGCGAGGCAAGAATGCTGGAATACAGAGTTTGCGCCAGAACAATACCGTTCTCATGACTCAACATTTTGCCGCTGTTTTGCTGACGCATCGTACAAAATAATTAAAAAAAAAATAAGGTTTGTTGTTGTTATTGAGAATATGACTTATGTAGAAGCATAGCAGAGAACGTATAACAATTCGTATAATTATTCTACGTTCTCTGGCTATTCTACATTTCGATTAAATTCCCGCTCTCCGTTCCGCCATAATCTTAATTAGGTATTCTGAGTTACGTTCGAATCGAAAGAAGAAGAGGAAGAGAGAATACATTTTCGGAGTCAGCTGGTTGCATTTTAATGGAGTGAATTTGAAACAAAATAAAGCAAACAAATACAAACTATTTTTGCATAACTCAAATAACGATAAAGAAAGTCATGTTTTTAACGTTAAATGGAATCAATCAATAGTCTCAGCGATATTTCATGAGGATTTCGAGACAAGTGTTATCCATTTCAGATGAGTGATAAATTTTATGAAATTGCGCTTGTAATTGGTGATCTTTTATATAATAAATTTAGCTATTTAGGTTCAAAAAAAATTCAAACTTAATAAGGATGCCTTCAAGCATGTCGTGGCTATTTTTTCGCAAGGAACTTAATCAAGTACTTCGACAGGGTTATCTCCACGTGGCAGTTACCAACATAGAGTTGATGCAGATTATAACATAGGAATGTATCACTCAATGGTGTCAATGCCTTTACACAATTTTCTCAAAATCATGGAGTCTTACTGCTGGATCAACTGCATTTCGGTAACGTTATTTCAAAACTCCTTAAATTTTCATATTGCTCTTGTGTTGTATCAAAAAGCATCATTAAGCTTATAAAACTAAAAAAAAACAACGTTGACTTTTCCAATTACCAAAATCTTGTTTTACTTACATTTTTTATTAAAATTATATTATTTAAGTACACGAAAAAATACAATCGAATTGCTCTCCGCCAACTAAATTACAACGTACAAAAACGTAACTACGATCGAAATGTAGAATACAAAGAGCTGGATGGAATCGAAAGTTTCGAAGATTGATCGAAACGGAACTTAACCCAGAATACCAAATCCGCCGAACGGAGAAAAACTCGATTCGAGTCTAAATGCAGAATAGGGCTGATTAAAAATGGCCAAAACGACACTTAGAAATCATATCATCTCTATTGGAAAACCCTTTATATGTATAAAAAATATTTGGGGATGACGAATTATAAATTCCGTTACTTAAACAGTTTTTTTTTTTGTTCATTTTATCTCCCATACTGTACTATTTATGCATGATATATACATATAAATATGCATAAGCATGATTTTTAAATTATATTTGCGTATATAATTGACGGTTTAATTATCATAATATTTGAGCACTACCAATGACAAGCAGTAGTATTAATTGTTAGCTCTTTTTTTTTTTTGACGTCATGTAGTCGAGCATCTCCATCACCAGCGGATAATTCAACTTGTGTGCATGCGCTTAAATGCAGTTTTTTACAATGGTCAGTGGGAAATTCATTAATGTCCATTTTTCATATTTTAATAATAATATTTTTTAATTTTTATTCAATTTTCATTCAATTGAAACTTGCATCAACTTATTTCAATACAATCGAATCAGCCTGCGTGTGTTTGTGTATATATCTGCGATTAATGAAGTAACCGCTTGTGTTGGTTAAGCGCGCTACCACAAAGAAAAACCCAAAAAAAAAAAAAAACCGCACACAACCAAAACGTTTGCAACCGCATTCATTGCCACATATTCCGCATAATAAATCGCTAAATAATTATACATTTTAATTACATGTAAATGCTTGAACTATACATTTGTATGTATACTCGTTTCCTGCAAATAAGGCGAGTACTACATGCACGCGTGATATATATAATCCACGCGGGCAATAGAGTAATCCAAAACCTGCCACAATCCATACAAAAAATATGGTCCAATTAACATTGTGGTGTCCTAAGGCTGGACCATGTAATCCATCTCTGCATAACACCCGAGTAATCCATGGAGTACCTACAGGAAAGTAGTTTTGAAACTACTCCATAAAATTAATCCATGGAGTACTTACAGGGGATTATATTTTGGAGTATATGCGAAAAATCACATTCGAACATACTCTTTAATTTCGAATAGCATATTCTATGTTGAAAGTTAGTAAAATATAATAATTTTTATATAAATTTATATTAATATCAATAGACTATTGTTGATAAACATATAATATATATTAGTTTGCGTATTTGTTATATGTATTTGCATTCAAATAATAAGGAATTATGCACTCCTTTTGCGTACCAGCACAGCTCAACAACGAAACGAAACTGACTCAGTTTCATTTCCACACATTTTCTGTATACGAGTATAGAACTTATTGCGCAATTGTAACTGCGTGTAGTGCTTGCGATCGGTATAACACGAAGAATGGTCGTGACGCACAAAGTTGTTGTAAACACATGAGTTGGTCCAAAATTTGCCACAGTGGAGTATATTTATAGCTACTCTAATGGACCATATGGTCCATAAATATTTGCAGGGTATTTAAGTGTATCTGCATTAATATTTTTGTGTAAATAAAATATGTATGGGTATGTGAATAGATGCATGTGTCATCAAGCCATTTACACATTTGCATATACATATACATATGTATATGTGACTCGATCTGTTCAAGTTTGCTTATGCAATAAATACAACAAATAAATATTAATTTGTAATTATTACAGCAAAAGTAGGAGTAACAGTAGTGTCATTAGCATTATCTAGTTATTTAACTTAAGCTTACAATTCATCAAAACTTTTCATAAATCGCTCTTTTCCTCATACTAAGTTGTTTACTGAGCTATTTATGTTTGTATGACAATTATACAGCATTCATTTCATTAAGGGTAATCTTACATACTGTAAACAAATACAGTTATTTACACTATTTATTCAACTTGTCATTAAGGTAGATTATTGCTCTGACTCCTTGTTGTGCCTATACTCTCTTCATATGCGGAAGGTGTGCCAAAAATACTTTTATTTTTAATTTTGGTTTTACGAATTAATTCGGTCCATTCTCAGGCAAGTTTTGGTCGATCTTGAAAGCGATTGCCTATTTCATTGGAATAGTTTCACAACTGTCAACAGCTGTTGTTTTTGTCTCTTCAAAAATGTCTTTGTTTTCAATAAACAGGATTTCCGCATTTGATGTTTTGATTTTCTATTTTCATTGGATGAAAAAGAGCCCGTCGAATGCTCGTGGAAGTTTATGGTGGAATGTGTGCTGACCGATAAATCGCGCAGAGAGTAGTATCGAACATAAAACAAATTGAAGATGAGGAACTGGCGGCTTTACTGGATCAAGATACGTGCCGAACGTAAACTAAACTCGTTCCCGACTACAGCTTATACGTTTGAGCTGTGCATTGTGCATGCAGAAACGGCCGAAAGGCATAATAAGGTGATTTTGCAACATGTCCCTCGTGGCTGTAACGAACAAAAACTACCTGAAAACGCTGAAATGATGGGTCTTAATCACCGGCGGTTTTTCTCAGACACTGCTTCTTTCGTCTACAGGCTTTTTTGATGGATGCAAAACGATTTTCATGACTGATAATACTTTAAATATATTTTTTTCCTTTTTTTCAATAAAAAATAATATTTTGGACACAAAAAAAAAAAACGTAGCGAATTAGTTTGTACACCCAATATGTATTTTCAGTGTCAGTGGGAAATTGTCGGACTCAAATTAGTGCAAAAGAGAAGAATGGCTCCTTGCTTCATATGACATGAATGCTGACAAACCATTTGTAACCTCATTTGTGTTGTTTATCTTACTGGAAAGTTCACGATTAGCTATGAAGTCAAAATATAGTTAAATGGCTTTACAACAGTTCCCAAAATGAATTCTTCACATAGGCTTTGGCCGAAATTTTGAAACCTTGATCGCGGAAATGCAAGTCAATGACGCCATAGTAAGAGACACTTATAACTGATGCTGAATGATGACCATTTATAATCTGTGAAATCAGTGAGATAACTGTACATACACTCTATTGATTTTGTGATTGAAGATAGACTCCACTGAGTTCCGGCATTCACCACGTGAGCGAATATCTCGCTATAATAATCCGCATCAATGCGAACTCCTTCATTGTATCCTTGATTTGCGCACACGCTTCGTTGGAATAAGAGGATGATGTGATAAAATATGATTTTTATGAGCGCCCATAACCATTGAAAAGTCTTACTTGACGAATCAACGTAAGGATGGGCAAATAATATGTATATAAATTTTTTCCGCAATTAAAATACTTAACTTTTATACAGTTCTTTGAATATATCAACTATCAAAAAATAATTTTTCTTTTTTTTTGGCAAAACTCTCATCAAGGGTGATACACTACCCTCCACTCTTTTCGATACCAAAATGGGCCTCAGTTTCAACGATCACCTCTTCAGTCGACGAAAATTTCTTCCCAGCAGATCTAGAGAATACGGTGGATGCGGAAGCATTTCGAAGGCCAATTCATGGATTTTTGCCAACGATTTTACTTGCTTGTACATTGTCTTGGTGAAACAGTACTTTATTTTTCTTCAAATGCTATTTTTTTATGTGGCGATTTCGTCCTTCAAACGGTCCAATATCGGTATGTGATAGTCACTGTTGATGTTACTTACTTTTTTAAGCCAAAACACAGACGCCATAACCTTGCTAGGCGGTTTTTGCGTTTTTCACGCGTGTGCAGTCGACTCTGATGACTTTCAATTGGATTTCGGAGTGAAATTATGCAGCCATGTCTCATCCATTGTTACATGTCGACGCAAAAACTCGGGTTTATTGTGCTTCAACATTTCCAAACACTGCCCCGAATCATCAACTCGTCGTTTTTTGTTTTTTTTTTGGCCAAAAGTGTGCTCGCGTGGCACACACTTTACACAGAGCTCGCTCATATCCAAATATTCGTGAATGATATGACGTACATGTTCAGTTGATTGATATCTCTATGCTATTTCATTCAATTTCAATTCACGGCCATTCAAAATCATTTTGTAAATTTTTTTGATGTTTTCGTCGGTAACAACCTCTTCTGGGCGTCCACTGCATTCACCGTCTTGGGTGCTCATTTCACCACGTCTAAACTCAGCATACCAAGCCTTGGTGGTTGATTTTCCTGGGGCAGTGTCCGGGAACTTGTCATCAAGTCAAGTTTTTGCTTCAACTGTTTTTTCCCTTCAAAAAAACAATATTTTATCAACATGCGAAATTCCTTTTTATCTAATTTTTCACAATAACAAAAGTTGCTTGACTCAAAATGTGTTATAATTCACAAACTAATGATCCGACAGCTGTCAAATTTATATACACGTCTTTTGAAGGTTAGGGCTAGTTTAAATTCAATAATTAATTAACTCTAGTAGCGCCATCTATGTGTCAGGCCGGGTACTTTCCAATTGACCTGTTATGTATGTATTGTTGGTAAATTTACATTATTTAATTTCCGATCTCTATGAATATGCCAATATCATTCACAACTTCAATCGAATTTTTTCTATTAGCGAATATTACATACACATTTGCATTTCATTGTTGCTGCTTGTCATGTCTATGGGACGCATATAAGTCACATAGTCAGAGGCGTGTCAACAATCAAACGTAATTAGTCGCACTTTGCGCAATTATTTTTAAATAATTATATTGTTACTATTGTGTGTGCAAACAACATGCACTCATTGAAGCGAGCAAGCATATGTGTATGTAAGCGTATATATCTTTGTTATTGTATCCTTTTTTTTTGTATTTATTGTGTATTGGTAGCGTGAGTGTATACAGCGTGAAATATATGCTCCAAGCGGACAATAGATTACGCCAAAACTAACCACAATCCATACAAAAAATATTGTCCAACTAACATTGTGATGTCTTATGGATGGACCATACTTGTATACTGCACCTTTGCATAACATCCGAGTACTCCATAGAGTACCTACAGTAAATTAGTATGTGAAACTGCTCCAAATGGAGTACCTATAGACGATTACAGTATGGAGTAATTGCGAAAAATTACATTTGAACATACTTTTTGTATTCGAAATACAGTTCGCCTTGCTAAGGAACTAGCATATCATATCAATCGTAGAAATTTATATTAATAGTAAAAATTTATTACTAAGCCAACAGAGCTAACCAATGAAAGGAAACTATCTTAATTTCAATTTCATACATTTTTCAGTATGCGAGCGTAAAACTTATTGCAAATTCGTGTAGTAATTGCAATCGTAAAAACACGAGCAATGATCGGCTAGTAACAAGCTGATGGCGATACGTAAATTGGTCCACTACTGCTGTACAATGGGGTAATCCAATAGGTACTTATGATGTCGCGGTTATAACGGTTTACCTTTGTGGTTTGTGCATTTATCGTTGTTTTGCGGTTAGTTTTATTGCAAATGTAAACCTTAAATACGCACCCGGCTCTGTGTTGCAAATAACGCCCGTCAACAAACGCAAAGAAGGATCGACGTTGAAAAGCTGGAATCACAGCAGACAGCCAGCAAGTTTTCTACTCGGCTTGCACACCTGCTCTCTGGGAGCACTCATCAGCGACTCGATATAAGGGAGCTGTGGAGCGAAATAGCAAATTCATTGCGTACCGCTGCTTCAGAAACCATTGGTTTTCAACAATACCAGAAAAACAGCCAGTACGATGAGGAATGTCGAGCTTCAGTAGAGAGAAAGCAGACTGCTTACCTCGCAACTTTGCGATCGACTACAACATGTGCGGGGTTGGATAGGTACCGAGAGCTGAAGGGGAAAGTGAGACGCATTTGCAGACGAAAAAAGAAAGAGGCCGAAATGCGTGAGTATGAAGAGTTTGAGAAGCTGGCCGACAAGGGTAATGCTCGAAAATTCTATGAGAAGATGCGGCGACTTACAGAAGGTTTCAAGACCGGAGCAAACTCATGTAGGGACAATGGAGGTAATCTGGTGACAGATGTCCAGAGTATACTTAGTGTATGGAGGGAACACTTCTTAAACCTGCTCAATGGCAGTGATAGTGAAAGCCCCGGAGATGGCGAACCCGAAACCCCAATCGATGATGATCCGACCGGACAGAAAAGCAGCGATACACACCACCTTTTCAACGATTTTAAAGCTGCCTTCGACAGCACGATAAGAAACTAACTCTACGCCGCTTTGTTTAAAATTGATATCCCCACAAAACTCATATGGCTATGCAACCTGACCCTGGATAATACCAGAAGAGCAGCCAGAATTGGGAAGGACCTCTCCGAGCCGTTCGATATCAACCAAGGTTTAGACAAGGAGACTCTTCATCGTGTGATTTTTTCAATTTGATGCTGGTGGAAATAATACGAGCTGCAGAGCTAAATAGACCGGATACAATACTCTACAAGTGTGTACAATTTTTAGCGTATGCCGATGATATGGATATCATTGGTCATAACAACCGCACCGTAAGTTTTGCGTTCTCCAGAGGGAAAGACGAAATATCTCCTGTCATCAAACAAACAGTCATCGCACTCGCGACTTGGCTGCCACGTCACTGTTGACAGCATTAACTTGGAAGTCGTAGACACTTTCTTCTATCTAGGGACCAGCATTAACAACACAAACAATGTCAGCCTTGAAATCCAACGCAGAATCACTCTTGCCAACAGCCGCTACTTTGGACTGAGTAGGTAATTGAAAAGTAAAGTCCTCTTTCGACGTACCAAGACCATACTCTACAAGTCACTCATCATTCCCATCCTATTATATGGTGCAGAAGGCTGGACGATGTTGACATCCGATGAATCGGTTTTAGCAGTTTTCGAGAGAAAAGTTTTGCTGAAGATTTATGGTCCATTGCGCGTTGGCAACGGCGAATACCGCAGACGATGGAATGATGAGCTGTACGAGCTATACGACGCCATTGACATAGTTCAGCGAATCAAGAGACAGCTGCTACGCTAACTGGGTCATGTCGTTCGAATAAAGGAAAATGCTCCAGCTTTGAAAGTATTCGATGGAGTACCCGCTGTCGAAAGCAGAGGAAGAGGAAGATCACCACTCCGTTGGAAAGATCAGGTGGAGAGCTACCTGGTATCACTTGGTATTTCAACTGACGCCAAACAGCACGCTATTGTTGACAAAACTATAATCGCGTAAGCGGTACCTACTCCAACGAAGAAGAAGAAGAAGAAATACCAAGGCGTTCCTTCTTGTTTTTTTATGCAGCCTTATTTTACCGTATATATTGACAGATGTGTGCGTGCATGTGTGAAAATGAGATTATTGGCATTTTTTTTATCGCACATTCGCTGTGAATAAATTTATGTGCACACCATTAGATTTACTCCTTCATTCCACCCATTATTAATGCTTCTGAGATTAGTTACGAGTGTTGCTCGTGTGTAATATGAGTCCGAACGTTAAAAGATTATATATATAAGGGGCGCTTTGCAACCGCTGATACGATTTCGGGCGATAAAACACCACAAACAGCAAATAAGAATAAAACACATGATTATCCTGTTGAGCATAAAATAAGTATAATATTTAGTATTTATTCGAAATATTACCTACAAACATATATATATGTACAAATATTGATGCACACACTCACACCTATACCAATTCTCCATCGAATCGCCAATCAGATCTGTGGCAATTGTAGCGCATTATGCGTGGTTGGAGAGCGCTTCAACTAACATTTATCATCGACTAAAACTACTATAATTTTTTTGTTACTCCAATATAAGCCACGCATATGGTTAATCAGCATCGACCACAGCAATTCGAATACTTAGAAAATGTTCCTTTGCAATAAGCACCAATATATTGTTATTAGTAAATCATTGCCATGTGTAAACAAACGCAATCACTATACCATACGGTGTTGAATAGAAATTTTTACAAGAGTGGGAAAAATCGTATAATTCAATCGTAGAAAAAATATTATAATAAAAACACAAAAAACTCAATATTGTTTGTCAAAATTTCTTTGGCGTTTCAATGATTTTTACACTTTGCATAAATAAATTTGAACTTAAAAAAAAAAAATTTTTTTTAGAAAAAGGCAAAATGTTTGTTAAAATACTCGAAATGCTCGTGATCGACTCGAAAATTTTCGAGTAATAAGCAATGAGCAAGTATGCGCGTGCTCGTGCCTCAAATACTCGTACTGCTCGAAAATGTTTGAATAAAATCTGGTTCTCTAAAAAAAACCAATTTTTTTAGATTCTCAATTTTTGTATATACATATATACATATACATAGGTGAGAATTAATTTCTTGAATTGTATTCGATTATGATTAAGTTTTTTAAGCTTTTATTCTGCAAAAATTTGTCAACTCGTGTTTTAACGATCGTAACCTCTACACGAAATTGCAAGTGTACCGACTGTATCTTGTAGGTATACTCCATTTCTTTCCGCAGGTGGAATCTTTCATAGATACCGTGATCGCAGACGGCATGCACTTCTTATACTACTCCCTAAGGGTACATCTCTTTCGGGACCTTACAGGGTATGATCTCACTATACTGGACTTACGAAACAATACATCTACGTACTACAACCTTAACCCCGACTGCAGTTCACTGGTCCTACAGGATCGCCGCTACGCATTTCTTCGCAGATCCAGGCTTAGCCAAGCTTGGCTTTTCATCAACAACTTTCTGATCTACTTTTCGTTATGTATTTTTTTTTTCGATGCTGCGTTGCCGTACCTTTGTTTTACAATTTCTGGGAGAGAAGCTGAGGACCATATTTTCAATTTATTCTGCAAAATTTTACTTTATATCATGTGATGTACAATATTTTTTGGAGAGACCCGTCTTTTAGTAAGAGTCTCTATGTTTGTTCTCTCTACTTCGTATTTCGGGCAGGAAAAGAAGATGTGCTGCGCTCTTTTACCACAGAAAGAATAATCTGTCTCGTCATCGTGATCATACTTATTGAGATATGCTCTGAAGCAGGTCAGAAATTGCGTCAAGTAGTAATCGTCTCGCCGTGTTTTCTCTCCACCTTGGCTTTCACGTTTCCGATCGGCTTGCACGTACACCTAACTTTCTCCGCCATGTCCCAACGCCTCTGCCCCTCATATATACTTCTCAGTCTTTCTCCGTTCCGCTCTTCTGTTGTGAGTCGCCTTCCAATGCCTCTGAATTTATCGTAAGCTCTTTTGGTTTTCGTTGTCATTATATCTGGTGGCAGGATGCCGCTCGATGCACTATGCGACACCGTGCGGAATCCCCTGATAACTCTGCTTGCACTTAGCCTAGTCACAGATCTTGCTTTTTTTGACATAAGTTATATTCTGCATTTCTGGTCCTGATATCGGCGCCGCATACAGTAGCATCGACTGACTTACGTTAACCAGGAGTTCTCGCTTGCTTGCTTACGCTTGGTCCGCCAATATTGGCCATCATCCTCGATAGGGCGGCTCTTACTCGCGCCGCTTTTTCACATGCTTTCTCGATGTGCGTCTTGTAGTTTAGTCGCGTGTCTATTATAACCTCTAGGTAATTTAGCGTCTGCTAGGTAGTTATGTTATAGACGTCGATATTATTAAGAGCAGTTTATATCCTTTTCCTGCTTGAGCCCGTTTTTGATCTTTAAAGCAGTGTTTTCACATAAGTTCCCTATCTGGCTAAGTTCCATGGATTACTCCTGCATTGCTAATTGGAGTATTTTATTTTTGGAATGTGATTAGTAGAGTACTCGAGTTTTCCGCAGAGTAACTCGACTGTGTGCCACAAATCCGAATTAATAATATACCAACACACACACATACATCATAACAGCAATTTCAGCTTACCTTACAACACATTCTAACATACGTATAAATAAGCGGCTTATTTACACCAACACCGTTACACTTGCATGGGCAAGTATATTTCTATGAACACATGCTTGTGGGCGCTGACGCTGGTAGTCGCTGATCGGCTGTCATAAACAAATAAATCAACTCCAACCACACTTAACCTCTTATCAACATTAGCAGTTATATTTGAACGCAAACAGAGGAATATATATTTACTTACTCACCCACTTCGCTGACGTAAACACCGCTTAGGCGAATATAACCGAGTTAACAACAGCGCGTCATTTCGTCCTTTTTTTCGGTTTTTTGTGCCAATTGGAAATACTAATTGCAGCCAGGTCCTTCTCCACATGATATTTTCAATGTATTGGCGGTATTTTTCTTCCTTCCCTTCCAGCGGTGGCTAACGCAAAGAAAATTTTCAAACTTAGAGTATTCTTATCCATGCAGATCACATGGTCAAATCAGCGTAACGTATTCGCCTTTGCCAATGATCCTAACGTTGACTAATCAGATATGGTCATCGTCCATGCCTCCGCACCACATAGCAGGACGGAAATGATGAGCGATTTGTAGAGTTTGGTTTTGTTTCGTCGAGAGAGGAGCTTACTTTTCAATTGCCAACTCAGTGCAAAGTAGCACCTTTTGGCAAGTGTCGTTCTTAGTTGGATTTCCAGGCTGAAGATGTTGTTGGTGTTAATGCTGATTTCAAGTTATGACTATCAACAGTTACGTTGTGCCAAGTCGCAAATTCTTGATGACAGGATATATCTCGTTTTATCAACATTCAGTACTAGACTTATACGCTTCGCTTCTTTAACCAGTCTGGAGTAAGCAGAACTCATGGCGCAATTGTTGAGCCCAATGATATCACGTCAGCAGTTGTACATTCTTATAGATTTGCACCTCGTATTATTTTGGCAAGCAATAGACCAAAGACTTGGCGGCCGCGATAGCCGAGTGGTTAGCATTGCGTACGACAATTCGGAAGGGCTGAGTTCGATTCCAGGTTCGAGCAACATCCAAAATTAGAGAAATTTAATTTTTCTAATTGCGGTCGCCCCTCAACAGGGAATGTCAAGCCCTCCGACTGTATTTCTGACATGAACTAAAAGCTCCGCCGTTCGGAGGCGGCTTAGAATAAACTGTAGGTTCTTCCATTTGTTGATAAAACATCAAAACGCAAAACCACAAATTGGAGGAGGAGCTCGATCAAAAAATCGCTTCAGCGGTTACAAGCGCCAACATAATACATACAAGGATTCACATTGCCTGAAACTCCGTTTGGTATCGAACGGCTCGGAGAAGTCCTTACTGATACTGACACAGCTTTTTGGTGTTGCTTAATGTGAATTAACACAGCCGTATAAGTTTTGCGGATATACCAAAATTCAGAGATAGCGGCGTACAGGCAACCAACCTTACCAAATTTGCTAGAGGGATGTAATATTAATGTTGGTCAACGCCTACTATAATGACGTCTAAATGTTTGACGCACAACATCTACCTCTTACTGCATGAGAGCAATTTGCGTCACCACCTCCATGTTGCACGCCGTCAGTCAAATATGTACATAACTATATGTATATAACCTTATATAGCGCCATGGATAGCTTTAATAAGGTACATAGACACTTAATTCGTCTACCCGAAGATCCGCATGACTCGCATCACCGACATGAACTGCACGTCTACGTGTCTACTGTCCACATAATACTTCACACACTCAAGCATATCCGCCCATCAATCGTTATGTCAAGCCGTACTACGTTTATGATGGCAAATTGTTTATACGTGTCAGTCAGCCACTTTGTTAGTATTTGTGTTGTTGGTGTTAGTAGGTGAAATTGTACATGTGTGCGTGCGTGTGTAACCTGCCAACATTTGTGGACCATATTGTCCATTGGAGTACCTACAAATATACTCCACTGCGTCTACTATTGGACCAACTCATGTTTCTATACCAGCTTAGTGCGGCACGACTATTCTTCGCGTTTTACCGATCACAATCGCTGCACGAAGTTACAATTGCGCAATAAGTTTTATGCTCGTATACAGAAAATGTGTGGAAATGAAACTGAGACAGTTTCGTTTCGCTGGTGAGCTAAACTCTTAATATTAAATTTATTCAAAAAATATTAGGTTTTACTAACTTTTCACCAAAGCAGATGATATTCGAAACTAAAAACTATGTTCCAATGTCATTTTTCGCAGTTACTCCATAATGTAATCACCTATGGGTAATGCAAGTGGATTAGTTTCAAAACTACTTTCCTGTAGTTACTCCATAGAGTACTCGGATGTTATGCACAGGTGGATGATATGGTCAACAAAAGAACATCACAATGACAGATATAGACCTTTTCGACCATATTTTATATATATTTTTTGTATGGATTGTGGTAGGTTTTGGAGTAATCCATTGTCCGCATGGAGTATATATTTCACGCGTGCATGGAGTACGCGCGTTGTTAGCAGGGCAGTAGATGTAACATATTTCGTGCCTAACGCCATGCAGAGCATTTGATTGTTGATATAAGTGCGAGTATATGCTTACATACTTTGATTGCTTGACTGTTCATTTTGTTGGTTTGTTTATTTGTTGTATTTGATTTGATTGCTTTGCTTTACTTTACTTTGCTTTGCTTTGCTTTGGTTGGCATCGGTTTGATTTTATTTCGCTATTTTGATTTGGATGGTTTGTTGGCTAAAACTGAATGCCACAGCAGCCACAATTTATTCTGTTAACACATGCTCTAACGGTTACAGAGAATGACGGGTGTGTGAGGACTAAGCAAGAGAGAAGGGCTGCCTTCATCCTTGCCGAAGTCTTTATAGCTTTCATGAGCATATATTATATATTGAAAATAGCAAAATTCGATTTTAATATCTGGACAAATCAGCCGTATTTGAAATTCATTATGTATGTGTAGTATACTATTTTTCTTAGATACTTTTCAGAAGGATTTATGACCCTTAAATTCAAACTCAAAAATCGGTCGTAAAGGGTGATATTTTTACAACAGCATTTCTTTGACAGATCACAAGTGAATCGAGTGAAGCTGTTGTGTTATTTGTTCGGTATTGTTTGGCATTTCATCATGGAAAGACTTACGCCTGAACAACGTTTACAAATCATTCAACTTCTTTACAAAAATTCCCGTTTTGTAAAGAATATGTTTCGCGCGCTTCGCTCAACTTATTGTCAACATAATCGGCCTACTGAGCACAACATTCGCAACACCATCACCCATCTCGAGACCCAGCATTCATTATTGGATAATATTCGACCGAATTGACCACGTTCAGCACGCAGTGAAGAAAATATAGCGGCCGTGGCTAAGAGTGTACACGAAGACCGTGGATACTCGAGTCGGCGCCGTTCGCAGCAACTCGGAATGACATATGAACGACTTGGCGCATTTTACGTAGAAATTTTAAATTGAGGAGATGTTCCAGCGTCTCACTCATGCATTCTTTTCTGCACCGCCAGCATCTGTCATCTCCACCAATGCCTGTTTGGCTCGCGTGTGATGCCAGTAAGTTGTGACCTATCGTTAGGCCATTTTTCCTTCGGTTGCATTGCACATGATCTTGGTCATCCCGCATGGCGTTAAGGTATTCCATCTCATTTTTATCCATCTGTCAGTCCTTTCGCAGACTTCATTGTGCATTATTACTGTTTCGGTGGCCAGACGGATGAAACCTTTGGTAATCTCATAAACTGTTACGCTTCCCAGAATTCTTTTGTGGCATTTAGTTTTGTAAATATTTTTGGTCTCATTGGTTAATCCGCTTAAAAATGGCTTCAAAATACTTAAGCATTTTTTACATTTCGCTTTGCTGTGGCACATAATCATTGGATGGATGAACATGCAACATACAATCCATGTGCGGTCCATGTGCAAAGTAATTCATATCTAAATGTAGACAACAAAATTCAAAAGATTGACACTCAGTTTTGTTGATAATGATTGCAAACGCTGATCGAACAAATAACTATAGTCGCTTGAATTGAGAGGGTGTGTCGGAGGGTATGATAAGGATTCTAGTAATGAGGACGTTTTCACCTCTGAAAGATCCGGTCAGAATTGCTGCTCATATTACATTCCACTGCAATTTATTGATTGCAAGTCGTGTACCGCTGCTGAATTTGAGCTGATTAAAATTTCAAATTTAAAATGTGCGGTGGGATCCCGCTAAGTCGAAAGAATTCAAAAATCCTCTTGGTTAATTAACTGTATCATCAGCTGTCACAACGGTGTCTATTGATAGCCAACCATGATCACTATAATTGAATGGGTCAATTTGACATTTGGCTGGTTGACATGCATATTGGTGGTAAATTGTAGGGTTTGTCTTACTCTTCCTTAGCTTCCTCAATACCACATCGAAACTTTCAAAGCTCGAGTGTTCCATGCGGACAACATGACCGCTGTCTCTTTATTCTCTGAATATGTTAATGTCTTCGCATAATTCGTATAGCTCGTCTGCGGTATTCCCGCTGTCAATGTGAAAAGGACCATAAATCTCTCTTAGAAATGTTTATTGGATGTCGCTATCCATTCCGCACAATACAGTAGTAATGATGAGACTCCTGAAGAAATTGATTTTTTTTTTGTAATGAGGTGACTTGGCTTCTCAATTGCTTAATCTGTTCATAGCAAGAATAATTCTGCGCAAAAGTTACAGATTGAAACAAGTCGTTAGGCTTGATGCTGATTTGTAGATAGACGAAATTGTCTATGATTTTAAACTTATGATTGGCAACAACGCTGAATGTTTGTTTGAATGATGAACATATTTCATCTTGCCGACATTCTCTACCAGACCTATTCGATTCGCTTGCTTATCCAGTCTGTAGACAGCGCAACTAACAACGCGATTTGGAAGCATATGTAGTTGTATGATCTTATAGAAAAGGTTCTATCTTCCCTGCCTAGTTAAGCAACTCGTTTTACTTTCTTCAGCCATAAATTAAAAAGTTCACCCTGAATGAAAGAGAGATGCCCTTTTCGATTCTCTCCGAGTATTCAGTGTTGCTTAGCGTCAGTTTATATAGTTATAAATTCAAACATAGTGGCGGAAAGGCAGCTCGTTTAAGTGCCATTGACGCTCGATTTAAAATCAACAAAAATGTGAAAGTTCCGATTTTTTGTTATACCTTTCGTGTACAGGAAATGGTATATTTACCTTGGGTCCGAAGTATATATGTACCAGAAGGAGAAGAGATAGACCCACCAAAATTTATACCGATCGTATCAGAATGACGATCTGAGTTGATTTACCATATCCGTCTCTCCGTCTGCCCGTCTGTCCGTCTGTCCGTCTGTCTGCCCGCCTGTTTGAATTCAAACTAGTTCTTCAACTTTTGAAATATTTCAACGAAACTTGGTAGGAAGATCGCGTCACTATAGCATTTATACAACCGATTTTTCGGATTTCAAATTTTGATTCATAAATACGAAAAAAGGGCTTAAGGACGTGAAAGTTGGTACACTACACGTACACAATGAATTTCAAAGTGGTTCTGAAAACTATCAAAATTGGACTATTATAACATATAGCTCACGTAAACCGATTTTTCAGATGAAAAGCTTTGGTCAAGACTTAGTCAAAAAAGCTTCTAGGAGCATAAAATTTGGTATCCTACACATACATTATGAATTGCACATTGGTACTGAAAATTATGGCAATCGAACAACTACATCCTATAGCCCCATACAAACCGATTTGTTCAGATATGACGTTTTCTCCACAATGCGCCAGAATTTCATCTAAGAGTGTGAAATTTGGTATTCTACAGACGTAACTTGAAGTTTATATTGACATTGAATATCATTGAAATCGAATTTTTCAATTTGCAATAAATTTGATATGTTCATGAAAGGTATAAAGACTTCGGCATGGCCAAAGACAGCCGTTCTTTCCTTTGTTTTTATTTAACTATCTAATGCAGTCAAACCAAAGCCCCCACAAAGAAAAAAAAAACAGTTTCTTGTCACGCTTAATACGAGGTGTGTTCAAAGGAAAAGGTGAATTTTGAATTTTTTTGAAAAGTACTTATTTATTCATCAATATCTACTTCAAAGTAATCCCCCTCGGATATAATACACTTGTGCCAACGGTTTTTCCAAGCCTAGAAACACTTCTGCAATGCGCTTTTCGGTATGGCTCTTTCTTCGATTCTGCAGAATCCACGATTTGTTTTTCCACAATTCCGATCGCTTGAGCCTAATTGCTTCATGCAAACGTTGCATACCTTCTTTGTAGTATTCCTTATTAACTGTACGACCTTTTGGCAGGAACTCATGATGCACCACACCGTTGTAATCAAAGAAAACAGTGAGCAAAACCTTTACCTTTTCCTTTGAGCATACCTTGTATATAATGACCTCCTTTTGCTGTCATAAAGGCATAAATGCTCACAAAACATTTAATAGAAATAAATTTTATTGTATTAAGTGAGCTAATGACGTCAATCAGATGAAGCTCGATATGATAAGCATATAATTTATACGTACATACTATGTATGCTCAAAGACATCATTCCATATACAACCACCCGACCACACAATGTTGCATGTACCACATGTTGCTTGTGTATTTATGCCACTGCTATGGGTGTGGAGTAGCGTAGAAATGAGTTGTCGAAATGATATCTAGTGATGCACAACTGAGTGACATTTACAATGATATCTCCTTGACTATGTATGACTTAAAAGGGAAGTAAGATACTTATGTGTGGGTGTTTGTGACAAGCTAACTGTTGGCGACTGGTAGTAGCTTCCCACTGCTAACTGATACATGCTGGTGATTGAATAGCTTCACATGCAGTCACATAACCACACATATATGTATATATATATAGCGCTTTGTAACCGCTGAAGCGATTTTCGGTCGAATGCCATTGTACATGTGCATATATAAAGAGCTAAGTAGGTATGTATGTACCACAAAACCAAGTTGATTTACAAACATTCTTAATTCATTTCAAAATCAATCATTGAAGCTTGTTTAGCATTTTTTTTTTAATTGAATTTTAATTATAAGTCAATTGTCGATTTTATGCGAAATATCCTGTGGTGTGCATATTGTAAAACAAATTGATTTTTACATACAATTTATGACAAAATACTGGGCAGCAGGTGCAAGTTTGTTAAACAATAGGTATTTACGACGAAACCATAATTACATATGTACATGTAAAACTTAAATAAATACATATGCACTTATACGAGTATATGTATTTGAAAAATAATACAACATTGTGTTTTGAGAAAGCAATTCAAAAATCTTGTACTGTAATATATATTAATTGCTACATTTAATAAGAATTTCCAGGTAAAAAATATTGTACAATAGTTAGAAAATGAAATATGAAATAAATATTTATAAAGGGTTATCCATTTTGAGGTTCCCTGCTTTTTTAAAGAAAAAAACACAGAAAATTCAAATTTAATGGGAAATGTTTAATATCATTCGAAAAAACATTTTTTGGCATTTATTTTTTGAAGATTATTCCTCGCAAATATTAGCCGCGGCTACGTCTCAGGTTTTCCATCCGCTGAGTTCAATTTTCGATGACTCCTTCGAGCATTTCGACTGGTAACTGGCGAATGATACGGATGATGTTTTGCTCCAAGGCCTAAGTCGAAGCATGATTGTCTGCATAGACTTTAGAATTTACACATCCCCACAGGAAAAAGTCTAATTGTCACACGATCTTGGTGGACAATCGATCGCCCCTAATCGTGAAATTATTTGCTCACCGAAATGTTCTTTCAGTAAATCCATTAATTGTTGTGATGCATTGAGAACATGAGCTTCAATTTCAAGCACCAAATAGTCAGTTATTATTTAGCGATAACGGTTGCCATTGACGGTTACGTTCTAATTAAAGCTAACTTGACCGGTTTTACGGAATTTACTGAGAACGCTTTCAGTGCTCTCCCCACTCCTACCAACGTCCCTACTGCAGAAAAAACCTTCCGCAAAATATTCGTGTCTCCTGCCGCCCGCTTCATACCTGCAGGTCGAAAAGCGGAAATCCGCCCTCCTTTCCTCACCGAAGCAGCGATTTTAGTAACAAGGCACGACACGCTACACCTGGCCGATCCCCGTATTAGGGAACTCAACACCGAGATTCGGAACAAAGTCAACATTCACAAGCGTAAGCAATTACTTATTTGAAGCTGAACCACCACCTAGGCACATCAGGAAGGGAGTACTTGACTACCGGGATGCCGTACAGCAATACAGACAAGACCCGCTGGACAGGACGGCGTACAGACAGGCCATAAACACCATTCACCGAGAGTCCGTTAATACCTTCGTGGACTCTCTTCCCGTGAATGGTGTTCTCGGAGTCCAATCACCACCCATTGCAAAGCATAAGCTCGAGCTGCCTCGAGAGACCCGCGTAGCCCTGGCACAATTGAGATTTGGATACTGTCACAGGATTAACTCCTACCTATCCAGACTCGCCTCTGACATACCCAATACATGTACCGCATGCAACGAATCCTCGCACGACACTAACTATATCTTTGCATGCCCACTTAACCCGACTCATCTAACACACCTGTGGTCCGAACCCGATGATTCCACCGGTCCAAAAACTACGCCAAACCGTTGTTTTTTCTGGATGCAGTGGCAGCTCTAGAATCTCTTCAGGTTGCTCTTCGTCACAAATGTGGCAATTTCGTTTGTTTACATACCCATTGAGCCAGAAGTGGTCCCCATCGCTGAACAAAATTTGGCTCGAAAACGTCCGATCTTTTTGGAACTTTTCAAGAGCCCATAGAGCGAAGCGATGTCGCTTGGGAGGGCCGAGCGGCTTCAGTTCTTGCACAAGCTGTATTTTGTAAGCTTTCAATTTAAGATATCGACGTAAAATGTCAAGTCGTTCCATACGTTAGACCGAGTTGCTGCAACCGGCGCCGAATTGACTCCCCATGGCCTTCGTGTACGCTAATAACTATGGTCTATTCGGTCAAATATTATTCAATAATGAATGCTGGGTCTCACAATGGGTGATGGTGTTGCGAATGGTATACTCAGTGGGCCGATTATGTTGACCACAGATTGAACGAAGCGCGTGAAACGTGAATTTCCGTAATAAAGTTGAATGATTTGTAAACGTTGTTTATGGGTAAGTCTTTCTATGATGAAATGCCAAACAATATTGAAGAAATATAACATGACAGCTTGACACGACTCATGCGTGGCTTTTGAAAAAAGTACCTCTACTTGGATAATCCTTGATAATGATCATTGTGAGATTACATTTAATAACTTTCTTTATTTGACATATTTTAGTTTTATATTAATGTGCAAAGTGGGCAGATCTATCTGCAATTCTGAAACGGACAGACAAATAATACGACAAGTAATTATTGCTCTTCTTTCTTTCATACCTAACTTAATTCGAAAATGTAGACGTTGACTATGGAATAGACATCCCATTAATAAATTTCTCGCCTGAAGAACAACAAGTTATGCACCGGGTGCTTTATAAAATCTGTTCAGATGAGTACATATCTAACGAATCTCTGTTCATAAAAAGGGAAGTCACAGAGTCCACACTAATTGTCGTAGGATAAGCCCCCGCAGTTTCACATATTGGGTTGTATCAAGCGAAATGTGTGAAAGATGTTACCGGTCTCTGAATACCGTAGGGAGTGTAACGTGATGAATCTGGGTACGCTAGCTGATGTGCGGCCAATGTTAGCTCGCCGGATTGGGGTGGGCTTGGATGATCAAAAAAGAAAAAGGATAGTACCATTATGAACAGATCTAATAATCCCCCTATACAACATTTCCTCAGACTCAGCCATTTGCCCCTCTCCTTACGTTGTCAAACTTCTCTGCTTATCACACCCAGCCGCATGATATGCCTACAATCCCTGAAGCTACCACCCATTCCCTTCCAATAAATGCGGTGAACGGGACAAGGACGGAAGAAGGTGGGTCCTTGTGAAATATACTTAGCGGCCATTTAAAGGATCGTAAGATTGGTGTTGGATTTGTGATGGGAGACAGACTCCGTCGCCGAGTCCTGGCATTCACCCCGGTGGATGAACGTCTAAACGGAATTCACACTAAATCGAAGTTCTTCAACATATCGGTAGTTTGTGCCCAGCCTCGACAGAAGAGAAGGAAGATGTGACCAAAGATGCTTTCTATGAGAGACTAGAATGCACTTGTGAGCGCTGCAACGGCCATATGTCAAAATTGTGTTATGCGAGTTCAACGCCAGTGTCGGCAAAGAAGGGACTCAGAAAATTAAGTCTTCACGACGAAACATCCCCAAAATGGCTGAGGTTAATTGAACTCGTCGGGGACCGAAATAGGATCGTCTGTAGTCCCAGATTGCAGAATATCGTTGAACGAAAGCATGTCCGACGAATGGAACCTAAATGTGCTCTGCCGAAACCAAAAAAGTGACAACCCACGGTCTGAATCAATTATCGTGAGATAAGCCTCCTAAATATCGCATATAAGGTCCTGCCTAGCGTAATGTGTGAAATATTAAAGTCCACCGTCAACAAACTGATTAGCCCTTATCAGTGTGGCTCTAAACCTGGAAAATGCACCATTGACCAAATCTTGGAGAAGAGTCGAGACAAAAGAATTGATACACACTTTTCATCGATTTAAAAGCTACCTTAGCCAGGAACTGAACCAGAAGCGCAGTTAGAATTGGGAAGGACCTCCCTCAGCCTTTCGATCACCTTCAACCAAATAATTAGACCTTATCAGTGTGTCCTTAGAAAAGTATGGATACAAGCCTGAATTAATTTTTTATTTAATACTTGACAAAATAATAAAGGGTGTTTTTTATAGAGGTATAGAACTTTAAGTTAGCATTACTTTTCAAGATGGCGACCGATTTAACAGCTGTCAAGTGATTTATTCTCAGTTTGGTTTGGCAATTTATCGTGAATAGACTCACGCCTGAACAACGCTTGCAAATAGTGCAATTTTATTTCGAAAATAATGGTTCTGTGCGGAAAACGTATCGCGCACTACGTCCATTTTAGCGATGAAGCGCACTTCTGGTTGAATGGCTACGTCAACAAACAAAACTGCCGCATTTGGAGTGAAGGTAATCCTCAAGTGTATGTTGAAACACCGTTACATCCAGAAAAACTGACTGTTAGGTGCGCTTTATGGGCTGGTGGAATCATTGGTCCGTACTTTTTCAAAAACGATGAAGGCCAGAACGTTACAGTCAATGGTGATCGGTATAGAGCCATGATTACTAACTTTTTCATTCCTGAATTGAATAACCATGATGTCCAGGAGATGTGGTTTCAACAAGACGGCGCAACATGTCACACAGCTCGTGCCACAATAGATTTATTGAAAGACACGTTTGGTGACCGCCTAATTTCATGTTTTGGACCTGTGAATTGGCCTCCAAGATCTTGCGATTTAACACCGAAAGTAGTCTTTCTGTGGGGCTATGTAAAGTCATTGGTCTATGCGGATAAGCCACAAACGCTTGACCATTTGGAAGACAACATTCGCCGTGTTATTGCCGATATACGGCCACAAATGTTGGAAAAAGTCATCGAAAATTGGACGTCCAGATTGGACTACATCCGCGCCAGCCATGGCGGTCATATGCCAGAAATCATATTTAAAATGTAATGCCACAAGATTATCTTTCGGATAAATAAAATTCATGTCAATCGAATAATCCATCGTTGTTTTATTGCAACTTAAAGTTATATACCTCTATAAAAAAAAAACACTCTTTAGGAGCTGCAGGCTTAAGCAAGGGATGCAACAACAATCAAAGGAAGTATGTTTTCTATTCAGAAAATAGGTTCGTTATTCATATACTCTTTAAATCTGATATTCCTACGTACGTTAACGGTTGTTTTCAAATCATATTACTTGAAAGTCTACCCACTCCTGCCCTCAAATTGGCTGTACTGCATCAGCAGCAACAACAATAATTTCAACAATTAATTCAACAACTAACAACAAGCATTGCAACATTAGTAAAGCGATTGAATTAATGTGGAGGCAACAACAACTAAATGCAGCGATCCGTAACGATAACCTGCAATTGAGTGCAACAACAATAACTGCTAGTTAAGCTGCAACAAGCACAAACTCGAGTTGGCAAATCCTAATGGGTAAACGCCAACAGCTGTTGGGGGTGTTAGTTTTAATGGGTGCAGTAGCCACTAAATGGCGAAAATCAAATATTTGTTTATTCGCTTGTGTTTACAATCAAAATACCACACACAATAGTACTTATGCCAATACAACAAATTTAAGCTGGGTATAGCAGTGAGAAACGAAAAATATATGTTAAAATTCTAGTTGGGAACTAGTGTATAATGAATGAAATTCACACAATCATCAATCCAAATGTGATTAGTTAATTAGGCGGCAATTACTTTTGGGATGTATTAATTTTTAATATTTCAGAGGTTAGTTTATTCTACGAAAATGTTTTTGACCAATACAGAATAAGCTTTACCAAAAGTTGCAATTTTAGACTGAGTAGACAATTGAAAAGTAGAATATTCACTCGACAAACAAAACTGAACTTTACAAGTAGCTCATAGTTCTCTACCTACTTTATGGTGCAGAAACGTGAACGTTGACAAGATGCGATGAGTCGACTTTTGGAGTGTTGAATGGAAAGCTTTTGCGGAAGATTTATGCTTCTTTCCGAACCTGACTTCACTTGGCATCTCCAATTGGCGCCAACAGCTAAAGGAAAAGCGACTGATTCAGCTATAAGCGCGGTATAAGCGGTGCTTAACACAAATAAAGAAGAAAAATGATGACAATTGACAAATCTGACAGTCCAGCGTTCAGCTAAACCCAAGAAACATAAAATTCTAAAATTCCATGATTTGACATTTCAACTTTCATAAATAAGCTCAAAGTATCCGAGTGATCAGGCCAACATCCAAAAGAGCAAAAACAATAAAGAAGTATTGAAAGCTAAAGGTGCCCTTGCCTTTATAAAGCGATGATCTAAAGAAATCGAAGACCCTTATATTACGAAAATATTTTTTACGTCATTAGTAAGACCAATATTGGAGTACGGTTCGGTTGTGTGGAACCCTAATTATAAAATACATTTTGATAAAATTGAATCCGTTCAAGTATTAGTATTTGTTCGCTTTGCGTCATTTATATTGGGATTCCCGCCAAAATCTTCCTCGGTTGTGTGGAACCCTAATTATAAAATACATTTTGATAAAATTGAATCCGTTCAAATATTAGTATTTGTTCGCTTTGCGTCATTTATATTGGGATTCCAGCCAAAATCTTCCTCCGTATACTAGTCGCTTAAAACTTATAAATCTACCCACACTTTGTAGCCGCAGAGAAATGTTTGCAAAATGCAAAATCCATTTTCGATGATCTTTAGTGTAAATATTTATTTGAATTTACGGGTGTAGAAAACCAAATTTCGCGTTCTTAGATGATTTTTTGATGGACTTTTGACACGAAACCTCATCTCTAAAGGAAACGGTTGTATGAAGGCTATATGAAATAGTCGATCGATTTCGGTGACTTTCGGTACAAATATGTTATTCATTACGTGTGCGTCTAAGCGGGTGGAGAACAATGCTGGAATTTATTTATTGATTACAAAGCTCGTTAGAAAAACATGGTCCTTAACCCGATTCCATCAAAAGCATCTGACGCTGCCCAGACGCCAATCGTAATTATCTGAAAAGATCCTGGATGGGAAGACTCGAAAAGCAGACTAGGTAATCGGATATCTGATCTGGACCATAAGGTGATAAATTATATGGCAATCAACAAGCACTTGAGCCGTATCACCTCACTGACCACTTGAGAATTGTATTCTTGCATATATTGATGAACGTTAATACTTACATACATACATATGATAGAATACAAAAAAACTCAAACAGCAGGAAGCAGTTAGCCAGTTCTTAAAGTTATGCAAGGACTTACGCTCCTCGCGTTATCTGTATGTGTAGGATTACAAATTTTATTTTCTTAGATGCTTTATTGAAGTATTTTTGACCCAAATTCTCTTATCTGAACAAATCGGTTTTCTTGTTGTATTGGTTGTATGATACATCTGTCGGTCTGTATGTCTGTATGTCTTTCCTGTATTTCCCCTCTATCCTGTCTGCCTATCTTTCCGTCGGTCCGCCTTGGTGAAACTTGGTTCACACATAGAAATCGGTGAAATCGAACCAACTTCAGCCCGACTCCCATATAATGGTAATTTTGAAATGCTTATGAGTTCAATCGAGCAAGAACTATGCCTTTCCCATATTTCGGACTTGTATCATGATCGGCTAATGAATACATTGTTCAACAGAACTCTACCAAACTTGAGTGGGATGATATTTGTTATGAAGACTAAGATTCACAAAGGTCCCGAAATATGCGTACCTCCCATATCGCAGAACGATGGTTGTTTTATGGGGTTTTCTGAAATTTTTTGAAGAAATTCTGTCACAATATTAGCCATGTGATATATGGTGGGTTAACGTGGTGAAAATCCATGCTTCCTTTTCACGAATCTGCCGTTTTTTGTGACAAATTTGCTTTCTAAAATACAGCTTAACACTCAGGCAATATACTTCATTTATAGTTAGAGCTTAAGACTTAGCAATAACCAAAGTAAAAACGCCTCTCGACAGGTATTCCCCAGCCCTCCGATTGTATTTTTGACTTGAAATAAAAGCTCCACATAAAAATCCATCTAATGGCTTAGAATAAACATAAGGTCTCCATTTCTTGTCAAAAAAAAAAAAAACAAAAAAACATCAAAACGCAAAACCACAAATTAGTAGGGGAGCTCGGGCGAAAATCACTTTAGCAGTTACAAGGCGCCAATTTTGAAGGAAATTCAGGCTTTTCGTATCTAATTGACGGGAAACGCTACGACCGAAGCCCGGGTTAGAGGTTCACGCGTAATAGGCGAATAATATGCAATAGTTCCTGCCACAGTCCTGTCTTCATACCGGAACGAACCGGCTTTTTATCCGACCAAGGAGTGTCATTCCCGCAATATTCTCAGAATTCCAATTTGGCAATTTTTCTGCGGTTGCAACAACAACAACAGAACGCTCGCGCAAATTCAACGTCAGCACAGAGGACAGCTGAGCCAACTTAGTGACAAAAAGAATTTTGAAATATCTTTGAGTCGTATTTTTAAAAGATCAGTTTCAATTTTTTTTACAGAATATATATATAAATTTTGTTCTTCTTTGAAATTTAAATCATTTTAGTAGAGTTTCTTTAAGTATAATCCCGAATAAAATCAACCAGAGTTTGTGCCTAATGAATAATTTCATCATATTTAATAATGACTTTTAAACTCAGATACATAAATCAAGTGAAGAAAAACCATATTCTCTAATAGTGTACAGCTGAGTGTAACCTTTGGAATAAATGCTTATCAATTCCCTTTTCCCGTTGCAACTTGTCGTGGTAATAAGTGTGTCATTAAAATTTATTACAAAATGCTTAAACAATATCATAGAAATCACAATATAATACTCGTATCTACTTTCACTTACACACACACACACACACACACACTTGCCATTCCCTCCGTCACCAATATCTGTAACCAAATGTTTCTGCTGTTGCAAAGATTGTTGGCTGGATTTTTCCCAAATGGTTTGTTGCCCTAAATCATTTTGGTCTTACTGTCATTCGCCTTGTCACATGTATGTAGGTATTTTGTGTTGTGGTACATTGTGACTTGAGGCGATTTCCCCTTTGTATGTACGTGTATGTAAGAATATTTGCACATGTGAAGGTTGTGACGCATTACTAACCGCTCAAGTGCGTAAGCGCGCATTTAAATATACATATGGTATGACAGAATGCCCAATAAGCACGAGTTCGATAAAGACTCGGTTTCTCTAAAAATATTTATTATTGCGACGATAAGCTGACGAAACTGTATTCTCAGGTTAACGTTACTTTATCGTTTTTGATTTACTGGCGAAAATTTTTGATTGGATTTTAAGACAAATTTTTCACAAAAACATTTGTAAAAAAAGGTGACCCAAGTAGAGGTACTTTTTTCAATATCTTTTTTTTTGACAGATCACGTGTGAGTCGTGTCAAGCTGTTATGTTATTTTTGTTCAATATTGTTTGGCATTTCACAATGGAAATATTTACGCCGGAACAACGTTTACAAATCATTCAATTTTTTTTTTTAGGAAAATCCACGTTCTGTAAAGGATGTGTTTCGCGCGCTTCGCTCAACTTATGGTCAACATAATCGGCCTACTGAGCGCACATTCGCAACACCATCACGCATCTTGAGCCTCAGCATTCATTATAGGATAATATTCGACTGAATAGACCACGTTCAGCACGCAGTGAAGAAAATATAGCGGCCGTGGAAAGTGGATTCGACGCCATTCACAGCAACTCGGACTGACATATGTAACGACTTGGCGCATTTAACTCGAGATCTTAAATTGAAAGCGTACAAAATACAGCCTGTGCAAGTACTGAGGCCGCTCGGCCTTCCCAAGCGACATCACTTCGCTCTATGAGCTCTTGAAAAGTTCCAAGAACAGTCGACGTTTTCGAGCCAAATTTTGTTCAGCGATGAGGCCCATTTTTGGCTCAATGGGTATGTAAACAACCGAAATTGCTGCATTTGGGACGAAGAGCAATCTGAAGAGATTCAAGAGCTGTAATTTCATCGAGAAAAACAACATTCTGGTGTGGTTTGTTTGCCGGTGGAATCATCGGTCCATATTTCTTCAAAAATGATACCGGTGAGAAATTAATCTTCAATGGCGGCCGTTATCGCACCATGATAACCAACTATTTGATGCCTGAAATTGAATCTCGTGATCTCCGCGACATTTGGTTTCAACAAGGCAACAAGACTGCGCCACTTCCCACACATCGCATCAATCAATGGATTTATTGAGAGAACACTTCGGTGAGCATATAATTTCACGCTGTGGGCCGGTCGATTGGCCACCAAGAGCATGTGATATCACACCGTTAGAATTTTTTCTGTGCGGATATGTAAGGTCTAAAGTCTATGCGGATAATGCCGCTTCGATTCAGTCCTTGGAGCAAAACATTGCGCGTGCCATTCTACAATTACCAGTCGAAATGCTCGAACGAGTCATCGTAAATTGGACTCAATGCATGGACCATCTGAGACGAAGCGGCGGCCAACATTTGAAAGAGATAATCTTAAAAAAATAAATGCCAAAGAATGTTCTTTCGAATGATAACAAACATTCCCCATTAGATTTGAATTTTTTGTGTTTTTTTTCTTTATAAAAGCAGGGAACCTCGAAATTGATCACCCTTTACTTTCGCGTAAGCTCATTTTCTTTAATCGCCATAACTTGACGCATTAGCCTCCACTTGTCTGTGCTTACTGGGTATTTATATTTACAATATCCCTGCAGTGAAAAGATAGACTAGTGTGCATAAACTCTAAATAAATAATATAAAATAGGTTTGAAATCATACCATTTCGTTATTTGTATGGAAATAATAATAAATTTCATTACGTCGCGGCTGAATTTCATTTCGTCATAAGTTCTGTTGAAGTGTGCAGTTGGCCGATCCTCTTTATATTACAACGATAGCCGAGTGTTTATAGCTCATCACTGTAGTGCGTGAGGTTCTCGGTTCAATTATCGCTGCAGGAAAATTCATTTTAATTTAAATTTTTATTTTTGGTGAATTAAAAACTCAACACATACTTATATATGACAGGTCCTACGAGCTGTGTTAAAAACACCAGTTGCGTACATGGGAAATATATGGAAAATGAACTAGTTAGTGCAAAAAAGCAAACTAGTTGCATTCTAGTTAATAACCTGTACTCTTCTATGCAGGCATGGTATGCGAATAATACATATATATTATGTATGGCATACATAAATAAAATTCCTTAGTGTGTAATTATTTAAACACACCTCAACATTAGTATCAAAGCGCTCCGAACATACATAGCTTTCATTCGGCACATTCCCTAAAGTCTATATGAGTAATTTCAAGAATTTTTCGTTTCACGCTACAATTGCCTTCTTCTTCTTCTTCTTGTGTAAAATATCTCCTTAACACTTCTCTTCTCCTTCTATCTATTAGTGCTTAGTGAATTTTCTTGTCGTTCGATTACAGTTAATTTCCTTGTTCAACATTGGGAATTAGAGAAGCGAATAAACGTACATATATACTGTGATTGATGTAGCAATCATTAAGCTGAAAACGATATCACGCCTCGCATGCCGACCGTCTTCATGCAACCAACATGAACACGAGCTTTACAACTTTGGGGGAAACTGACTGGTTGGGAAGAAAGAGGAATATGTCTTGCACAGCCTTATTTGTTAATACTCATTTTAGGAAGGGTATATAGGTGACTGGTTCACGGAGATTACCCTATTCGACCTATCTCATGCCTACTTGGAATATCAGCGTGGCTATGAACCACTACACTTTGCAGAGCACCGTAAAATGCTCGGTGCAAGCTTATAAACCTGGTACTTCAGTTTGTAACGGATATTTCCATTTATTGTTTATGTTTATGATCTCATTATGTCCAAAACTTCTTTAATTCTCAACTGTTTACTTACTTCACCTGGTTATTATTTCATCATGGGTATGGGTAGTCCTTTTCCTAAGCTTATTTATTTTTAGTTGAACAAATTCACGCACCTTCTCTAATATGTTACATCCAACATGGAGTTTCCCTTCAACTTGGTCTTTTTATCGTAATCGTGGTCGCTACCTTCGTCGTTCTCTATCGGTTTCCGCTTCGAAAATATTTTTCCCTGGAACTTCTACGTCCATACGTCCAACATGTTCGAGCCTGCGCAGATGTTGTTTAGTGATGTATTGTACAATATCGATGTCGTCTTAGAGCTCGTACAGTTCATGGTTCATACAACCAATGGTTCTACTCCATACATGAGCACATTTGCTTAATGAGGCTTTGGTAACACTTATTGGCAAGTGGGATCTTTAATCTCCTTAATCTGATATAATTGTCGGTGCTTACGGCGATGCCAATGTACGCGAATTGCTTGACATCGTCGAAAGTATAGCGGATTCTAGTCGCCACGGCCAGAAATGGCCGAAATGTATGACAAGGTAAATTTGCAACATGACAACGCTCGGATACACGTGGCTGTAAAAGTAAAAAAATACCTGGAAATGATGAAAAGGGAAATCTTACCCCACTCGACGTATTCTCTAGATTTTGCTCCTTCAAGCCCGACTGACTTTTTCAACGGATGCAATACAATTTAGGGTCACCGGTTCAGGTCTTTTGAAGAATTCGAAGAATGGCTCATTGACTGGTTCGATGACAGATAAGAATTTTTCTTTATAGATGTTATTCGAAAATTACTAGAGAGATGGTAAAAAGTAATCGCCTTCGATGAGAAAGAAAGTGTTTTCCAATAGGGATGATATGATTTCTAAATGTTGTTTTGGCCATTTTTATTGGACCACCATAAACGTCATGAATTTGCTAATTTTGCCTTTGCACAACTTGAGAACGATAACGATGAGACTCACTTTCATCTGAGTGGTGCGGTAAATAAACAAAACTGTCGATTCTGGTGCGAAGATAATCCACAAATTATTCATAAACAACCATTACGTTCACCTAAGTTAACAGCTAGGTATGGTTCTTGGTCTGGTGAAATCATCGGTCGTACTTATTTCGAAATGAAGCTTGTAGCACCGTTACTGTCAATGGAGAGAGGTATATAGATCGATGATAACCAACTTTTTATGGCCACAATTGGAAGAAGTTGATCTTAACAACATCTGGTTCCAACAAGACGACAAGTCGGGGCTACAAGTACATGTCACACAGTACGTGCAACAACCGAATTATTGCAAGAAAGGTTCGGAGATTCGATTATTTCAAGAAATTGTGACATGGAATGGCCTCCAAGAAGTTGTGGTTTAACACTATTAGACTACTTCATGTGGGGTAATTTGAAGTCATTGGTCTTTAGCAATAAACCAGACTCTCTTCAAACTTTAAAAGTCAATATTGAACGTGCTATTCATGACATACGACTTGATTTCGTGGAAAAAATGCTCAAAAATTGGATTCATCGAATTCGTTCCTGCAAAAGTCGTGGAGGCCATTTGAATGATGTTATATTCAGAACTTAATTGTGTCGATTGTATATTCAGAACTTAATTGTATGGATTGTATAAAAAAATAATTTGAATTTCTTTAACAATTAGTGTGTGTTTTTTTTTTTTTTAAGAAATCATATCACCCTTATTGGAAGCCGCTATATACTAAACACAAATTCCATTATTTATTTCTTAATTGACAATTAACCAATCTTCTACATCTTCGGGGCAAGTGTTTGAAAATCGTTAGACAAGCAATTAGTCGAATAATTTGAAAAGCGGAAAAATAAATATACACAAGCAATAAGATAACGATCTCAATACAAATATCCTTTGCTTATACGAATATAAATATATTTCAGTGATTTTGTATACTTTGGATGAGCCTATCATTAAATTTGATTAGTAGACAATTTGTAGATGACCGGAATTTATTATCAATTCAATACATATACATGCATATGTATATATTAAATAAGTAAATAAATCTAAACAAATAATTGGAAGAATTTAACTTAAATATACATACAAGTATATAAAGGCATTTATATATCCGAACTGGCATGGAAGATTTCTAGAGGAAAGAAAATTTTTCAGAGCTCATCCGGCTGGGTAATGAGGAACTATTCACCACTGTTTGGAGCATATTCCATGTTGGCTAGATCAAGGAGGAAACCCGTTTTGTGAAATTAACCAGTACGATGCATGCCTTCAAGCGTTCATGAATTGTGTTGGAGTCATAAGCTGTGGCTTTTACTCTATCACCTTAAAAGTTCACAAGAAGAGTGAGGCCCAACACAATGAGCTCAGCAACCTCTGTGGGGAGAACTTCCGCTGACCCGAACATCGGTTTAAGTGAACCGGGGCGGTCATCTCCGACCAAAGAGATTGACTCAACTCTAGAACACAGTGAAGACACCACGAGTGGAGCAGTAGACTTTGGCACCAAAGTCTATTAGAGGTATCTTGCCATTTATCTATTCCACTAGAAAGAAAACATCCAAAAGGTGGAACACCAAAATATCTGAGCTAAGAAAAAATAGCCGGTAACCATTTAACCCTGAGTGCCGGAGACAGAAACATCCCAAGCAATTGTACGGCAGCCGAACTTCTGAAAAGAGGGACACTTCTAACCACAATAAACCATGCACACGATGCAGGTTTACGTACCTCTGTTCACGGCAAATTATATACTTAAACTGGTCTTTGCCGAAAAAGCATACATAAGATGGCTGAATGAGATCAAGGGCGAAGTCAGATATGACGAGAATTGGGCGCGAAAAGTTCTAGGCATCTTATCCTCCTAGAGACTGATTCTTCACTAGCATAACGTTAGGTGTAATAACAGGTCACTGTTTAATGGGACTTCACGAGAAAAGAATGTACTACCATTCTAATGACTTTTGTCGAAGCTGTAGGGATGGTTCGCTCATTTGAGAAGGTGAAGGAGATAGGAACCTAACAGTAGTTTCACAATAGGCCTATTGGTTTCAGGTCCTTTTCATATTTATATGATCTGCGGCTTTCACTCCATTTATGAAGACAAATATTTTTAACAAAAGAAGAATATGAAAAACAATTGTGGTATTTGTAAGCTAAGAATGCATTTTCTAGAAATATTGGAAGCTTTGTCTACATAACTTAATTTCTATTTTAATAAACTAATTTAAATGCCTATATAAAACAAGTAAGGGAGACTAAGTTCGGGTGAAACTGAAAATTTTATACTCTGCTGATATTGATAATAAACGCCAGAAGTTAAAATGGCTCTTAAACTGGGTCCTTAACTGTTAGTAAGATATTTTTGGAGTTATATTTTATTTAATAGACTTACTTGTGGACCCACGTTAGTACTTTTTGGCAGATGCTTGGAACTCACTATAACTATAATGTGCGTTAAGTAAGATCGATTTATTTCGATTAATTCCTTAAATTCCACGGATCGGTCAAAAATAGAATATCTGTTATATGGGAGGTAGGTTAGGTTAACATACTTTCCAAGCTTGATTGTATTCTGTTCATTAATATCTCAGATATCCAAGCGAACTTCTACTACTACATTGGCGTAGACCCCGCTTTCGTGATTATAGCCGAATCAACAATAGTGCGTAATTCGTTAATTCTTCTCGCATTTGGGAGCCAATTGGAAACACAAAGCAAAGCCATGTCCTTCTGGACTCGATCTTTTTACTTCTCTTCTTCTTTCTCCGTTTCTACCAACGGGTACTGCATCGAAAACTTTCAAAGCTGTAATGCTTTCATCCATTCCGATGGCATGACCTAACTAGCGTAACTTCTGTCTTTTTGTTTCAAGAGTGATTAATGTTTGATTTCAAGGCGAAGATTATTTTTGTTGTTAATGCTGGCTCAAATTATCTGGCGAAATTATCTACAACTTCGAAGTCATGACGTAGGAGCCAAGACGTGAATACGTTGACTGCTACTGTGATGACCGAAGATATATAAGGGGAACTATAAGTATAAAATCACGCCCACCCGACAAGTTTATCGGCTCTTTTAGTTACTGAATTTTCGCGATTTTCGTACTTCTCCAAATTACCGTCATATGGGAAGTGGGCGTGAATTTAATCCGATTTCACCCATTTGGATTGCAATAGCGTTGATCCCTGTGACTGCAAGTATGTGTGAACAAATTTTCATTATAATATCTTTGTTCTTATTTAAGTTATCGCCCACGTAGACGAATGGATCGATTCGCCTCGCCATGTATGCCAATATTTAACTCAATTGTCTTAGTCCGGCCGCTATAGCCGAGTGAACTACTGTTTCGAAGGGTAGACAAGTTCGAGCAACCTAATCAATTAGAGCAAATTAACTTTCAAATTGTGATATCCCTTCGGCAGGAAGTATCAAGCTCTCCGAGTGTATTTCTATTAGGTATATGAAATTAAAACTCCTCACAAAAATCTATCGGCCGGTTCGGAGGCGGCTTGGAATAAACTGCAGATTATATATATTTCGCCCCTGGACCTCCACCTACATACATGAACTGAAGCCAGCTGACTATTCGCAACCCCATAGTTACGTCAATTGCGTGCTTGACCAACAGTGGCAGTGGACCGCGATTTTTCCAACTAAATTTTCTTCAGCGACCAGGCACTTTTCTCACTCAGTGGATACGTAAATAGCAAAATTATTGCATTTGGGGCTCCAAGAATCCTCAAATAATTGAAGAGGTATCAGTACACCCAACAAAACTCTCTAACTGGTGCGGGCTTTGGTCCGGAGGTGTGATTGAACCTTACTTCTTTGAAAACGATAACGGCGAGAGTATCACTGTCAATTCGAGGCGTTATGGTCGTACGATAACCGACTTTTTTTGACCTGCAGCTGATAAACACGACTTGGACAATATGTGGTTTCAACAAGATGGTTACCGACCGCGTAATTTCTCGTCTTGGCGCTGCCAATTGGCCATCGAGATCGTGCGATTTCATGCCATTGGACTTTTTTTTTGTGGGGCTACGCGAAAGACCGTGTTTATGTGGATAAACTTTTAACTCTTGAGCACTTGAAAGCCAACTTCCGTTAAGTTATGGCTGAGATACTGGCCAATATGTGCCAAAAATTAGTCGAAAATTATCTCAAACGGATCGAAGTTTGCAAAATTCACGAAGCGGTCATTTGAATGATGTAGGGTTTCACATATCACCCAGGATTAATCTTTATAATAAAAAAAGAAATTTCATGAAAAATTTGAGAAACCGCAAAATAGATAAACCTGTATATATATACACAACCGTTAGTTGAGCAACCCTAGTGTCACTGTATAGCCAAGTATGACGGCGATGTCTGATGAAACGGCTGAACCGATTTCGTTTTTAGAGCTCCATGTTATTCCCAAAAAATTGTGAAAGCTGAGAGCTCGCGATTCACAATTATTTGAAGTTTTTTATATATATTTTATGTCACTCAACTACTAAACCGAAAGAACGATTTAGCTCATTTGTAGAATATACATATGTATGTCAGTATATGTTTCAGAATGAAATATGTATTTCAACAAAAAATTTACTCGGGAGGTTGCACTGTATCTACTATCCGATTTGACTTATTTTTTGGAATACTTTTCTTCTTATTTCAAATATTATTACTAAAAATTTATTCGAATAAATAGGGAACCAAACTGACGAGAGCGATCAAGCTCTACAGAAGAAAGTGTTTAGAAGAGTTGCCAACTGTTCAACGTTTGTAGTTGAAAAAAAAATTAAGATAAATTAATATTAAGAGTATATAAGTAATTTGGGTATCCATACGGAGAGGAATAAAATGAATGAAATAATCTTCGTTAGAGAGTGGTTAACTGTTAAGAATTTTTAATTAATTAATTGTATACCTCGGCAAACGACTAATACATTTATAAAGACTGCTCCAGGAAGAGATACTTTTTTCAATAGCCTTTTTTTGACAGATCACACATGAGTCGTGCCAAGCTGTCATGTTATTTTTGTTCAGTATTGTTTGACATTTCATCATGGAATGACTTACAAAATAAAGCTCTGGCAAGAACTGAAGCCGCTTGATCTTCACTCTATGGGCTCTTGAAAAATTCGAAGTAGATCCGATGTTTACGAGTCAAGTTTTGTTCAGCGATGAGGCCCATTTCTGGCTCAATGTAAACAAGAAAAATTGCCGCATTTGAGGCGAAGAGCAACCTGAATTGATTCAAGAGCTGTAATTTCATCAACAAGACCACGCCACTTCCCACACTTCGCACCAATCAATGCATTTATTGCGATAACACTTCGGTGAGCAGATAAATTCACGTTTTGGGCCGATCGATTGGCCTCCAATATCCTGTGGTATCACACCGTTAGACTTTTTCCTGTGGGTATATGTAAAGTCTAAAGTCTATGCGGACAATCCCGCTTCGATTCAGGCCTTTGAGCGAAACATCACCGGTGTCATTCTACAGTTACCAGTCGAAATTCTCGAACGAGCCATAGAAAATTGGACTCAACGGATGGATCATCTGAGACGTAGCAGCGGCCAACATTTGAAAGAGATAATCTTCAAAATTTAAATGCCAAAGAATGTTATTTCGAATGATAGTAAACATTCCCCATTAAATTTGAATTTTCTGTGTTTTTTTACTTCAAAGAAGTAGGGAATCTCGAAATGTATCACCCTTTAAATACATATACATATGTATATACAAATTTAATCGAATGCTATTTCGAAACAGACATATGTTTGTGCCAGGAGTCTATATTTTTGTGTGTATGTGTGTGGACGTGTCACGAAATTGATAAATCCTTCTCAGCCCGGCTACTGTTGCAGTGCGTGTACATATAATAGTGTATGCTTTTGATAGCATTAAAAATTCACTGCACTCAATCCAATTACGAGTTTAATCTACCAGCTGCTATCCACAGAGCATACAAAACGCCCGCAATCGCACAGGTAAACATTCGGTCACAGCACGCCTCGTTTTGACGCGGCAGCGCAAATAGAAACATACATATGTACATATGTACTTGCAAATATACAAACAAATAAAATCTTACTACTCTACTACTCAGTGCAACTGTACAGGTGGACGACCATAACACACCAGGACCATAACGGTAATGCATAAGTCATTTATGTCGCCACAATATGTCACTCTATTTCCAGGGGAACATACATAACATACCCATACATACATGGTTTATGTAGCATAACTTACACATTCTGGCATTTCAGCATCAAGGGCAATTAAATTTACGTTCGCAGTGTGTGGTCAATATCCACTGTGCCCCCACATTGTCGCGTTTAATTTATAACTTAGGAAATCTTCGATCGAACGCATATGAGCTGCTGCCTCTGTCTATGTTTATTAGGAATGTTTCAAATAAACTTTACTTCGATTTAGTGATATCCCTTTGTTAACAATACGTTTCATTAGTTTTTGAAATATCCGTACGAAGTCTGGTCTGGAGTGCGTTTCATAGCTATAAGACACTTTGCAAATGCAGCTTTGTTTTCTAATAGAAACATGTAGAAGCATTTTAAAATAGTTATTTTTGCATTTATGATGCTAGTACTATTTTCTGCATTTGGTATACCGTTATAGGCGCCGAATCTCGCGTCACGCCATAGAACCGTTATCTTTTGCATGGTGAGTACCGTTTTGCTGCGATTTTCGTTGTTTCATATTTATAAGGCATTAGTCGAAAATTGGTTATCAAAGACAAGTGACGTGTCAATATCTATTGTTTTGAGTTCTAATTGATTTTGCATTTAATTTTAAATGAAATGCCGCGCAGTACGATATTATTGGTTGAGGAACGTGGAAAAATATTGGCATATAAGGAGTCTAGAATGAAAATATCCTTCATTTCGAAAAAACTTGACAGAAGCCGATGTGTAATTCTGAAATTTTATAAAAAATCCAATCACTTGGCTGGAATAATGGCCATTAAAGTCTCCAAGACCACAATATGGCGTACTCTAAACCGCTGCCGGCACTTAAAATTATCAAAGCTAATTAAAGCGGCTTGCCTTCTACCACGGCATAATAAAGCTCGTCTTCAATTTGCAGAGGAACATCTGTCAGTCGATTGGGACTCAGTAAGTAAAATCTGTAGATTCAAGAAATCATTTGTTTCAAAATTATGTTTTCAAAGGTCATTTTTTCTGATGAGAAAAAATGGAATCTAGATGGCCCCGATGGTTACCGGCACTACTGGAGGGATTTACGAAAAGATCCCCAATATTTTTCAAAGCGCAATTTCGGTGGTGGCTCTTTAATGGTGTGGGGAGCCTTTACATCCAAAGCCACTATTGAATTGCAAGTTACCTCCACTCGGATGAACAGTGTTGAGTATATTAAAGTGTTGGAAAACAGTCTTCTATCTTTTCTTGAAGAAAATAGGGAGATTCCGTTTGTTTTTCAACAGGATAATGCTCGCATCCATGTCAGCCGTGAAACAAGACGGTTCTTGGATGCCTGCTCTATCCAAACTATGAACTGGCCAGCCTGCTCCCCGGACTTAAATCCGATCGAAAATGTATGGTGATTATTAGTACGCCACGTCTATATAAATAATCGCCAATATAATAACATTGATGAGCTGAAGGCCTCAATAATGACTGAATGGGATAAACTTGTTGTCAGTTATTTAAAAAAATTGTCTGAATCAATGAAAAAACGACTTTTTTGCGTTGCAAAAGCCAATGGAGCATCTATTAATTATTAAGAATTTAAATAAAATCTAAAAGTTTCCAAATATTATCATTAAGTCAATAAGTTTAATCGGTATCCAAAAGTGTCTTATAATTACGAAACAGCCAAAAATACGAATTTATAAAAAAAAATTTGTTTACAGGATTTTTTAAGGCTATTATTTTCTGAAACACATTTACGTTATGAATATATACTTTAAAACCAAATTTGGATTAAATCCGTTTTCTTTTAATAAAAATATTCAAAAAAATGTGAGTGGAACGCACGTAGTAATGCATTAATTATTTGAGCTTGAATATAAATTAAGGATCTCTTGATGGAACTTGAATGAATTTCCGATATTTTTGTGAAACTAATTTGAATTCCGACATAATTACAAGCCGCTAAATTATTGTTATAACCGTATTTGCCAATATGTATCTCCAAAAGATATGTATGTATCTCAAAATAAGTACCGATTTCCGATACAGTTTAGCAACCGAATTTTAAAGTAGACTCTCGAAAATATCCCACCTGCTATTTTGAGTAATAATGAAACTGGCGTTAGACGTTCAGTTTCCTAAACGTGCATGTTATGTTCAAGAGCGATATAGGTTATCCCGACAATATACAATTAGTGTTGGCTGACGTTCCACAGGGATATCTAATAACACACAAAATTCCAAAGAATATAATTAAATTTAAAAAAAAATCCGAAAAAAATTAAAACTAAGTATGAAAATAATTGAAAAAAAACGAACTCAAAGTTTCCAAATTTAAATTAATAAAAAAAATTTCACTCATAATTTATGAAGAAGAGTTGGAAATGCTTTTTTGTGGTAAAAATAAATTAACTTGCAGACATATTGTAAATGGACTCAAACTGTTGTTTTAAAAGAAAATTAAAAATAATGTTTGATTTTCCTTATTTATACGAGGTATGGGATAAAAAAATTTAAATTTGTAATGGGCACTTCTGAGAATTTTTTACTCTTATTAATACATTTGAAATAATTTTTTTATGAGCATTTCAATCAAATTTATTTTGTACAGAAAAATCTACTACAAAAATCTGCAGTGGTAGACACACTTTAATGTCATGATTATCTGGCGCATATAGCACTCAAGAGAGCGTTGGCGAATCTTCGCACATTATCCGCTGTACCAAAATATTTCATTTTTTTTTGCTGGATCACCGAGCAGAGCACACTTGCAGTACAAAGTGGTTAAATATTTAAATAATTATATAAAGTTTTATAAATATTCTTTGATTGTTGAAAACAACGCATTTGTGGTTTTGCGTCTTGATGTTTTTTCCCAACAAATGGAGGGATCAACATCAATTTTTTCTTAGCCGCCTTCAAACGGTCGATGGATTTTTGTGAGGAGTTTTTTTTTATGCTAGAAATACACTCTGAGGGCTTGACGTTCCCTGCGGAGGGGCGATCGCAATTGAAAAAAATAAAATTTCAATAATTTTTGCATGTTTCTGGAACCTGGACTCGAACCCAGGCATTTCGAGTTGTAGTACGCAATGCTAACCACGCGGCTATTGAGTTTCTGTTAGTTTGCTTGAATTTGAAAATATCAAAAAAAAGAAATGTATGTAATCTTCGAAGAAAATGCTATTGCGAAATTAAATATTGCTTCTTGAAGGGAACAAATACAGTGGAAACAAAAACTTGGCTTGATGATGAGTTTCCGGCCACTGCCCCAGGAAAGTCAACCATCAAGGATTGATATGTTAAGTTTAGACGTGGTGAAATGAGCACCGAGGACGGTGAACGCAGTGGACGCCCAAAAGAGGTTGTTACCGACCAAAGAGTCGAAAAAATTCACAAAATGATTTTGAATGACCATAAATTGAAATTAAATGAAATAGCAGGCACTCTGAAGTTATCAACTGAACGTGGACATCGTATCATTCACGAATATTTGGTAAAGAAAAAGCCCTTTGCAAAGTGAGTGCCGCGCCCGCTCTCTTTAGACCAAAAACAACGACGAGTTGATGATTCGGAGCAGTGCTTGGAAATGTTGAAGCATAATAAACCCGAGTTTTTGCATCGACATGCAAGAATGGATGAAACGTGGCTCCATCATTTCATTCCGTCGAAATTCACAACAATCAGCAAGGTTATGGCATCTGCATTTTAGGATGCGCATGGAATTATTTTCATTGATTACCTTGAAAAAGGAAAAATCATCAACAGCGTTTATTACTTTGCCGTATTAAACCGTTTGAAGGACAAAATCCTGAAAAACGCCCGCATTTGAAGAAAAAGGAACTGGTGTTTCACCACGACAATGCATCGTGACACAAGTCAGTGAAATCGTTGGCAAAAATCCATGAATTGGGTTTTGAATTAATTCCGCATTCACCGTATTCTCCAGAACTGGCCCGCAGCGACTGCTTCCTGTTCTCCGATCTCAAAAGAATGTTCGCTGGGAAGTAATTTTCGTCGAATGAAGAGGTGATCGCCGAAACTGAAACCTTAAAAGTGTTCGCGATTTGCTTGATTAGTTTATATCCGACAATATGTTGACGAGAGATGTTGACGATGAGCGCTCTGGAGGTGCGACCACGTCAACAAGCGAAGAAAATATCGAAATAGTGAAAAGAATAGTTCTTGAGAATCGTCGAATCACTATTAGGGAAGTTGCAGAGGATGTTGGCATATCACTCGGCTCATGCCATTCAATTTTCTCGAATGTTTTGGGCATGAAACGTGTGGCAGCGAAGCCTGTTTCGTCATTGATAAATTTTGTATGAAATCAATTTCGCATTAATAGCGCTCAGGAGTTGTTGAATTACGTCAACAACGATCCGCGTTTGTTCAAACGGCTCATAACTGGTGACGAAACGTGGGTTTATGGTTATAACGTCGTATCTAAGGCCAAATCATCCCAATAGTAGATGCTAGATGAGCCAAGACCGAAAAAGGCTTATCAAGTTCAATCAAATGTGAAGATTTTGCTCACTGTTTTCTTTGATTACAATGGTTTTATGCATTATGAGTTCCTGTCAGGTCGTACAGTTAATAAGGAATACTACAAGGAAGTTATGCAACGTTTGCATGAAGCAATACGGCTCAAACGATCGGATTTGTGGAAAAAAGCATGGATTCTGCATCACTAAAATGCACCAGCTCACACATCAATGCTTATTCGTGATTTTTTATTCAAAAACAAAACCGTAATCATGCCTCAACCACCGTATTCGCCAGATTTGGCTCCCTGCGACTATCAAAGGAAATCGTTTTGCCACAATTGATGAGATCAAGTTAGAATCGAAGAATCCGGTCATACCGGAAAGCGCATTTCATAAACGCTTCGAGGACTGGAAAAAGCGTGGTCACAAGTGTATTTTATCCGAGGGGGATTACTTTGAAGGGGACAAAATAGATATTGATGAATAAATAAATACTTTTCAAAAAAATTTAAAATTCAATTTGTCCTTTGAACACACCTCGTAGTTAGGTGTTAGCAAAGAGAAAGGACGAGTGGCGAGCTATTGTTGATTCGGCTTTAAGCGCGTAAGCGATGCATACGGTAAAAAAGAAGAAGATGTAGGTGTTAGTATTCATTAAAAACAAAAAAAAATAGTAATAAATAAATTTTTCCAAAAATTCAAAAAAAAATCTCATCTTGCCGACAAAGCGTTCGTCTAGTCAATAATTACGCGCGTTTGAAAATCATTAATCACAGCAGATAAGTAATGATGACCGAAGGGATGGACTTACAAAACAATTTACATATTTTGTATTGTAAATGCTTCGATTTTACATTACATACATAAAAATATATGGAAATGTATGTTTTTGATTTTTATCGATTAACTTCGTCACTTGCAAAGATTCAACTTAATTTTACGTTAAAATTTTATTTAAAAATTTACATATTTTTTCTTTTTTAGTTTATTCTCTGTCGACTTTCGTTTCTTGTTTTTGCTTCTCTCCTTGTACAGCTGTCAAATGCAAAATTTGCAGTGATTTTATTTGCAGTTTCAATATATTTTAGTTTATTTTTTTGCTTTCCAATTTGGATTGTGGAATTTCGTTGCGCTTTTCTGACAGCTTGTCAAAAAAGCGTCAACATCAACCACATCAGTGGCAGCAGCAAAAAAGAGGAGAGAAAAATAAATAAATAAATAAATACATAAGGAGATTCATACATATTTTGCCATACCTATCTTTGTATGCATGTACACATGCACACATGTGATTTGTATTTGAGCTAAAACGGCTTGACTATGGCGAAAAAGCTATATTTATATAAAAAAAATTATCCATTTCGAGGTTCCCTACTTTAAAAAAAAAAAAACACAGAAAATTGAAATCTAATAAAATTTTTTTACTGTCATTCGAAAAAACGTCCTTTGGCAATTATTTTTCGAAAATTATCTCTTTCAAATGTTGGCCGCGGGTACGTCTCAGATGGTCAATCCGTTGAGTATAATTTTCGATGACTCGTTCGAGCATTTCGACTGATAAATGGCGAAGGACACTCTTGGTATTTTGCTCAAAGGCATGAATCGAAGCGGGATTCTCCGCATAGACCCCACAGAAAAAAGTCTGACGGTGTGATATCACACCGTTTTATTGGTCAATCGACCGGCCCAAAACGTGAAATTATGTGCTCACCGAAGTCTTCTCTCAATAAATCCTTTGATTGATGCGATGTGTGGGAAGTGGCGCCGTCTTGTTGAAACCAAATGTCGCGGAGATCACGAGCTTCAATTTCACTTATCAAATAGCCGGTTATCATCGCACGATAATAGTCGCCTTTGTCGGTTACGTTCTCACCGACATCATTTTTGAAAAAATATGGACCGATGATTCCACCGGCTCACAAGCCACACTAAACCGTTGGTTTTTCTGGATGAAATGACAGCTCTTGAATCTCTTCAGGTTGCTCTTCGTAACAAATGCGCCAATTTGCTTTTTTACATACCAATTGAGCCATAAATGGGCCTCATCGCTGAACAAAATTTGGCTCGTAAACGTCGGATCTTCTTGAAACTTTTCAAGAGCCCATAGAGCGAAGAAGGTTAAGCGGCTTCAGTTCTTGCCAGAGCTCTATTTTGTAAGGCTTTCCATGATGAAATGCCAAACAAAACTGAACAAAAATAACATGACAGCTTGACACGACTCACGCGTGATCTTTCAAAAAAAGGCTATTGGATAAAGTACCTCTACTTGGATCACCCCATTCAAAAATCCACTAGCTATGCATTTATTGTAGTGAAAAGAAAAAAATTATAAAATAAAAATTGCACTCGAAAACGAAAAATTCTTTTACTGCTGTGTTTTTGTTTAGAGTTAAGCTGAGAATGCTGAATAAAGTTGAAAAACATATGCAATTGGGAACTGGCATTCAAAATCGAAGCGTATGCAAAGTGAAAATTGTTTTTTTAGTTGGTGTTGTTTTCGTGCTCTTGTGTGTGTGTGTGTGTTTGTGTGTGTTGCTGTATTTGCTATTTCATATATATTTTTCTCCTCTTTCACTGCCAACTTTATTTACAACACTGTTGTTTGTTGTTGGCATTGCAAACATTTTACAACGTTTTATTGTAATCAATTTTCGCACATCTATTTTGATGTCATTTCGCGTACGCGCCAAACCAAAGTTGGCATGTCTGATTCAGAAATGGCGTTAGAACGCTGTAGTATGCCGCTAAAATGGCAAGAGGAAGGTGTTGGAAGTGTGTATGTGTGTATTTATCAAATAGTTTCCATCTAAACCAATAACAAATAACAAATGTAAAGCGTGGAAAATATGATGGTATGGTATGGTATGGTATGTAATAAAATAAAAAATAAAAAAATAAAAGCGTCGCACGAAAGCAAAGATAGAATTTGTGGAAAATAAGAAATGAATTTGAAAATGAATGCGGAAAGCGTTTGCTTGCAAATAATGCAATATAACAGCAATATTTGCTCAGAGAAGTGAATATATAATTGATTTTAAGCGATTTTTTCCCACTTTTGTTATCGATTTAGCAAATTGATATGTGATAAATCGGATGGCTCATCCGTAAATTGAAATTTTTAGCCATGTGCTTCGGAACACCATCAAAACCAATATCTTTCTCGATTAAACACATCTCTTTATGCTTCAAAACATGGTGTTTTTGAGCGCCTTCCAAGGTTTTACCGCAGCAGTATTTTTGTGCCTTCCGACTAAATGGTGAATTTTTCCTACAACAACGTTTCTATTTTTTTTTGTGCTTTAATACAATTCGAGACCAAATATCGACTCGGATCATTATTTTGTAGCAGTAAAAATAAGCACCAGGCAAGAACGTACATCAAAAACACAAGGAAGGTTTGACATCCAATAGCTGCAATCACAGGCAGCAAGTTTTCTACTCGGCTGGCACGTCTGCTCTCTAAATGCACTCATCAGCAACTGGAACATTCCTTGCGTACCGCTTCTTCGGAAACAATTCGTTTTCAACAATACCAGAAAAAGAGCTGGTACGATGAGGAATGTGGAACTGCATTGGAGAGAAAGGAGACAGCCTATCTCGCAACTTTGCGATCGACCATAACACGTGCGTGATGGGATTGATACCGAGAGCTGACGCATTTGCAGACAAAAAGGAAGAAGCCGAAATGCATGAGTATGAAGAGCTTGAGAAGCTGGCCAACAAGCGTAATGCTCGAAAATTCTATGAAAAGATGCGGCGACTTACAGAAGGTCTCAAGACCAGAGCAAACTTGTGTAGGGACCAAGGAGGTAATCTGATGACGGATGTCCAGAGCATACTCAGTGTATGGAGAGGAGACTACTCCAACCTGCTCAATGACAGTGAAAGTGAACACCCCGGAGATGGCGAACCCGAAATCCCAATCGATGACGATGGTATAGACTTACCATCACTCGACTATAAAGAAGCTCGAATAGCGATTGCGCGCTTAAAAAATAACAAAGCGGTGGGAGCCGATGGCTTACCCGTAGAGCTATTCAAATACGGCGGCGAAGAACTAACAGGGTGCATGCATCAGCTTCTTTGCAGACTATGGTCGGACGAAAGAATGCCTGACGAATGGATCCTAAGTGTGCTCTGTCCAATCCCAAAAAAACGGAGACCCCACGATCTCCGTCAATTAACATGGGATAAGTCTCCTCAATATCGCAAATAAGGTCCTATCTAGCGTATTGTGTAAAAGACTAAAGCCCACCGTCAACAAACTGATCGGACCTTATCAGTGTGGCTTCAGACCTGGCAAATACACCATTAACCAGATATTCACCTTGAGCCAAATCTTGCAGAAGACCGGAGAGAAAAGCAGCGATACACACCACCTTTTTATTGATTTTAAAGCTGCCTTCGACAGCAAGATAAGGAACTGTCTCTACTCCGCTATGGCTGAATTTGATATCCGCACAAAACTCATATGGCTATATAAACTGACCCTGGATAATACCAGCAGCGCAATCATAATTGGGAAAGACCTCTCCTCACCGTACTATACAAAACGAGGTTCCAGACAGGATGATTCTTTATTGTGTAATTTCTTCAATTCGATGCTGGCGTATACCGATGATATTGATATTATTGGTCATAAATATCGGACTCTAAGTTCTGCGTTCTCCAGGTTAGATGAAGAAGCGAAGCAAATGGGTCTGGTATTGAACGAAGGCAAGGCAGAAATATCTCCTGCCATCAAATAAACAGTTAGGGCACTCGCGACTTGGCTCCTACGTCACTGTTCACAGTCATAACTTCGATGTCGTAAATAATTTCGTCTATCTGGCAACCAGCATTAACAACACCAACAATGTCAGCTTTTGAAATCTAACGCAGAATGAGTCTTGCCAACAGGCGCTACTTTGGACTGAGTAGGCAATTGAAAAGTTAAATCGATGAGTCGGTTTTAGGCTTTTTCGAGAGAAAAGTTTTGTGAAAGATTTATGGTCATTTGCACATTGGCAATGACGAATACCGTAGACGATTGAACCATGAGCTGTACGAGCTATACGACGACATTGACATAGTTCAGCGAATCAAGAGATAGCGGCTACGCTGGCTAGGTTATTTCGACCGAATGGGTGAGAGCATTCCAGTTTTGAAAGTCTGCGAAGGAGTAGCCGCTGGTGGAAGCAGATGAAGAGAAACACCTCCACACCGTTTGAAGGATCAGGTGGGGAGCGACCTGATCTCATTTGGTATTTCCAACTGGCACCAAACAACAAAGAGAAGAAACGAGAGGCACGTCATTGTTGATGCGGCTATAATCGCGTAAGCGGTACGTACGCCAAAGAAGAAGAAGAAAAAGAAAAAGGTTTAGTTTGCTTCGATTTTTAAGGAATACAAAGCAAATAGGATAAGTAAAGAATACGAAAAAATATGAATAATTCACGATAGATGATAGGGTAAGCCCTTCGTTCTGCGACAAAAATAACAGGAGAAAAACGATTCTTGTCCTAGATTCTTCTCCAATTACTGGTTTGCGTTCGATTAGTTTTTATTTCAGGAATTGAATGGTCCTACAGTTTTCTCCTACAGTGCCTCCGAAAGGCTGATAGGTTTCTATGAGGGGTTTTTTCTTCTGGTAGAGGGGAGTATTCCTGTGGAAGGGGTAGGTATTTTTCGCATTTTAAATTGAAGGATACACAAAATTTTATTCTTTATTTTGAAGAAAAAAAATCGATCAATTATTATTTCAACTCCGGATCACATTCCAATTTTTTCAATAATTTGTACGGAAGCTCCAATTTGTTGAATATTCAAACTGATTAAAAAATAATAATTACATAATGCTGCTCCTCAATTTATTTTGACCGTTTCGATATAGTCTTCGTGGTTGCGGAGATCACGAGATTCTCAGAGAGTTGAACAGTGTGAGAAAATGAGATGAATTCAGAGAGTAAGCTCAAGCTGAAGTATCTGGCTGAATCCTGATTGAGTAGTGATGCGCATCCAGTGAACTGATATTCAATAATTTGACTTCGATTAAACCTGAGGAGTTATGCAGAGTCATAGAGCCTACAAAGTTAGCTCTAAAGCATAACTTTTACAAAGTACACCACTTTGAAATTACTACTCGCTGGGTACAATAGTTTATTTGCAGAAAATCAATAAACGGTCTCCAAAATAATAGTCTGAGCTCAAATACTGATAAATAGATAGGACCCGAACTATCCACTTTTAGTCTTAAAACTTCATTTTTAATTAAATTAAATGCTATCGTTTCTTAATGAAGTGTTGAGTAACGTTGGTATTAGATGGCAAAAAAAATTTTTATAAAAGGTCATGTATTTTTCTATTACGCGCTCTCTTCTCTATGTCGTCTTGAAGAAATGTTTTTCAGTTTAACGATAGAAGATACGAACCTGTTGACTTCGTGCCAGTTTTATACAGCTGCTAGGTTTTGTACCATATCGGTATACTCTTCTTCTTCCTCTTCTTATTAACTGGCGTAGGCGCCGCTTATTCAATTAAAAACGAGTAAAAATAATACCCTCAAATTATTCCTTTTTTAGAATCACAAAGGCAAACAAGGTTCTTCATTCATTCATTCATTTCATCTCTCCAAAGGAGTGGAGATTTTCTTTTCCTCTGCTTCCACCGGTGGGTACTGCAGCGAAAATTTTCAAAGCTGTGGCGTTTTCTCCTTATATTCTCTCGATTCCCTAAATTTTATCAATTCCGTCGTATATCTCATAGAGCTCATCGTTACATCGTATATTTCATTTGCATTTGGTAATGCGAAGATGGCCACAAATTTACTGCAAAATTCCTAACGCCGAATCGTTCGATATTGCCAGCGTGGAGGTTCTGCACAGTACATTACAGCAGGTATTTTTTCATGGAGAGAGGAGTGTGCTTTTCTTGAGTGATTCTGTGTTGGATTTCCAGAATAACATTGTTCTTGGTGTTGATGCTGGTTCCTTGATAGACGAAATTATCTAGAACTTCAAAGCTCTGACTGTCAAAATCGGCGCGGAAACCCAGATTTGTACTGTTTATTTCTTTGATGCAAGGAGATGATAATACGTTCTCTGCAAGACCCATTCGCTTCCTTGTCCAGATGGTATATTCTAGTCATGCGAATAAAGGCAATAAACTCCTTCGGCTCTAAATTAATTTTGTATTCATCAGGACAAGAAATTTTCGCCGTTCAAACAAATATAGTTATTGCAGCATAAGTAAAATCAACTCTCCTGGGTACCTTGAATTGAAGAATCAGCTGTAACTAGTCATCAGTGAAGCCCTTTGTGGAACGTTGCACTATGTTCTTTGCAAATCTCAAATGATTTTCATGTAATTTTCTAAATTTTCGACCAGTATTTTTGACAATTTTTTTCCTCACCATTGAGACTGTAATCTTATCGATTCTTTTGCTTTATGTGACATGTTTTTACCAAATATTTTTCATTTACTCCAAGTGACTTGTAACCAACATACTGACAAAAATAGATCGAGAATGCATTTTTCAAGAACGAAGAGAGCATCACGTCGGTGACAACTTCACTGGTAGAACTTTGTATATTTTTCTCATTCAAAATTTAATTGAAGTTAAGCTCTTGAGCTTTAGGCTTCAGTGTCTTCAAAGCTTTTATCTAAAACCCACTTCTGACACTTGAGAGTTGTGCTGTACTAATTGCTGGTGAACTAAAATGTGTTTCTGAAGACGCCGTCAGCCCTACCAATTTTCACGAAACTTTTATTTCAAAAAGTTTAATTTTCGCCATAGGACAACCCTGAAATTAATTTCTGCAATTTAATTTCATGTAATAAGAGATTTCATTGTATGACAACACTTATTTATCTGCAACTGGATGTCTGAAATTAAATTTCCAATTGCTGGTGTTGCACTAGAAATTTTTATTTCTCTTAAAAGTGCTGCGAAATGATTTGAGCATTGTTAGAGAAATTTAGCTTCGCAAAATAGCCTTTCAGACTAATTTCCAGTAAGTGAAATTCAATTTCTTTAAATTGTATACGCTCCGTATGAGAGTTCTTGTAATTGTATTTCGAAATTGGACATTTTGACGCGCAGTTTGAAATTAATTAATTGCTATGCCTAACTTATTGTTTAGGAAAAATTTTGATCGAAATCTATACTACTTTCGAAGTTTCGTACACATAACTTGCGGTTGTTTTTTTTATTTTGCCTCATTTTTTTCGTTTTTTCGCTCGCGGTTATTAATTTTTAAGGTCATAATTATTATTTTTTTATTTCTATTATTTTTTTTTTTTTTGCAGACTCACTTTCCTTCAATATTTCATCTTTTAGCTCACTCTATTGTTCTTGTATAATGTATTTATTACAGCCTTTCATTCGGTGGCTTCGTATTGCTTCTTCAGTTTCTTTGCGTTGTATTTTATGCGGTTTTTTCTTTTCACTTTCTCCTTTATTTTACATTATTCGTGGCGCTCTAGTTTGACTCTTTACCAAAGCTATAATAGTTTATTGTGAAACTCAGAGGAAACCCACAACGAACTCGTGACTGTAACGAATGAAGACATCGAGGCAAGTGGTACATAAGTTTTCCTCTTGTAGTAATTTTGTGTTAGTGAAAAGTCATAATTTCTTCACAAAGGGGCATGCCTTTTATTAGTAAATTGTTTTTTTTTTAGTACCTGCAACATTCTATACTTCTTAGCTTTCTAAGCTGAGCACAGCCATCTTAATGAATTTACCTCGAAAAACAATTTATTTCAGTTCTGCGTGTTTTGTATTTAAAGAGCGGAAAAATGCTGTAGCGAAGCCAAAAGGGGGCTAAAATACAAGTTCTTTTCAAAAGTTTTTTTTCCACCGCTGCTAGTGGATAAACGATTTTTAATATTTTCAGTAATAATTTTAATAATATTAGTACTCAGAAAGTGTATTAGCAATATCAACTTTGGCTAATAACTTTGTTTTTAACACCACCATCCATCTTGAGACCCAGCATTCATTATCGGAAAAATTCGACCGAATAGACCACGTCCAACACGCAGTGAAGAAAATACAGAGGCCATAGCTGAGAGTGTATACGAAGACCGTGGAGAGTCGATTCGGCGCCTTTCGCAGCAACTCAGACTGACATATAGAACGACTTGGTGCATTTTACGTCGAGATCAAGATCAAGATCTCAAGCGACATCGCTTCGGTCTATGGGTTCTTGAAAAGTTCCAAGAAGATCCGACGTTTTCGAGCCAAATTTTGTTCAGCAATGAGGCCCATTTCTGACTCAATTGGTAAACAAGCAAAATTGCTGCATTTAGTATAAAGAGCAACCTAAAGAGATTAGAGCTGACATTTCATCAAGAAAAAAAAAGGTTTGGTGTCGTTTGTGGGCCGGTGGAATCATCGGTCCATATTCCTTCAAAAATGATGCCGGTGAGAACGTAATCGTCAATGGGGACCGTTATCACGACATGATAACCGACTATTTAATGCCCGAAATTGAATCTCGTGATCTCCGCAACATTTGGTTTCAACAAGATGGCGCCACTTTTCCCATATATCATCAATTAATCTATTTATTGAAGGAACACTTCGGTGAGCAGATAATATCATGTTCTGGACCGGTCGATTGGCCACCAACATCTTGTGATATCACACCATTAGACTTTTTCCTGTGCGGACATGTAAGGTTTTAAGTCTATGCGGATAACTCCTCTTCGATCCAGGCCTTGGCTCAAAACATCACGCGTGTCATTCGCCTGCTCGAACGAGTCATTGAAAATTGGAATCAACGGATGGACCATCTGAGACGTAGCCGCGGCTAACATTGGAAAGAGATAATCTTCAAGAAATAAATGCCAAAAAATGTTCTTTCGAATGATAATAAACATTCCTCATTAAATTTGAATTTTCTGTGTTTTTTTAAGAAGGAAACCTCGAAATAGATCACCCTTCAGTTCTCGAAGGTTGAGAACGTCAACTCGCCAACAATTTTGTTCTTATCAGACCTTGAAAGGGTTTTAGTAGCAGCTCAGTGCAAACTACCTCGATTGAATAACCCACAGTATGGAGTGCACTAACATTCGCTCTTCTTAGTGGCTCTTCAAGGATTTCAAAATAGATCTAGGCCTGTGGGTAGATTGGAATTCAGCCTAGCGTTGATAGGCTCACTTTGAGAGAGTGGACTTGATTTAATCTTAGTATAGATTAAGATTTTGGTTATAGTTTAAAAAATTTAGAACAGCACCCACCATAATTGCCCCGGAAATCCAGAAATATGCATTTTACTGGAAACATTAAATAAGTCCAAAAAATGTAAATATGCATAAGAAAGGCAAAGTAAAGTAATCGTGGCTAAGTCACTCATGGTTGAAAAATAGCTAACTTTATTTAGTGCATCCCTATGGTCAGCTTAGCTCCCTACCAGCTTGCCACAAATACACACAAACCTGCAGGTTAAACAATAGTAAAGTTTCGTCAAATGGAGGAAAAAGAAGAAGAATTTTACAGAAAACAACTCAACAACATCAAATGTTAAGCTAACTCGGTCAGACCGTAGTAACTGCGGTCATACCACTCCAAGTAAAAGTATGGAATTATTAAAAAAGTTTAGTCGAAATGCTGCAGCACTAGACCAATAATCCCTTGGGATTTTCCTTTTTATTTTTATTTTTTATTTGTTTTGGTAGGAAAGCGGAGTGTAGAAGGAGATGAGGTTGCGAGAAAGACAGTGAATAGATTCAAAAAGCTTAGTGGCAAGGTAGGAATTGAAGAATGAATTTTTCACCACGTCAAAAATCAAATATGTTAGTCAGATACTCTTTTTTTGGGGTTCACGTTCTTATATGCTTTGTTGGCTGATTTTTGGCCCAAAACCTCATATCTGGAAAAACCGATTGTATAGGAAGGACTGTATGATAGAGAAATTCGATGCTAATGATTTTCAATACCAATGCTTAGATCATAATATATGTGTATAATACCAAATTTTACGCTCCTAGATGCTTTTTTCATTGAGTTTCGACCAAAGCCTCTCATTTAAAGACATCGGTTTATGGAGATATGTAATAGTTCTCCAATATCGATGATTTTCAGAACCAATATGCAGCTCACATATATATATAATATATATAATATACCAAACTTCATTGTCGTGGGTGCTTTTTGACGGATTTATGACCCAAAATTTGTAATCTGAAAAATCGATCGTGTATATGCTACAGTGGTCCGATCTGGCCAGTTCCGACAAAATATCGTGTAAACCTATAGCTGAATCTTCCTACCATGTTTGCTTGAAATATCTCAAAAATTGAGGGACAAGCTTGCGTTCAAACAGAGGAACTTATGTAAGAAAATTTTGTGTTTTCAAAAATTCTACCGGTAGATTCTTTGAACAGAATTTAAGCCGTGAAAGAAAAAAAAACTTTTTTATACCTTTCATTTACATGAAATAGTATATTAACTTTGGTCCGAAGTAAGTAAGTACCAGAAAGAGATAGAAAAGACCCACCACAAGAGAAGACAGAACGACAAACCGAGCTCATTTAGCCTTTTCCGTCTGCCCGATCTTCTGTTTGTATTTTCGTAATGTATAGATTATTTTCCGTAGTTGCTCATGCTAAGAACATGAAAATTGGCTTTTGGTTCATAATTATACCTCATACTCGTATAACGGGTGATCCATTTCGAGGTCCCTTAATTTAGTGGGGAATGATTATTATCATTCGAAAGAACATTTTTTGGCATTTATTTTTTGAAAATTATCCGATGATTCCGCCGGCCCACAAACCACATCAAATTGTTGTTTTTTCTGAATGTGACAGCTCTTGAAACTCTTCAGGTTGCTGTTCGTCCCAAATGCGACAATTTTGCTTGTTTACATACCCATTGAGCCAGAATTGAGACTCATCTCTGAACAAAATTTCTTGGAACTTTTCAAGAGCCCATAGAGCGACCCGATGTTGCTTGGGAAGGTCGAGCGACCTGAGATCTTGCACAAGCTGTATTTTATACGCTCTCCATTAAAGATCTTGAAGTAGAATGCGCCAAATCTTTCCATACGTCATTCCGAGTTACTACGAACGGCAACGAATCGACTCTCCACGGTCTTCGTGCACACTCTTAGCTACGGCCGCTATATTTTCTTCACTGCGTGCTGGACATGGTCTTTTCGGTCGAATATTATCCAATAATGAATGCTGGGTCCCAAGATGGTATCGCGTATAGTACGCTCACGTTGACCGATTATGTTCACCATAAGTTGAGCGAAGCACACGAAACACGTTCTTTACAGAACGTGAATTTTCGTAATAAAATTTAATGATTTGTAAACGATGTTCCAAACAAAACTGAACAAAAATAACATGACAGCTTGACACGACTCACGCGTGATCGGTCAAAAAAAAGGGTATTGAGAAAAGTATCTCCACTTGTATCACCCTTTACAACGAACTTAACTTTGGTCGTGAAAGTTATCCAAATTGTCAGATGATTTCATATAACCCATATGTTCAGACATGGGAATGAACATTGAATCCAAAACTTCAATACAATAAATTTTATATGTACATGGAAGGTGTAAAGACTTCGGCATGGCCTGAGATGAAGACAGAGCCTTTTTATATTTGATTTTAATTTGTTTTAACTGATTTATACTATTTTAATTTGCCACAGGGCAAACGAAATATAATAACAACTTTTCTCCTCACACCATTCAGTGGCATGTCATGAGAAATGGAAGATTAAAATGCCAACCTTGGCTCAAACGTTAAGTAGTAAGAGTCTTCAGGAAAACGTGCACATATGGATGTAATTATATTATGTTGGATAGACGTCTTCTTCTGATTAAGTAAAATATGACATTTTTCCTTTCCCAATAATGTTTTATCGGTCTGCTATCAATTACTTTCTGACTTTTCGTAGGGATTCCGGAAGCTGGCATGACTAACATTTTCAGTTCGGATTTTGATTTGGATAAACTTTGATAAGATAATTTGTAGCCTAGGCTTAATGCTTCATGTTGTTAAATTATCTTTCAGGATAAATCTTGAGCGAAATGGTTACTGAAGCATGAACAAATATTAGAACCCAGTTTTGAACAGTTTGTATATGTTGCCAGTCTAACAGCTTACAAGCGAAAGCAGCACTCAAAACAGCAAGCGAGACTGTACTCGTTTTGAAACTTCTCAGACTGTGTGGTAACTATGGTAAAAGTTGACTGCTGCCCTGGCACTACAATCCCCTGCTACAAAGCTGTTTACACCAACGGTTGGCAACAGTCTCAGCTTCTATTTCTGTTCCTCATTTATCTTCTCGTTTTCCAACGCTCGGGTGCTCCAAAAACTTTGCAGTCTTTGGTAGTCAAGCGCAACGCTTTAAATAAATACGTTCTTTCTGCAAAACAAAAACAACAATGGAAATGTACAAAATTACATTATTTCAATGTTGAAAATAAAAATGCAAAAAAGATTCAAATTTCGTTAAATACGTCTGTGAATGCAGAAGCACAAAAAATATATAAAATGGTGAGAGATAAATTCAAAATGCTGGCAGAATGAGCAACGCCAAAGAGCAAAGCAAACAATGTTTACACACACATATACAGGGCTATCCATTTTGCGGTTTCCAACGAAAACCTAAATAAAATGCATTTACAATAATTTTTTCGCATGATATCGGCGGCTTATTGACATCGTCAAGACGAGAGATTACAAGGCCGTGAAATTTCTCTCTCAATAAAGCCATATTCGCTCGTGTTGTGTGGCATGTGGCACGATCTTGTTGGAACCACATATTATCCAAGTCATTCTTCAATTGCAGACCAAAACAAGTAGGTTATAATACGATCATAACGCTCCGGATTAACAGTGATAGTCTTTCCGTTATCGTTTTCAAAGAATTAAGATCCAATCACATCTTCAGATCAAAAAGTGCACCATACAGTACGTTTTTTTTTGTGTGTAATGGCCTCTCTTCTATTATTTGAGGATTATCGGAGCCCGAAATGCGCTTTTTTACATATCCACCGAGTGAGAAGTGCGGCTCTTCTTCGAAAAAAATTTTGTTGGAAAAATCGCTATCCACAGCTTGTTGTTCAATCGCCCAATCGATGTAACTACGACCTTTGTGAGATCAGCTGGTTACAGTTGTTGTGTAAGCTGAAGCTTGTATGGATGGACGGTGTTAGTCCAAGTGCAAATACTCCATAATATGCCAGCTCTTGAGAATGTCGAGAAATAGACACATTCGGGTCTTCGGCAACACTTTCACTTACATCAGCAATATTTGAGGTGGAGCATGCAAATCGATTATTTACAGGTCTTACAATATCTGTAACCGATTCAGTTTCTTCAAATTTCTGACATATTTTACGAATTGCTTGTGTAGTTGGACGACTATGTACACCATAATAGCTTCTTAAAGACACGTTTAAATCACCATTTTTGTTGTTAAGCAATCCGCTTTCAGCAATGCCTGACTTTTAACTGACACAAAACATATTTGGATTGACAGTTAAATTTGACAGGTGTCTAAATACAGTCCTGCTTTTTCGAAACCACTAAATACATAATCACTTATAATCGTATAAATATTCTGCTGCAACGATCGCAACACTGCAACAAAAAGGTAAATACGTGTGAAGGGCGGCCTTAGAGCCGAGTGGTTAGCAGAGCGTACTACAATTTGGAAGGTCAGGTTTCGAGCCCAGGTTCGTTTAGCATTCAAAAATTATTGAAAATTAATTTTTCAATTAAATACTTACGTAATACGAACAGAGATAGTAAAAGTAATAGTCTTCTAGTACATAACTAGTATTGATTAGAAAATAACTGGAAAATCCAATCGGCACTCGGCTCGTTGTGTTGTCTTTTTAAGTTTAAGTTTTTAAGTTTATTCATTCATGGTGCACTTTTTTTCGTACTTATTACACTTTTAAAAGAGATTTTTTGGTTTCAGATTAGAAATTTGAGCTAGCCGACACCCTCAACTTAAAGCTATTGTCTGACTGTAAATGTTGAAAGAATTTTGTAAGAGCGATATACTAAAGAATCGCAGATTTTCTGAACATCTTGTCTCAGATCTTAATTTTTGTGCTGGAATTAAAAAGTCATACTTTGGTGGTATGATACTGACGTATCAGTAGACAAATATCAAATAGTACGAACTCAACGTGGCAAAAAAAAAAAAAAAGTGAGAATAAAAAAAACATCAAAGCATTAGTCAGTTTAAACCAAATGCGAAATATTTAGTTCACAAGCCTACCATCTCTACTGGGTATTTGTCCAAATTTAGCTGACACGAACATATACAGACGGATGTTTGCAATTTGCTGTGAAGAAGAGAAGTGAAACGCTCAAATATTAGAATAAGAAAAATCAACAGAAAGTCACTAACAAATAAAAAATATTTATATTATATAAAAGCAGAGAGGCCAACATTGAGGCTCAAACTAGACAGACATTTAGAATAATATGACTAGTGCAGGTTAGGTGTAGGGTTGTAGGCCTAGGCTATAGAGGGTATGAGGTTGTATTACATATTATATAATATATATTACTTCTTAGGCCTTGAGTCACGCAGAAATGACAGAAAAATAGCGGTTTTTAATAAAACAAACTACCAATTTATGCGGAAATTATGACGAAATTGTAATTCTAAATTATTTGTAAGTAATTGTTCCAGGGCGTATTCAGTAAGAACCACTATGAGGTTTATGTTATGTGATATCTAATTGGAAAATATGCTTAGATCTAATTTCCGGTTTGAAAAGTCTGTACCCAACTATGTAACGAAAGACTTTGAGGGATCATAAAATCTACCATCAGATAAAATAAACGAAATATCTTAACACGTCTTTGGACTCAGATCGATTGTTCTAAAGCAATTTCATACGGGTATTGGATTCAATTGAGAAAATATTATTTTTATATAAGAAATTCGTTTCGAAATATGAACGTTTCCCCTCTGAGAAACGACCACTTAACACAAAACACTTTATGTATATATTGTAAGCTTATAAATGTTACTCTGATCAAGTTGCGTCAGCCAATAATCCTTCGGGTATTATTATAGGGTTTTCCAATTGGAATTACATGTGATTTGAGTTCTTTAAAAAAAACACACTAATTTTTCAGGAAATGCAAATGTTTTTTATTTAATGTGAAATGTGAAGTACAATCGATACAATTAAGTTCTGAATATAACATCATTCAAATGGCCTCCACGACTTTTGCAGGAACGAATTCGATGAAGCCAATTTTTGAGCATTTTAAAGCTTGAAGAGAGTCTGGTCTAAAGACCAATGACTTCAAATTACCCCACAAGAAGTGGTCTAATAGTGTTAAATCACATCTTCTTGCAGGCCGTTCAATGTCACAATTTCTTGAAATAATCGAACCTCCAAACCTTTCTCGCAAAAATTCGGTTGTTGCACGTGCTGTGTGATACGTTGCCCCGTCTTGTTGGAACCAGATGTTGTTAGGATCAACTTCCTCCAATTGTGGCCATGAAAAGTTGGTTATCAGCGATCGGTACCGCTCTCCATTGACAGTAAGGGTGCTACCAGCTTCATTTCGAAAGAAGTACGGTTCGATGATTCCACCAGACCAAATGCCAAACCAAACTTTCAATTTAGATGAACGTAATGGTTGTTCGTTAATAATTTGTGGATTTTCTTCGCACCAGAATCGACAGTTTTGTTTATTTACCGCACCACTTAGATGAAAGTAAGCACCAACGTAAATGTTGTTCTTGCGTATATCTTGCCATGATCAAATTGAAAACATTATTGAATACAATGGAAAAAAAAGACAGATCATGACATATTAAAAATGGCCAAAACGACACTTAGAAATCGTATTATCCCTTATGGAAAACCCTTTATAGTCCAGACAATTAAAATCTAAGGGCATCCAGTACGCAAATTTCAAAAATATTGCTTTCATACCAATAGCCCTATCATCCTTTGAAGATTACAGAATGTAGTAAGTATTTTTGTCCTGACTGTTAAGTGTCTGCCATTCGACGAACAGACGACCATATGTTATTAACAAAAATGGGTAGTTCACGGAAACTACAAAATTCAGACTGTAAACTAAATACTATACTTTCATCACTTTCCTGAATAAATATTGAATTTTAAATAACATACGAGTAGATACCGTGAAATCTGTGCTAAAAATTTAGTTGTGTGAATACTACACTGGTGCATGAACTTCATTACTCAACTGCAATTGCTTGCTTCGAGAGATCTCAGATCTCAGCTCACGACAGTGTTAAATCACTGAAGAATAATACGCTTTAAACTGGTAATAAAACTCGTCCTACAACAAGTCGAGACTTACCTGGCCGTAATACAATCTTAAGAGATCGTATGGCTGATACAAGCCGAAAGATGAGAATAGTTCAGATATATGATAATTACGATCCTGATAAAATATTGCTTTATAACAGCCAGTGACACTTTCAGAAGATGTTGCAGCGTGAGCAAACTGCTACTTATTACGAAATTGTCCTGCTCTAAACAGGAGTAGGCCTTAGATTATTAGAGTAATTTCTATGAATAGAATTTGTCGTCTGAAATTCATGCGGATATAAAATGTGCCATATCTTTAGTATTATATTCAGCATTACAGAGCATTTATTTTGGTTTAAGTGTTTCGATGCCTACAACTTATGTATATAACAGGGCAATTAAAAAGTCCCCCGCCTTTCATAGTAAAACGCATTTTTTGGCAAAATTCATTTTTCAATTCAATTCAACATAGTTCAGGGTGATGCACTGATTTTAGCTATTCTCCACCTTTTCGATTCCAATTCGTAGTACGATTTGTCTTTCACCTCAAAAGAGGCCTCAGTTTCGGTGATCATCTCTTCATTTTGAGATTAGGAAATAGTCGCTAGGAGCCAGAAGAAGAAGCCCAATTCATGGATTTTTGCCATCGATATCACTGTCTTGTGACACGGTTCATTCTCCTAGTGAAACCGCACTTTCCTTTTCTTTCTTTCTCCTCAAATGGCCCCATATTGCTATGTAATAGTCACTGTTGATTGTCCCTCTTTCTTTTTTTAGGTAATCAATGAAAACTAGTCCATGCGCATCCCAAATTACAAAAGTCATAACTTTGCCAGCCGACTGTTGCGTTTTACCATGCTTTGAAGCGGGTTCGTAGTGTGAAATCAACTCGGATCACTGTCGATTGGACTTCGGACTGAAATGATGGAACCATGTTTCATTCATTGCCACATATCGACGCAAACACTCGGGTTTATTACACCTGAATATCTCCAAACACATCTCCAAATCAGCAACTCTTCGTTGTTTTTGGTCACAGCTTTCTCATACCTAAATATTCGTGAATGATATGATGTAGATGTTACATCATGCTATTTTATTCAATTTCAATATACGATCATTCCAAGTCGTTTTGTGGATTTTTTATGTTTCGTCGGTAACAACCTCTTTTGGGTTCCACTGCATTCACCGTTTTCGGTGCTCATTTCGTCAGGTCTAAACTTAGCAAGCCGATAATTGATGGTTGATTTTCTTGGGACAGTGTCCGGACTCTCCTCAGCAAGCCAAATTTTTGCTCTAACTGTATTATTCGCCTTCAACAACAATATTTTATCAACACGAGAAATTCCTCTTTATACATTTTTTTTTCACATTAACAAAAGTTGCTTCACTCAAAATGCTATAATTAACAAACTAATGATCCATGAGCTGTCAAATGTATACACGCGTCTGTTGAGGAACAGATCTAGCTAAAAGTCATATGGATTTAGTTCATCCTAACTCAATCTATGTGCTTGGTCGGAGAATTTTCAATTGACCTATCAATCATACAATTTCAGTGTCAATATAAATCTGAATTAACGTCTCTAGAATACCAATTTTCACGCTTTTAAATGCTTTTTCGGCGAACTTTTTACCCAAAACCTCATTTCTGAACAAATCGATTTATGGCAGCTATATGTTATAGTCGTCCGATTTCGCTGATTTTCAGAACCAATTTGTCATTCATTAGGTACATATAGTATACTAACTTTCGTTCTTAGATCATTTTTTGGCGGATTTTGACCCAATCTGAATAGTTCCAACAAAAGTTCCTTTGCTAAGGTCGGTTGAAATATCTCAAGAGCTGAGGGACCAGATTGCACTCAAACAGACATACGGACATGGTTAAATCAACTCAGCTCGTCATTCTGATCCCATTGGTATAAATTTCGGTGGGTCTATCTCATTTCCTTTTGTTACTTACATACTTCGGACCAAATTTAATATACAATTTCTTGTATATGAAAGGTATAATAAGGGGGCGCTGGCAGAAAAAGAAATCAGCTTGGTAAATCATGGATACCCTAATGTATAAAGTGTGATAATTCTAAAACAATGATATCTAATATCTGATATTCATCAGCATCGTTGTTGGCTTCTAATGGTTCTAGGCCATGGCGTATATGATCTTGATAAAGTTCAAATAACGGCACCACCCAACATATGCCACACAATAAAAGTGAAAGTAGAATATGAGTAGAATCTAAATTCATTCAATGCGTTAAACAGTAACAGTAACTGTGCATGACTCATCCTCAAATTAAGCAGCTGACGGCGCATGGCTGCATCTATGTTTATTTGACCCACTGAACTGTCTGCAGCAGTTTACGAACAACCACAACCGTCTGTAATTGTTGTGGCACCATTGTCTGCAGTCGAAATAACACCATCGTCATCCGATGAGGTGTAGCCCCATTCAAGAGCGACCTATTTTGAATGAAATATATAATAAAAACAAATTTAGTGTTCATCAAAACTACACAAACTCCCCATATATTGAGCAACCAACTATATCCGAAACTGATTGATACTACTAGCTTTAGCATCACTATTTTGTTTAATTTTAATTCTCCTACTCACTTCATTTCCTTTGAATGGATGCCTTAGCCGTAAGTTAGTTTAGTAAATCCCTGCTTGATACTTATAGCTTGGAAATCTTCCAGAAAATAAGACCTAAGAGAATGGAATTGCTATTAATTGTTTGCTCGCTTGCTTGCCTACAGACAACATCTATCAGCTAAATGAGCGCCAAAATGCATATGCATGTAACTTATCTATATGTTAAGGTGTATACAATAACAACAATAACAACAACCATACGAAGCCTTGTACACACAAACATCCTTAAAACCAACAGCGTATGCTTAAACGCAGACTAGTAATAACAACTAAGAAAAACAGTCAACAAAAGGAGCAACGTGTAATGGCTCGACAAATGATACAAGAGATGAATGTGCGCCTATAAGTATGCTAGCGTGGAGAGTGCTTTGGTGTACCTGGCAGTCACATGCAATAAGCGGCAGCATGGCATTACTAGCGATCCCAGCAAGAAAATCTTGAATAATTTTTTAAATTAATTTGCATTATTTTTTTCGCTATTAAAATTTAAAATTTATTGAAATACAAAAGTAAAAAATATATATAATATTTTTTTTTTTTTGTGAAACTTCATTAAATAGTTATCTTACTGAGGTCATTCCATATTTCTTTTAAAATCGAAACGAAAGACTTATGGATTTCCATCAGCTATGAAAATGTATGATGAAATTTCTAGTGATTGTTTTAGTATCGCCGTTATAATAGCAGAATTCTTCGAATCTAATTATGCGCCGAGTACACTTCCAACCACACAATCTCTTTTTTACCCTTACAAATTACCCAGTTTCGTGTGCGTAAGAGTGCCTGGTAATGGCGCTGATATTGTTTACTACCATCTTAACACTCTAAAAAGCTCATTTACATGTGGTCCAGATAATAACCTATCTGGTGCACTTAAGTTCTGTGCCGAATTCCTATATCTACCATTAACGAATATATTTAATAATTCAATCAACCGAAATAGTATATCCTCGTTATAGAAAAAGTCATATATTTTACCTCTACACACATCTGGCATTATAACTGACCAACTATTTCACTCAGAGTCATCAATAGTTGACACATCACAAAAAAAATTCTCGTTCTGTAAAGAATGTGTTTCAAGCGCTTTGCTCAACTTATGGTCAACATAATCGGCCTACTCAGCGTACTATTCGCAACACCATAACCAAAACCCATGAGACCCAGCATTCATTATTGAATAATATGCCACCGTATAGACCACGTCCAGCACACAGCAAAGAAAATATAGCGACCGTAGCTGAGAGTGTACACGAAGACCGTGGAGGGTCGATTCGGCGCCGCTCGTAACAACTCGCACTGACGGACAGCTTGGGCAAGAACTGAAGCCACCCGGCCTTCCCAAGCGACATCGCTTCGCTCTATGGGCTCTTGAAAAGTTCCAAGAAGATCCGACGTTTTCGAGCCAAATTTTGTTCAGCGATGGGGCCCATTTCTGGCTCAATGGGTATGTGAACAAGCAAAATTGCCGCGTGTGGGAACAAGAGCAACTTGAAGAGATTCAAGAGCTGTCATTTCATCCAGAAAAATAAGAATTTATTGTGGTTTGTGGGCCGTTGGAATCATCGGTCCATATTTCTTCAAAAATGATGCCGGTGTGAACGGAAATGTCAATGGCGCCCGTATCGTGCCATGATAACCGACTATTTGATGCCTGAAATTGAAACTAGCGATCTCCGCGATATTTTGTTGAAACCACTTCCCACACATCGCATCAATCAATGGATTTATTGAGAGAACATTTCGGTGAGTAGATACTTTCACGTTTTGAGCCGGTCGATTGGCCACCAAGATCATATGATATCACACCGTTAGCCTTTTTCCACTGGGGATATGTAAAGTCTAAAGTCTATGCGGACAATACCGCTTCGATTCAGGCCTAGGAGCAAAACATCACGCGTGTCATTCGCCAGTTACCAGTCGAAATGCTCGAACGAGTCATCGAAAATTTGACTCAACGGATGGACCATCTGAAACATAGCACGTAAGATGCAAATGGCGGCGACTTTCCGTGATCGGTCTCGGATTCAGGACGGTCCGATCCAGAAGTGAAGAAATTCTTCTAGATGCTTTGTAACTAAAAGTATTTAAAAAAAATTTTCTTCACTGGTGCTAAGTACCTATGGGTGAATATACATATGTGCTGGCGTTTTTGTGCTGTTGTTGCTCGCCTGAGCTGTTGTGTTTGCGCATTTGTTTTGTATGACAGCATGTTTACTTATGTCTACACATGTATGTATGTATGTATGAGCAGCACATAGATGCTTTAGCTCATTTATTTAAATAAAACAAACACTACACAACACATATATATTTATATATATATATATATATATATATATACATATATATATATATATATATATATATATATATGTTGTATATATGCTGCACAAACTAGCAAAGGCCTGGTTGCAGGCGCGTATGTCATTATAGTTATTTGGCGCTTGGCTAGTTGCCTAGCTTCTCAACGGCCGGTCTATGTGAGGCACGTGCAACTTACTACTACCAACAACAGGAACAACAAATGAAAATGAAGGCTAGAAAACATCTGGTACGATGACGTTGCATGCAAATGAGTAAACTCTGAGCACAACAGCAAGGACAATGGCAACAACGACAAGTTAAACATAGTAGAATATATATAGATATATATACTTGTATATATACGTTTGCATGCATTTGCATGTATGTGTGATGCCTACCAGGTCGCGCTCGCTCAATTGTCTAGGCCACGTCCGGGTTGCCACCGTCGACACAGGCACTAAGCGCGACATTTCCTCAACGAGCAACCAGATATACACGCACCCATATGTATAGATAAATATGTATATAATACAGGTCCTGCAGACAATCTAGCTGTTCTTGTTTTTGTTATTGCTACTTTCGCATATACATATATGTTACAGTATTTTTTGTTTCCTCATTGTGCTCTTTATTTTTTTATTTTTTTCTTTGTTTCTGTTGTCCTTTCATTGCCGCCAACAATGCCAACAGCAAATGGGAAACAGCAGCACCAACAACAATAATGACAGCATTAATGGAAAATTACTTACTTACAGTGTTGGAAATGAATAAAAAAGAATTGGTTGCTTGTAGCGAGCTTTTAGCAGTAAAGTACTCACTGCGCTTTGGAACGTGTATAACATAGAAAATAAAGGAATGTGAGACAGCAAACTAAAAAGTGACAGTGGCAGCAAAGGCAAAAAAAAATGTTTGTCAACAACAGAGCGAGTACAACACTCAAAACGACTAAAACAACAACAACAACAAAAATCAAACAAAAGGTGGAGAAGTTATAACAACAACAACAACAACAACAACAAAAAGAAAAAGAAAACAACAACAACAACAACAACAACAACAACAACAACAACAACAACAACAACAACAACAACAACAACAAAAACAACAACAACAACGACAGCAATAACAACAACAGCGGCAGTAACAACAACAACAACAGCGGTAGTAAGAACAACAACAACAACAACAACAACAACAACAACAACAACAACAACAACAACAACAACAACAACAACAACGACAATAACAACAACAACCACAACAAAAACAATAGCAAAAGCAACATACACCAATAACAATAGCAACAGCAGATAGCAACAATAACAATAGCATAAGCAACAAACAACAATAAGAGCAGCTGCAATAACTGCATTGCAACACAGAACAATTACGATAATTACATCGCCGACTCCTGTTGGCTGCATGCAGTCTGACATATAAGCAAATTGTTTGTAGCAGGTTAAATAAAGAAAGACAACAATCAAAATACAGAAACACGGGATAAGAGCGACAAAAAGACGCACCTGCAAAAAAACCAAAAGTAAGAATAAAAGAGGAAGCACTTGAAGCAGAATGTGGTGTGTTGCGGGCGAAAAATTAAATGAAGTAACACAACAACAAGAAAGAAGTGTTACTTTCGCCCAGTCTTCATATATTTCATGAACATACCAAATTTATTGCAAAATACCAAATTCGGTTTCGATGATATTCAGTGCTAATATTTATATGAATTTACGCATACAGGAAACTTAATTCCACTACTTGCATAACTGAACTGTTATATGAGGGCTATAGGTCTTCCAATTTAAATGATTCAATAAGATAATTAATATGTTTATATTTATCATGAAAAAAAGTTTTTTATTTAATTTTTTATTTTATTTTTTTATTTTTTTCATATTAATTTTTTATATTTTATTTTATTTTTATTTTTTTTTTCTTATTATATTTTTATTTTTTATTTTTTTTTCTTATTAAATTTTCTTTGATTTTATTTTATTATATTTTATTTTATTTTATTTTATTTTATTTTTTATTCTATTTATTTTACAAAAAGTCTACATACACCACGGGTTTACTAGCAGTTATGTCGATATGCTGTGTTGTTATGGCGGTTAGGTACCATTTTTATCTACAATTTTTTTTTAAATTATGTCTTCTATAGAATTTAGTTGTGGTTTAAGCACATTAGCATCAACAATGGCTCAGCGAAAAGAAATATCCATTGACGTAATAATCTCGGTTATTCAGCACAGAAAAGAGAAGAAATCGTATGATGAGATTTCAAAAATTTTAAACTTAAGTCCATTAAAGGTACAGACCATTGTAAAAAAACTTTGAAAAAAAAATGTATCCACTGAATATAAGTCACGTGTTGGCCGCCCGAAGAAACTAACTCGAAGAGACAGCAGCTTTATTCTGAAGGAAGTGAATGTTGGTCGTAAAGTTACTGCTCCAAAATTAGCCGAAAACATCGCAAGCTCATCAAGAAAGTGTGCCTATTTAAAAACGATTCGAAGAGCTCTGAACGATAACGGGTTCCACAGTAGAACACCATGTAAAAAGTCTCTTATATCTGAAAAAAAATCGTAAACTTCGGCAGCGAAATTTGAAGAAAAGAAAACACTGCACTTTACTCCAAAAATATAGTACCAACAGTGACGTTTGGTTTGGGGAGCGGTTGCGCCATCTGGAGTTGTAAAGCTTGTTTTTATTGAGCGTAATATTGATCGGTTGAAATATGAGTCATTGCTGAAAGCTAATCTGAAGCCTTCGATGGACAGTTTGGAGCTTGGCGCAGGCTGGATCTTTGAACAAGATAACGATCCAAAGCATACGGTCCATATTGTTAAGGATTGGTTGCTTTCTCATGCTCCAAGGCAACTACACACATCACCTCAAAGCCCAGATTTGGATGTTATTGAATATGTCTGGGAGATGTTTGAGCGAAGAATTAGAAAAAATCAGATTTCCAGCTCAGAATTACTCAAAGAACGTCTTATTGAAGCTAGGGACAGTGTTACTGCCTCAGAATTGATAAATTTAGTAGCTTCAATGCCACGACGGCTTCAAGCTGTTATTGATGCGAACGGTGGACCAAAACCTAAGTTTGTATGTAGACTTTTGTCAATGTTGGATTTACGTTTTTTTTCAAAGCGTTAATGTTTTATGTTAAAAAATAATTTTTTTTTTGGTTTTTTATGCTAAGGAAAAATAATTGAAATATATTGTATCGTTAGATTTTCCAGTAAACTTTTTGGACTTTCAATTCAACGAAAACAAGGGGTATACGTAGGCTTTTGTCTGGCACTGTATTTCGCCTATTGAAGTACTCGGTTATAAATGATATTTTTTGTTTTGTTACAAAACGAATAGTTTTCCGATACTGGAACTTGGATATACGGTTGACCTTGTGAAAAACATTCAGTTTCCAAATTCATGCCACAAACATTTAATGAAGGGCTTTATGATTCATTAACTGCCGTGGCGAATAAGAGAGGAATTTGAAAATGAATTCACTGCAATGTGGATGATTTGATTCAAGCATAGATCGCATCGGCAGTGGTGGATCATGGTGTTATTATTGACAGTGCATGCCGCAAATCGCGGGAGAGTGAAATCAATGCACGTCAAATAGTTCATTACGCAGATCTTTCATAGTGCGATTCAGAATTTCTAGTGCACGTTTATGTGACATAGTGCTTTCGTACCAGATAATGATTTTTCTTGCAACTAAAATCGATCCTAATGTTATTAAGTTATAAGTGTAGTAACTAATATCACTTTCTTTTATATACTTGTATATACCGGACCAGCGTGCTTTGCTGTATATATAAAAAAAAAAGAAAAAAAAAATAACTGAAATTTTGAAATTTCGAATTTTTTTTTGGACAAGGAAATGAAAAAAATTGATTTAAAATTTTTTTTCAAAACATTTTTTATTAAATTTTTTAAATTTTTTTTTTAATTTGTTTTAATTCTTTTTTTTTCACTCTTTCACTTTCACTTTCCAAGTGAATTTGTGACATGAAATAAAAGCTCCTCATAAACGTCATTAACGAAAAATACCTGCAGCAATAAATATTTGTGTGGGTAGGTATTTGCATATTAATGGTTGGGCGACAAAGAGTTAAAGAGAAGTGTGAAGAGAAAAATTTTGGTTTTTAATAGCTACCTCCCTCTCAGATCAGACCAAGGGATTACGTTAAGTTCCTTACTTTCACACAGTTATGCACATGGTAAGTGCACCTTACTTATGTCAATCGGTGTAGGCCTTTTCGTCATCGCCTTAGGCTTTCATGTAGAAAGTGCGAAGCTGAAATTGAGCAACTACAAGTGCCTACTTTACCAACCACTCTGTTTTTACTGTGCTTCTTTCTTATATTCTTAATATTTGTTTTCCACTTGTACGAATAAGAAAGCAGGTTTACTTGTGCATACAAACATATATATAAAGAGAGCTAGGTTCATTATCCGCTTCCCTCTTATATGTATTATTTTTCACATTTATGCATTTGTTGCATACAAACTTGTAAAGTCTCTTTAGAATTTGGCCTCGTCGACTAGCTGCTCATCTCCTTCCTTTTCCTTTTCCGTTTCCGTTGGCTATGTGTCGCTTTAATGCGCTTCTATTTATATGGCTGCCGGCACTTGTAGTTTAATGACTGTTATTTTTGCTGTTGTTGGTTTTTTACTGTGGTTGTTGCTGATGGCGGTTGCAATTTTTATACCTCACACGCACAAGTCTTACACATTCATATTTATTTTAAAAAAATGTACAAAAGACAGAGGCTATCTTTCCGCCTCGAGAAATTAACTTACCTTAAAAATTACTTAGCTCCTGAAATGATTTGAACTTTCCGTCAAGTTGGTGCTGTCACTGCTGTAAGAATTCATAAAAAAAGTTTCTGGCCGATATTTTCATATAAAGAAGGCATTTACGAAAAGTATTACCAGAAAAAATTGTTTTATTTCGATGTAATTCTAGGTAAAATATATGAAAAAACAGCTGAACCCTTTTAAGAATTTCGATTTGAAAATTTTCGGCTTGAATATCAAAGCAGTGGCTAAATATGATGCATATCCACTGCCAGACGGAGATATTTCGATTAGACTCATTGACAATACTCATTACGATCCTTTTCGTAATTTTTATAAAAGTATTTTGATCTCCCAACTACTATCCCAATACTAATTACTTTGAGACTAGTTAAAAAATTGCAGCAGAACAGAGTTGCGTAAGCACGAAATATACATCTCCATGCCTTTCTACGAAAGGGTAGTAGTATTGTATAAACACATATACATATGGCTGGGTATATTTGTCTAATTATGTCAGTTAAGCCACAATACTAACGTGTTGCTTTGCATATATGTTCATTTTTGCTTTCATTACATTCCTTATTGCAAGATTTTATGATTAAAGGTATTCACTTGTTTTTGCAAATGGTTTGCCTTTTCATGCCTGCGTGAATGCTTACGTTAATGTAAATATGTACAAACGAGTACTCATATATGCACTTGTAGTACATAAGTATAATGCATTTTGTATGTGAAGAGGTTTGAATTAATTTTGCAACATTTTAAATTGGACGCAATTAATTGCAACATTACTTTTGAAACACAAACATACTTCAGCACATATACCCTGCGAAAAAAACGTGAGTACTTCATGCACGCGGCGTGAAATATATGCTCTAAGCGGACAATAGATTACTCCAAAACTAAGCACAGCGTACACTTAATAAAGGGTAATCGATTTCGACGTTCACTACATTTTTAAAGAACAAAACACAGAAAACTCAAATTCAGTGGGGAATGTTCATTATCATTGGAATGAAGATTAATTGGTATTTATTTTCTGAATATTTTCTCATTCAAATATTGGCCGCAGCTACGTCTCAGATAGTCCATCCGTTGAGTCTAACTTTCGATGACTCGTTCGAGCATTTCGACTGGTAACTAGCGAATGACACGCGTGATGTTTTGCTCCAAGGCATGACTCGAAGCGGGATTGTAGACATTGAGATCACACGACCTTGGTAGCCAATCGACCCGCCCAAAACGTGAAATTATCTGTTCACCGAAGTGTTCTCTCAATAAATCCTTTGATTGATGCGATCTGTGGGAAATGGCGCCGTCTTGTTTAAACCAAATGGCGCGGAGATCACGAGCTTCAATTTTAAGCATCAAATAGTCGGTTAACATTTCGCGATAATGCGATGATTCCACCGGCCCATAAACCACACCAAACCGTTGTCTTTTCTGGATGAAATGGCAGCTCTTGAACCTCTTCAGGTTGCTCTTCGTCCCAAATGCGGCAATTTTGCTAGTTTACATACCCATTGGACCAGGAATGGGCCTCATCGCTGAACAAAATTTGGCTCGAAAACGTCGGATCTTCTTGGAACGTTTCAAGAGTTCATAGAGCGATGTCGCTTGGATGGCTTCAGTTCTTGTACAAACTGTATTTTGTACGCTTTCAATTTAAGATCTCAACGTAAAATGCGTCAAGTCGTTCCATACGTCAGTCCGAGTTGCTGCGAATGGCGCCGACGCTAGAACTAATTAATTAATGATTTTTAGTTAGCCCTAACCTTCAAATGACGCGTGTATAAATTTAACAGCTATCGGAGTATGTTTTAATTCGTATTAGCTCTAACTTCTGCACGTCTTCTGTGTACCGGCAGAGCTAGTATATATACGAGCATAAAACTTATTGCGCAATTGCAACTTCGTGTAGTAAGTTGCATCGCTTAAGCATTAGCAATGACCGGCTAACAACAAGCTGATGGCGAGATATAAATTAGTCCAACACTGCACTACAATGGATTAATTCAAACGTACACCAATTGACCATACGTCACACAAATTTTTGCTGGGTAAGCACACACACCCACTCACTTTTTCACACATTGCTCGCTCACTTGCTAAAGCAAATAAGTGCATTCAAAACGCTTGAGATTTTTTCCTTTGTTTACATATGTATTATATATAAGTATGTGCAATATGTATTTATATGAGTGCTCACCATTGTTATGTTCAGTGTTGCACTTGCCATTTGTCTCTCCAACTATAAGTATGCTACACACAAATGAAACATGTATGAATATGCGCTTGTGAGTTTGTTTATATGAATGAGTGCACTTCTCAAGCCCATAAATTTACATGAAAAATGCTGAATTCCAGCTGTTTATATGGAAGTGTAACAAAGCGTTACAATTATAACAACAAAAATTAAAGTTAAAAAAAGCAATACATGCATAATAAAATAACTGTAAACGATGAATGTAATATTATACAAATAAATAGAAAATACTTTTGGCTTTTTGTACGCAAGAATGTTAAAATTTTTTAGGTATTTTAAATTTTTGTTCCTTTATTTTGTAAATTAATTTTATTTGATTAGTAAAATTAATTTAAGAATGTATTGAAAGCAATAAATTTTGAAAAAACAAAAATAGGCCATTGGCCTAAAAGTGGTCCAGAAATACCCAAGAACATCATTATATTACATTTATTACTGCCAACTAATTGCTTTGAGTACAGGATTATTCATTTCGTGGTTTCAAAAACAAACGTAAATAAAATGACTTTAAAATATTTTTTTTTTCTCCATGAAATTCCTTTTTATTATAAATTTTGAACCTTGGCATTGTATGCAAATCACTACATCATTCAAATGTACGCCTCGTGAATTTTTGCAAATTTCGATTCGTTTGAGGTAATTTTCGACCACTTTTTGGCACATATTGGGCGGTGTCTCAGGCAAAACTTGACGAATTTTGATTTTCAAGTGCTGAAGAGTTTAAGGTGTTTCCGCATAAACACGGTCTTTCGCGTAAACCCACAAAAAAGTCCAACGGTGTCAAATTGCATGATTTGGGTGACTAATTGACATCGCCAAGACGGGAAATTTTTCTCGCAATAAAGCCATATTCGCTGGTGTTGTGGAATATGTGGCACCATCTTGTTGGAACCACATGTTGTCCAAGTCGTGTTCTTCAATTGAAAACCAAAAAAAGTCAACAATAACGCTCTGAATTGACAATCACAGTCTCGCCATAATCGTTTTCAAAGGAGTATGTTAAGGTCCAATCACATCTCCGGACCAAAGAGCATAACAGGCAGAAAGTTGTTTATGTCTTCAATTACTTGATGATTCTCAGTGCCCCAAATTCAAAACTTTTGCTTATTTACGTTTCCACCGAGTGAGAAATGTTCCTAGTTGCTGAGGGCAATTTTTTTGGAAAAATGGAAAATGGAAAATGGAAATGTTTGTTGTTCAAGCACTCAATCGACGTAACTACGGTATTGTGGGATCTTCGGGTCTTCGGCTAGTTTTCACTTAAAACAGCGATATTTGAGGTGGGACGAGCAATACGATGATTTACAGATCTTACAACATCTATAACTGAACCTATCCCTTCAAATTTCTTTCAAATTTTACCAATTGCTTGAGTAGAATCTCCTCTTAAGCACGAAACGTGACCATGCTTCAATCACCATTTTTGTAGTAGGTTTCGACAATCTTAACGCATTGTGAGGTGATCCATTTTCAGGAACGAATGACTTTTAACTAAAACAACACGTTTTTGGTTTGACAATTAAGTTTGACAGATGTCAAAATACCGCACTGCACTTTCGAAAGCATTAAATGGATAACGCTCTATTTAGGTAAACTTTGCCTATGGAAAGAATTCCATAGAATTTATATTCATATGGAAAGAATTTATATTTTTAGTTGCTTCCTAATGGATAATGGATTTTTATGAGAACATTGTATTTACGCCGTCTAGTGGCCGCAAATTAATCTTATCGAATCGACACGATGTCAGTAAGTCACAGCATAAAGTTTGCGCACAGAAAGCGTATGCATGTCGACGGCTTAAGCGACTTAAGTGTCAACGCCATTGTTAATCGAACCAAAGCGTAGTTACTTTTATCAGATGATATTGTCCATGCTACCATAAGGACGTTACGGAAAAACGACTGCATTGTCAATGCCAAACAACAATAGCTAGACCCAAACATGTATTTTTATTTATTCATTAAATTCTTTTTGCTGCCCTTCAAAGTAGCAGTTGAAACAGTGTTTTTTTTTTGGGGTTTTTTGGATACTTTTTTGGTATTTCGCTGTACTCTTTCGGTTCGTATCTCCTCAATTACCGCGAAGCATGGTTCTTTTTTTTATGTCTTTCCAACGCTATAAGCAGGAAAAAGTATGCTGAGACAGGCTTATGATTTTGTTTTCGGTCAAAAATTACGAACAAGTAAATAGACTTGTCAGGTGCATTATTATGATGAATTGTTTTCTTACAATTCCGAGCATTTCAAGAACAATATTTCCCTGCAGGCTATGAATTGTGAATAAAAACACAAAGCCCTCAATACATACATACATATGTCTATATATACATTTATAAATAATAAATTTAATAAAAACGACAAGTGGTTAGAATGAAGCAACCGAAAAAGAGCTGGCAAAATCTGCTAGTATTTTACCACATTCCTTGCAGATTTTGCTCTTACTGTTACATAAAACTGACGTAAGTTTTAAGATATTTAAATATAAATATATACAAAAAACAATACGAGCTGCAGAGCTAAATAGACCAGTTACATTCGTCTAGAAGAGTGCACAATTGTTGGCGTATACCGATGATATTGATATCACTGTAATAACAGCATCGTAAGTTCTGCTTTCTTCAGGTTAGACAAAGAAGCTAATCGAATGGCTCTGGTAGTGAACGAGGGCAAGACGAAATATCTCCTGTCATCAAATAAACAGTCGTCGCATTAGCGACTTGGCTCCCACATCACTGTTGACAGTCATAATTTCGAAGTCGTAGACAATTTCGTCTAACTAGGAACCAGCAGTAACAACACCAACAATGTTAGCCATGAAACGCAACACAGAATCACTCTTGCCAACCGGTGCTACTTTGGATTGAGTAGGCATTTGAAAAGTAAGATCATCTCTTGACAAACCAAAACCAAACTCTACAAGATGCTCATCATTTCCGTCCTGGTATATGGTGCAGAAGCCTGGACGATGTCTACATCCGATGAGTCGGCTTTAGGAGTTTTCGAGAGAAAAGTTTTGCGGAAGGTTTAAGGTTCTTGCGTGTTGGCATAGGCGATTACCACAGACGATGGAGCGATGAGCTATACGAGCTATATGACGACTACGACATTGACATAGTTCAGCGAATCAAGAGACATCGGCTGCGCTGGCTAGATCATGTCGTGCGAATAGATGAAAGCGCTCCAGCTTTGAAAGTATTCGATGGAGTTACTTGCTGGTAGAGGCAGAGGAAGAGGAAGACCTCTACTTCGTTGGAGTGATCAGATAAAAAGTGACATGACTTTACTTGGTATTTCCAACTGGCGCCAAACAGCAAAAAGAAGGACGAAGTAGTGAGCAATTGTTGCTGTGGGTAGAAACGCGGCGTAAGCGATGCCTACGCCAAAAAAAAAGTAGAAGAAGACTGTATCGACCGTTCAGTAATGACGAATAAGAAGTACTCAAATGTTCTAAGTAGAACTTAGTATTGAGACAATCGCTTTCAACCTAAACTTATCTATATAGTGCTGCGCTATATGATCTAAATGTATACATTTTCACACATTTACAATAGTTTTATTTATCTCAATACAAATATAGCACCCCTCGTATGGTTATTAGGCAGCATTTAGGATATAAAAGTGCTTTTTCGTGTTATATAGAACTTCAATACAACATTTAATATTGTACATATGTACATACATACAAATAAAATTTTATATATAATTTAAAAAACCTGTTTCGGGCTGAGACCAGTTTAATGCTATCGCTGGTGCTGCTTAATGTGTCTTCCAACATATCACTAACAGAAAAACAGAAAACAAAAAAAAAATAAAAAAATTGAAAACAACACATTTTCACCAGTTATAACAAAGAAACAACAGAATAGTAATAAATAAATAATATAAATGAAAGTAAATAAAATAAAAATATAAAAAAGTAGGCTATGAGCGGCAGTAGTTGAATAAAGTAACTGTAACACACGTATACTCGTATATATTATTCATACATCTGAAGTGCTTTAGGAGAGAGTTTGGGAAAGTGCCAGAAAATATTTAGGAAACAAATACTTTTGTTTTCATTTTAAAAAAAACTTTACACTCACATACTTACACAAACATACACATGGAAGCCATACATACATTTACGAATCATCCACACGCATATCTGCTGTGCCTTGCGAAAGAGCATAATTGAGGTACATATGTTTGCGCGCGCCCACCAAACCACAGAAAGGCGCATACATATGCAATATTTCATATAAAATCGTTAAAAGAAAACATGTGGGTAAAAATGCTTGCAATAAAATTGGAAAAGCTACATCATACTCGTACAATAAATAAAAATCAAAATTGAATAAAAATAGCAAACATAAAAGCTCTCGCTCGTTTGGATTAAAAATATTATTTATTGAACTCATATAAATTTTCAAATAAAATATATTTTTATATTTATATATATATATGTACATATGTTTAAGAAAATGGCTTCAAATGTGTATAAAATAAAAATTACTAGCTCTTACGCCTTTAACCCGCACAAACAGCTGGTGCCACATGCCGTTCATGACCACGCCATATTGGATGCCAATTTTGAGCAGTAATACTGTTGATAAAGTGTAGATTTTTGGCTACAGTGGTTCAAAATGGTCTGTAAATTAATAAGAGTTTAGATTTCGATCTACCTGAGGGAGAGCAACTAAACATTCATAGAAGAAATAAAGAGGAACACGAATTTCGATGAGAGTCTGATATCGACCTGATAGTTTTGTGATCAGAACAAATAGCACTGAGAATCGCCTTGTGGATATTCTACAGAGCATATTTCATGTGAAAGTGTCGCACAATTGCTTACGGTAGAGCTAGCTGCTACTGGGTACAGGTACAGGTACAGCGTTAGTTCATCTGCTTTCGATCTGAAATCTTTTTTATTCACGAGAGGTTAAATTTTTATTTTTAAAATTAAAATTATTCCTCTTCGCATACCTTGGAAACGTGTGTAACCCTTGTGCTTAATGCGACAACTAATTTCTGAAGAGCCTTGGGTCAAGGCTAAAAGAGAGGGAGCATTAGTTCGCATTAGGGATTTCTCAGGGTCATCTTGTAGAGTGAGTTACGGGGACGTCGATCTTGGGGCAAGGGGTTCTCTATATAAATGTCTCCAATATCAAAACTTGCTCGCATACCAAATCTAAGCAATTTTAGAGCAGATGTTCTACCTAGCCGATTTATGTCTTCTTAAGACTAAAAGCCTACCGCCATTCAAGAATTGTGATGTACGGATCAGAATCCTTACGACACATACTACAGCGCCTTATAAAGGAACACAAATTTGGTTCCGGATTCTATGAAAAAATGAGGCCACTAACAGAAGGTTTCAAGACCTTAGCATATTCATATAGCACCTAAAGAGATGATCCAGTTACAAATACCCAGAATATACTGAGTTTATAGAGGAAGCACTTATCCAAAGAACAGATGTTTCATTACCTCATCACAAATAAGTCCGAATACCGATTACCCGCCTTAATAACAACAATAAAGTTGTGAGAGTCGTTGGTCTATCAGCCACTCTACTTAGAAATGGTGACGACGCACTTATAAAGTAGACATATCAGCTTCTTAGCCATATGTTGTTGGATGAAGCTTATAAGTGTGCTTTTAGATCTGGAAAATCTAAAATTGTCGAGATATTTAATATATGCCAAGTCTTGGAAATCGCCAGTGAGAAAAGGGCCGACAGACGACACCTTTTTGTCGATTTTCTGCCTTTTAGCTGCCTTCAGTAGCAAGAAAAAGAGTTGTGTCTATTCCCCTATGTTCAAATTTGGTATTAACGAAAAACTTATACCGAAACTTAAACCTAAGTTAAGCAACAGCTCCCTCAGAATTGGGAAGGCCACATTTGAGAGAAGTGTATGGATGCCAACAACTAATCAGTTCACGCAAGGCACTTTCGTGAGGGAAGCGGCCCCGTCTTGTTGAAAACAAATGTCACGGAGATCACGAGCTTCAATTTCAGGTGTCAAATAGTCAATTATCACGGCGCGATAACGGTCGCCATTCATGGTTACGTTCTCGCCGGCATCATTTTTGAAGAAATATGGACCGTTGATTCCACCGGCCCATAAACCACACCAAACCGTTGTTTTTCCTGGATGAAATGGCAGCTCTTGAATCTCTTCAGATTCCTCTTCGTCCCAAGTGCGGCAATTTTGCTTTCTTACGTACCAATTGAGCCAGAAATGGACCTCATCGCTGAACCAAATTTGACTCGAAAACGTCGGATATTCTTGGAACTTTTCAAGGACCCATGAGCGAAAGAATGTCGCTTGGGAAGGTCGCACGGCTTCAGTTCTTGCACAAGCTGTATTATGTATGATTTCTATTTAAGATCTCGAGGTAAAATGCGCCAAGTCGTTCCTTAAGTCAGTCCGAGTTGCTGCGAACGGAACCGAATCGACTCTCCACAGTCTTCGTGTACACTCTCAGCTACGGCCGCTATATTTTCTTTGCTGTGTGCTGAACATGGTCTATTTGGTCAAATATTATCCAGTTATGAATGCTGGGTCTCAAGATGGGTAATGGTGTTGCGAATAGCATACTCAGTAGGCCGATTATGTTGACCAAAAGTTGAGCAAAGCGCGCGAAACACATTCTTTACATAAAGTTGAATAATTTTTAAACGGTGTTCAAGCTTTTCATGATGAAAGCCAAACAATACTGCACATGATAACTTGACACGACTCATGCGTGATCTGTCAAAAAAAGGCTATTGAAAAAAGTACCTCTACTTGGATCACCATTTATAAATGATCTATATGGTAGTAAATGATTACGACTTCGGATTACATTTCATTTTAAAAAAATGTGCGGTTTCTTAGTTCATCAAAATTTATTTATAAAAGTTCATACCGGCAACCTTAGTTAACAGCGAGCTATCAGCTGAGTTAGTTATATGGAAAAAAAATCAAGTCGCAGCTGGTCGCTATGTTACAAACGTCAGTAACGGCATCGTCAAGCGATGATAACTTTTCCTTTACATAGCGCTCTCATAAGATAGCTTGTGGCAGCTGAGTCGATATGTTTTTGGCTAGTTGCAGCATAAGTGAGGAAATGACTGACGCGCTATTGTTGGCTCGGCTACAATCGCTTAAGCGGTGCCTAGGCCAATGAAGAAGAAGAAGAAGAAGACAAACTCTTCATAAAGTACATTTGTGCTATTATAACCGTACTGAAAATAATTAAAAACCGTTTTTTGAAAAAAAAAATAATTTCTTTTATTTTAATGTGTTTTTCATTTGAGAACTTTTTATCTTAACTAAAGCAACCACCACGTTTTCATTATTTAAAGTGTGAAAATTTCAAAAGGAGTACTCTTTCGTACTCAATAATTTGCGTCTTATAGTCTTACCTTACTTTTTTCTTCATTTATTCATGAAAACAAAATGAAATATCTATGAAAGATTTTTTTTTTCAATTTTGCCGCACGGTGTGATGTGTAATATAGTTATGAAGGTATGTAATGGTTTTGCAGCTGCGTCGCCATGTCAGCATTGTTTGAGTGAAATTTGTGCGACTTGATTGATTTATCAAAAAACAGTAGTGTCGCGTGCGGTAGGAGCAAATAAACGCAAATCCTCACACTAACACACACCAACAACACACACTTTATATCTGCCATAGGATTTAGTTTATAAACTTTGAAGCCATATAGGTATTTTTTTTATTATAACATATATATAAGGTTGTTTGTTTGTTGTTGCCTTTGCTTCTGTAACGACCACATCACCGATAACAACAAAAGAAACAAAATATATATATATTTTACTCCCACACAGTCTCCCACACACCTCAACCTCCGCCTATAAGAATCTCACACAAACAACCTTTGCCAGCGAAATTCCAACGCGCGCACGTATTTGTGATTGCAAAAAGAAGAAAAACAAAACATTCCCCAAAGTTTTCCAAGCAATAAATCAATTTTCCACATCAACGCCAAAAACTACAGTGACAAAAATGGTGCATAACAACAAAAAGAACAAATAACAATGAAAAATAAAATAATACAAAAGCGTTTCAATGGCAATAGCGAAAAAATAATCACGAAAAAAAGTAAAGCAATTCGAATTTGGCCAGCTAACTGTACTTGCTGCAGCACCTGAAATGGCGCAAATTAAAGCCATTAAATTGGAAAAATTTTGAAATGAAAATCGTTGAAACAAATAGCTTTTAGCAGTCAAGTCGATGGTTCTGGTAGCCAACAGCCGTTGCAATGACCAAGCGTTATTTATGGGCAAAGCGCACAATGGGCGAAGGTTTGTGAGTCCTTTAGTGTACATATACATATGTATGTAACACTGTAAGACTGCGTGTTTGTATATACGATTTACATAAGTATATTCCAGAAAGATTTCTTTCTCCAACGCTTGACTTCCCTTAACATTACACCAAATCACATAAACATATATATATTTGACACTATGTAAATGCTGAAGCGATTTTAGGCCGAGCTCCTGCTCCAATTTGTGGTTTTGCGTCTTGATGTTTTTACTAAGATTTTATTCTACGCCGCCTGCGAACGGTCGATGGATTTTTATGACGAGCTTTTTATTTCATGTCAGACATACTTATACACTCGGATAGCTTGATATTTCCTGCCGTGGGACAACCACAGTTAGGAAAATTAATTTTCCATAATTTCGGAAATTGCTCGAACCTCGACTCGAACCCAGCCCTTACGAATCGCATATTAGTGCACACTGCTGACCACTCAGCTATTGCGGACGCCAATACATACAAAGATTTAAGAATAATTTCAGAAATCAAGTGAATTCTGAAATGGAAATCACCACCCAACCTTAGCGTTCATCGCGAAGACTCAGGCTCAGCTGAAGACCAGTGGACCAGTATTTCGCTTCAAATACCCTGCAACCCTGCAGTAAAACTTAAGGTAGTATGTAGGAAATCTTGTTCTGTATTTGCATTCAAAAGGTGTAATTTTAGTAGTTCGTTATGAACTAAATTTGAACCGGTCCTTTGGACTGAAAGGATTATAAGGCGAAGTTCTAGTAGCATGTGATCCACTTCGAGGTTCCCTATATTTTAAAGAAAAAAAAACACAGAAAATTCTAATTGAGTGCGAAATGTTTATTATCATTCGAAAGGACATTCTTTGGCATTTATTTTTTGAAGATTATCTTTTTCAAATGTTGGCCGCGGCTACGTCTCAGATGGTCCATCCGTTGAGTCCAATTTTTGATGACTCGTTCTAGCATTTCGACTGGTAACTGACGAACGGAATGCGTGATGTTTTGATCCAAAGACAGAATCGAAGCTGGATTGTTCGACCGACCCAAAACGTGAATTTATCTGCTCACCGAAGTATTCTCTCAATAAATCCATTGATTGATGCAATATTGAAGAAATATGGACCGATGATTCCACCAGCCCACAAACCACACCAAACCGTTGTCTTTTCTGGATGAATTGGCAGCTCTTGAATCTCTTCATGTTTCTCTTCGTCCAAAATTCGGCAATTCTGCTCGTTACTTGGGAATGTCAAATGGCTTCAATTCTTTCACAAGCTGTATTTTGTACTCTTTTCATTTAAGATCTCGACGTAAAAGGCACCAAGTCGTTCCCTACGTCAGTCCGAGTTGCTGCGAACGGCGTCGAGTCGACTCTCCACGGTCTTCGTGTACACTCTCAGCTACGGCCGCTATATTTTCTTCACTTCGTACTAGACATGGTCTATTCTGTCGAATATTATCCAATAATGAATGCTGGGTCTCAAAATGGGTGGTGGTGTTGCGAATAGTACGCTCAGTAGGCCGATTATGTTGACCGTAAGGTAGCGAAGCGCGCGAAACACATTCTTTACAAAACGTGAATTGTCGTAATAAAGTTGAATGATTTGTAAACATTGTTCAGGCGTAAGTCTTTCCATGATAAAATGCCAAACAATACTGAAGAAAAATGATATGACAGCTTGACTCGACTCACGCATGATCTGTCAAAGAAAGGCTATTGAAAAAAATACCTCTACTTGAATCACACTTTATATATAAATCTGGCTGCGATGCAAAATTACAGTTGCAATCGCCAAAACAATGGTGCTCTAATGATGATTTTGCCAGCCCACGGGTGTAGTCTCTGTTAACATAGTCCTTCCAATGTCTGGATAATCAAATTAGCTTATATTTTCGCTATCAAAAACGAGGTTCAGTATTCGAGCTTGTTTCATGCAGAATATTGAAAACTCGTTTATCTTCTTCTTCTTAATTGGCGTAGGCAATGCTTGCGCGATTAAAACGCGCCAGTCCTTTCTTCTCTTTGCCGTTCACCATTAATTGAAAACTCCAAATTAAGTCATCTTCTGCTTCATCTGATCTTTAAAATCTGTGCTTTAATCGGCGGTTACTGCGTAGAATCCCTTCAAAATAGTAGTTTTTTCTTTCATCCGAACGACATGGCTGTCTCTTTATTAGCTGAGTTATGTCAAAGTCGCCATATACCTCGTACAGACCATCAATCCATCATCTGCGGTATTTGCGTGCGCAAGGACCATAATTCTTAAGGAAAACTTCTGATGCTGACTTATCGGTTGTTGTCATCGGCCAAGCCCCTTCTGCACATTAAGCAGGATAATGATGAGTAACTTGTTGAATTGAAAACTTGTTAGTGGATAGAAGACTTTGCTATCCTTGTGAAAGCCAAAATTAGAGTCCGCTGATGGCTTGTTTGATGACAGGAGATATTTCATCTGTTCCTCGCTCAACATCATATCCATTTACTTCTACTTCTCTACGGATACTACTACGTTGCCCTAGAAACCACTTGAGCCCCATTCGTTTCTTTTTCTCCTAATTCGGTGCCATTATAAATACCAAGCGATACTTTTTGAACTTAATCTTTCCAACGGAGTGGAGGTCTTCCACTTCCTCTCCTTCTATGAGCGACTACTGTATACACAACTTTCAAAGCTGGAGCGGGTTCTTCCATCCGAACGACAAGACCTAGCCTGCGTAGCCGCTGTTTTTTTTTACTGTATCAAGTTCGTCGATAGCTTTAAAATCGATGAAAAGGTGGTGTTTTTTGGTCTTTTTTTCCCAGATCTAACTTCCCGGATTTAGCGCATAGTAATTGTCTATATATTAGCTGGTCTACCCCCACACTGAGCAGGTCCAATCAGTTCGTTGACGGTGTGCTTTAATCTCTCAAGCAACACGCTGGATAGGACTTTGATTGCGATATTTATTAGTCTTATAAAACGACAATTGGTACAAAAATAGATATTGTCTTTGGTTTGGACAGAGCCTACTGAGGTTCCAATTGTGAAGCATGCGATCATTCGACTCTACTATCTTATTATTCAATCTGGAGGAATAAAAACTCACGACGCGGCTGTTGAGGCGGATAATCTCCATATCATCAGCATGCGTTGCTTGTAGAAGAATATACCATCCGGGTATGGCTCTTCAGCTCGTTATTTTCCAGGGAATTCAATTATGAAGTCACACAATATAATATCACCGTGTCTGAAAGCAATCCTGACGGTGCATTTTGTGGTTTGGGTGGAAAACGCTTAAGACATACATCCATTTAACCGAATTTTTCAAAAAGTATAAGCAGCATTCATGAACGTACTAACCTTCAACTAATATGATGCCGACCAGTTGCGCTAAGAGTCCAAAACTAATGACATTCTCTGCTTGGTACGCAGAAGGGTAACAGACGGTGCGCGTGAACTAAAACGCATAAACAACAATAGTAATAATAAATGAGTTTCGTTTCTTGTCGTTATTTTTTATTCTCCTAAATTCTTCAGTTGCCTAGCATTTAGATTTGCGTTAGGGTGGGCAATCATAAAAACTCCTATAAAGCATTGCTCATAAAAATCAGAAAAATAAAAACAAGTAATAATGTGCATTTGGGCATTTGTGTTAGAATACGTGCCGCATACCATTTGCAGCTGAATTTCAAGATATAGATTAAAAATTTAATTTTCATTACCAAAGTCTGCGAATTTAGAGTTTCAATACATTGGAAACATTGTTTTTCAAACAATCCTTATGAGTACATTCAAATTATTTGAATGGAGATTAGCTGAGGAAAAGATGTTCGGTTCCATTTAAAGATAGGAGTTAACTATATAAAAAACTTGACGAGAACTAGAGGGCTCCATCTTCGAAACGAAGGAATACCGCTCCCCGGAAGGGCCGCTCTACATGCTGGACACCGCTGGGAAACTGCTCGAAAGGATGATAATTAGCACTGGTGGTCTATCACCAAAACTATATGAGTTCAGACCCCAGAAATCGACACTAGGTGCCATTGCGAACGTCACGAGAAGTGTGCAATTAGCTGAACGAGGGTGCCATAATAATAAGAAGATAGTTCTACTAGCGACGTTAGATGTACGAAATGCCTTCAACAGCGCCCAATGGAAGAACATTATCGCAGCTCTGGAGACAAAGTTCAAAATACCCATGTACCTAAACTTAATCATAACGAGCTACCGAAAGGACAGAGTTCTCCTATACCATACTACTGACGGTCCTCGCAGCCTCAAAATTAGGTCAGACGCAGCACAGGGCTTGATACTCGGCCCTGATCTCAGTTAAAACGACATATTAAGACTCAAGATGTCTGATGATGTATACCTAGTTGGATATGCGGATGACATTGCAGCAATAATCTCCGCCCGCGATACAGAAGACGCACGAAGGCCACAGAAAAGACTGAGCTGTTACTGCTAACAATGAAGCACATCCCATTGGAAAAAAACATGCACACTTTATCCGGCAACCTAAAGACACGTAGGGGCATAAGATTGAACCCAAGGTTAACTTATTGGGCACAAATGCAACACGCCGCGGAAAAGGCCTCTAAAATAACATCTCGACTCAGCAGGCTGATGTCCAATATCGGGGGACCTACGCAGGAGAAAACAAAACTACTGATGACGACAACTATAAGCATTCTACTTTACGGTGCAGAACTATGATACATTAAAGAAATAAAACCAGCGCAAAGTTTATCATACGGCAGCATTAATGGTAGCTTCAGCATACCATACGGTGTCAAGTGGAGCCATTCTGGTGATAAGTGGAAATGTACCTATAGAACTCCTGGCACTAGAGAGAAAAAGAAATTGCGACCTTAAGAACCATGGAATGTGGAAAAATGCAAGAGACGATCTAGAACTAGATACCTACAATCGATGGCAAATCCTCCTGGGAACAAGGAACTTGCTGAAGATGGACCGCCAGGCTAATTAAGGACGTGAAACTCTGGACACAGAGAAAATTTGGTGAGTTGAACTACTTTGTTGTCACTTAGATGTTATCCGGACACAGATGTTTCCGAAAATACCTGCACAAAATTGGCTAAGCAGAAGAGCCGTTCTGCATATGCAATGACGCTGTCGATGCCAGTCCAGACACAGATTTTCTAAATGTGAACGCCCGCTGGATGCGGACAACATCGTACCAGTAATGATCCAGAGTGAAGCAAACTGGAAAAATATATCAGAAAAAGCGGGACCTTGGCGCAGGTGACGAGATGTAACCTCCCTATGAGAAAACTGGAACGCCGCCCTGAAGTAAGGCGAAAGCGGTTTCCAGGGTGAGAGACGGTTCTTTAGAGGAGAGTTTTTTAGTGACCTGCAAGTGGCACATACCATTGTTGTGACGACACAATGATGATGCGGAAGACATTTTTCTTCTCCTCACCTGCAAAAAAGAAAAAAATACCCATTGAGCCAGAAATGGGCCTCATTGCTGAACAAAATATGGCCCGAAAACGTCTGATCTTTTTGGAACATCTCAAGAGCCCATAAAGCGAAGCGATGTTGCTTGGGAAGATCCAACGGCTTTAGTTCTTGCACAAGCTGTATTTGGTATGCTTTCAATTTAATCTATAGGATCTCGACGTAAAATGCGCCAAGTCGTTCAGTCAGACGTCAGTCCGAGTTGCTGCGAATGTCTTCGTGTACCGCGACCGCAATTAGAAAAAAATATTTTCTCTAATTTTGGATGCTGCTCGGACCAGGACTCGAACTCTAGCCTTCGAATGGTAATACGCAATGCTAACCACTCGGCTTTGGCGGCTTCAATGAGATAGAAGAAAAATTTATAGATATTTAGAGTTAAAGGGATTATGAAAGGTTGTATCAGGAATCTCCTTTTTTCGGCTTAGAAGATTTTCCTATAGCCGCCACTGCTCAGACTGCTTGATTATTTGCCTAAGATTTTTAAGTTGCAGTACTACATATACACCGCAAATTGTCAACCCGTTAATGAACCACACATGCATCTATACGTATTCAACAGTGCAAATATCTATGTATATACATTGCCTCAGCGAGGGTAAAGCAAACATTAAGCGCCTACAGCAAAAAAAAAGTTCATAACCAAGTAAAGCAATAAAATAAATTGAAGTAAATTCTTACAATTACGAACAAGTTGAAGCTCATAACATAGGTAGGACTAGGCAAAAAAATACAAAATATTTTACATACATACAAATAAAAACGTTTGTTAAGCAATTCCACCTCCTGCTCGGCAAGTGAATTGTTATTTGTGGTAGTTAAAGTACTCAGAAGCTCAAATTTTCTATTATGAAAATGAATAAAACTGGCATAAATTCCCAGTCGCAAAAACACACCAAAATTAAGCAAACATATGTAGGAGATATAACCTGAGGACTACTGTAGATGCAGCTTTATGCTTCGCTTACCTCATATTGTTAAGGGGCTCCTCTCATATATTTGTGCAAAAATTACCTAATGTTTGATAATTTTGTTTGAAGAAGTAAAATAACTTAGACATGTGCGCTGCTCTACAAAATGTTCATTTAGGTTTCCTTTATACAATCGAAAATCTTGAGTGTCGGGTGTCAAAAATGGCGTCTAAAATGGCGACTCCAGCCAAAGGTGTTTTGAAAACCGACCTCATCTGCGGGCACACTACAGGTCGCAATTCGTCGTCTACAAGCAGAAAACCGAAACGATCTTGAAGATTACATTCCATAGATGCACCCCAACCTTAAAAAACATTAAAAAAACACGAATTTAGGTTAGATTTGGAAAATTCAAAATGGCGGATCCAATATGGCGAACTTAAAAAGTAAAATATTTATCAATTTGTATGAAACTTCGTTTGTATTGGTTTTTCGGGTCGCTGAATACAAATTTGAGGTCAAATTTGACCAATTCAGAATGATGGATCCAATATGGCGGACTAAAAAAGTGAAATATTCATTAATATTAATGAAACTTTGAATATAAGGATCTTTAGGGTCACTGAACACGAATTTAAGGTAAGATTTGAAAAATTGCAAATGTCCGATCCAATATGATGGCCAAAAAGTAATCTTGAATAATGTATATGAAATTTTATCAAAAAAAATGTTTTCTTGCAACTTGTTTTGGAGCGCGCGGCAAACTTGTTTCTGTGCGTCCGCCAACGCTCAGGACATAGGTCTGTTCAAAGCCGTGTAGTGACGGAACTAATTCACGGATCGAAAAAACATTTGACCAACATATTCTAGACAATTTCAGCCTTCGATTTGTAAAATAAAATAAAAATAGATTTTTCAACAAAATTTTATAAGAAGACCCAGAATCCTTAGTTGTCTACCAAAATAATATAGCTGACTCGTATCACACTCATCGGCGAAAACTAGCTTCAGCGTCATTTGGTATCATGTAACAATGTGATCTAATATTTTCTTACAAAATTCCCGAAATCTTCGTTCTCTTCATTTTGCTTGCCTTTACGCCTACGTATGCCATAGTTTCGCCTATCAAGCCGTGGCATACTTCAAATGTCTTGCTTGTGTCTATGTGTATTTGTTGTGGCGTGTTTTTTTTTTATTCTTTATTTTATTGTTGTCCTTTAGCCTCGCAATTTTATCACCTTAACTACCTTTGCTCGCCAACGACGCGTAGAATACAATTTTTTTTTTTACTTTGCTCTTTCATTACTGAGAATTTTTTGCTCAATTTCTTTGCAATTTTTCTCCCTATCTTTACCCTCTTTCTTCTATGCGAATTATTTTCTCTTGTGAGAAGTTTCTTTCTTTTTCGCCTCAAGAAATTCTTTTGCTGCTATAAGACATTTTCCAAGCCGCTTGTTTACTTTCTTTGTTTTTTATTTTATTTTATTTTTTTTTTTGTCAGCTTATTTTATTTGCCTCACACCCAATCTAATCGACAGAAACTTTTTATACTCTACTTATTTCCTAATTCCTCTCGAGTCTTTGTTCATCTCCTGTGGGCGTTGCTCTGACTTTGCCTTTTTTTCTCTTTTTTTCTGTTTTTTTTTTTTTTTAATTATATCCAAATAGTAAAAATTAGTTCTGTTGTGTCTGCTTAAAGCGTTTTGTAGTTAACGCTCTTACTCTCGAAAGGATAAGTCAGCTTAACACATCAGCGTATGCTTGAAGTACATACTCGTATTTTCTAGTCAAATAGATAGTAAGTATGTATGTGTAGGTGCGTGTATTGAGGTAGTATTACTTATGGGAAGCCAGTTTGTAATTGTTAGCGATAATAGAAGATTTTACCCTCAATTGGTTGGTGGCGCACGAATGGGTCTTTTTTGCTTGAAGATAAAAATAATGAAAACAAACACATATGAACGGTGATGTATGTATAAAACCACAAGTGTTTTAATTTATCTCAAGTTCACTTTTTAGTGGAAAATTCACTGGTGAAGCCCCAGTGGGGAACAATATGAATTTTGTTGTTGCCTACAGAGCAGTAGAGCTAAGGTGTGGCTTAAAACATTTTATTAAAATAATTTTCCATGTTTCTGTTTACCCCAAAAGAAGAGTTGACGACTGAGATTATATTTTTTGTAAACTTAAAATAGGCAAATAAAACTCGTAGCTGCGCTGAAGCTTAGAATTTAGTAAATTAAAAAAAAAAAACCTTTTTGATAACTACAATGCGTAAATGAGATCTTCGACTTGAATATGAGATCTTCGTCTTTTCGAATCTAATTTAATAGTTGCTTTGAAATAGACTAAATATTTTACCGCTACTCTTAAATGTATTGTAACGTTTTTCGTGGCTACCCTCGATGATTCCCCAAATCCTTCGAGTCCGATCACTGGATTGCTAAATAATAAACCAAGATTTGTTCGTTTGGCCTCTTAATCGTCAGGAACTTACTCAACGTTTCTTTAGTTTTCAATAATTACAATTCTTTGTTATAACCAATTGCTCATTTTACAATTCTTTATGACACACAATTATTCTCTGCTTCATACAGCTTATTCGTTTCTGAAACACACAGCTCACAGCAATGTTAACTCCACTGCGTCTTCTACTCGTATCTTCCTTGATAGCGGCTGCTGTTCTTTTTATACCTGAAGATGACCCATACATTCTGTTCACGTGCTCAAGAATAGGCTCATTATTCGTTTGCCTGTGGTAGCTGCAGCTGCTCCGTTTGTCCTTAACGACGTGGAATTTCCTTTACACTGTCGACCCTTTTGTTTGTCCTTGGTCTTGATACTGTCACTCCTTTTGTCTTTTCTTCGTATTTGGGATTTTCGTTACACCAATTAATTCCTTTTTTTTACCAAATCTCCTTTTTCAAATCTTCCAGGATTCTTCGCCTTAATACATCCTTCTTCCTTGTTGCTCATAACCTTAGGGCGTTGATCAACACTTTTGCGTATATCTCTCAACTTCTCCAGTAGGGCACGAGACACTTTGCCATTTCCGTCATCATTTCCGTTGTATGCAGGATCGTGGCCAATACTTAGCGGTACTTCCGTATTTCCATATCCCATCACGCTTTTCTTTAGGTCGATCTTCATACCTTGACCAAGGAGAAAGTCTACACCAACTATGACTTCATCTAAGATTTCCGCAACTATGAACTCATGTAACACTGTTAAATTCCCGATGGTGGCTTTACACGTGGCTTTTCCCAGAACCCTGACGTCCAGTTCCTGTTCTCAACTTGGCTCTGTGCAATGGGCTGATTTTTTTTTGGTGATTAAGTCGGATCGAATGATAGAGTTTGACGTGCCCGTGTCCACAGTTAGTACTCGCTCATGTCCATGCACATATCCACTGATAGTAACATTGCTCGCTTTGTTATCGATTTGTCTTGTAGGATCCATATTACAATCGCGGGCGAAGTGTCCTGGCCCTCTACAGTTGTAGCAAATCCTGGTTCTCACCAGTTTGGCGATTTTCGACATTTCCCAGATTCCTTTCATCACATCTGGACTTTCCAAAATCACACAATTTGCTTTGTACGCTGGTCTGCACAAGAGCACGGCCGTTTTCTGTGTCTGAGCATACGAGACAGTCTCAGCAAATGTTGGCTTTGGATTCGCATACGCCTTTCGCCTGCTATAATTGTCCCTTATTCCGTTTATAAACCTTTGAATTTTTATCCTCTCGAGGTATTCTCCGAGACTATCTCCATAACCCAAATAAGCTAGCCTCTCAATCTCACAAACAAAATCCTCCAGGGTCTCGTTGGACTTCTAATAGCGGTTCTTTAATTCCATCTGATAGATTTGTCTTCTATGCTCGCTACCATGACTCTCATTTGGGGTTTACGTTACAGTATTATATCAGAATACAGAAAAATGAAATTATTGATATAAAAAGGCTTTGAATCTTCATAATCATCCTGCTTTTTTTCGAGGGGACGAGGCATACTCGTACATATTTGCCAAACAAATCCAAAAAAGCTCCAGACGTATGGATTTTTCAGTTAGAGAGGGCACTTATTGATGAAAACTTATAAATATCGAATACAGTGCTGGCTTGTTCGATCATTCGCCAGTAATAATCAAGTTATGCGAACAAGCAGAACAATATTAACTTATTCAATTTTTTGCTGTAAAATTGGAATTTGAAACCACCAACAGCGTGATTGCGCCGGCAGTGGTGGAATTATCGATCTCCTTCATCTAAACTAAAAGTAAAAGTTGCTAACAAATAAATGTGAAAGCATTAAAACTAGATCATTAAGAAAACTTCAAAAGTTTTATAACTATTTTTATGTCGAGTTCTTCACAAAGAAATTGAAATTCACTCTGGAAGGTCGAAAATGACTAAGCCAACGGTAGAACGATCTCTCAAGTTCATAAACATATAATCGCTACTTACATAGGTCTGTTCTGAAAAAGTTAAAGTTATTTTTTTCACAAAACACCTTTGATTCCACTATTTTCTCATTATCTGTTGAGAACTATTCCTGAAATGAGTATAACCTCATCCGAGTTAAAATTCATACTTAAATATATCACATAAAAAAAAAATCACATGGTTACTAGTAATTCTAATAAAGTAAAAGTGAAAAGAAACATCAAAAACTGTTTTACTTCGATATTCGAGACATTCAAAAGATGCATGGTAAATGGTGAGAGAACATGGATTTGCGAGCTCAATTTGCAGACTAGTCTGCGGCAGAAACCGAAAAAAACTAAGTCTCAAGAACTAGAACTTTGTTGGGGTACATTATGGCGTATTTTGTACTTGGTCTTCATTCATATAAAGTTTAGCTCACACGACAACTGGAGCCAGCTAACTATTTAAACGCCGCAGTTACGTCGATTGGGTGCTTGAATAACAAGCTGTGGACAGCGATTTTTTAAATAAAAGTTTCTTCAGCGACAGGGTACATTTCATATTCGGCGAATATGTAGATAAGCAAAATTACCACATTTGGGGCCACGATAATCCTCAATTATTGAAGAGAGGTCATTACACCTTAAAAAAACTCGCTTTCCGGTGCCAGATTCGGTCAGGAGGTGTGATTGAAACTTACTTCTTTGAAAAACAATAAAGGCGGTACTATCACTGTCAATTTGGAGCATTTTGGTCGTATGATGACCGACTTTTTTTATGGGCCTGGAGTTGAATAACACGACTTGGACAATATGTAGTTCTAACAAGATGGTATCACATGCAACACAATACGAGCGACTACTCGTACCGCGTACCGCGTAAACTCTCTTCTTGGCGATGTTAATTGGCCACCAACATCATTGATCGAGTTGACACCGTGTTTATGCGAATAAATATTTAACTCTTGAGCACTTGAAAACCAACATTCGTCAAGTTATGGCTGAGATACGGTCTAATATGTGCCGAAAAGTGGTCAAAAGTTACCTCAAACGGATCGAAGTATCCAAAAATTCGCGAGGCGGTCAACTGAATAATGCAGTGTTTCATATATTCCAAGGTTGAAACTTTAAAATAAAAAACGAATTTCATGAAAAAAAAATTTTAAATGCATTTTTTTAAGTTTATTTGAGAAAACGCAAAATGATTAACACTGTAGTTTGCATTCAATAGGATTTTTTCATGTAGGTGACATAATTAAATTATAATTAGAGAAAGAAGATTATAGGTTTATGTATATAGATGTTGTGAGTATTAAATTCAATTAATTATTGTCATTTCGATACAGCAGTGAATTTGTAATATTTTTTTGCATTTTTTTTTATATAAAAAATGTATAAAATTTTTACGATTTAATAGTGAAAAATAATGTTTTATATATAATATTTTAATTATTTATTTTTTGAACAGTGTATAAATATACAACGCTAATGAACAGAAAATATTTTCTAATATTTCATAAATTAATGGAAATAAGAACAATAATTACGATATAAGGAAAATTTGTTTAAAATAAATTGTGTGCAGCTAAAATTTACATCGTTTGAATGTTAAAAAAATTATTAAATATATTTACAATTATATTATTAGAAAAAATGTAAAATTTATGTGAAATAAATGCAACTTATTATAGGCTGAAAATAAACTATTACAATTTTCAACACAATCAAATGTAATATTCTCTATAAATTCATAAAATATATGCATAATGAAGACCGTTTGTATATTTGTAAAAAAATATAAAATTTACTGAAAATCCTAAAATTAAATATGACACTAACGCTCTCTCATTCTGTCATTAATCATACATAAATAGATCAAATTTACAACGAGCACAAATTAGCTTAATATTATGCATAAATGTACTTTATTTGTTGAATACCATAATATGTGCGTTTGGCTTTAATTTTTGCGCTGATTTGAAATACGTATATTTATTCACGTATATATAGGGTGTTTTTTATAGAGGTATAGAACTTTAAGTTGCAATAAAACGACGATGGATTATTCGATTGACATGAATTTCTTGAATCCTTGTGGCATTACATTTTAAATATGATTTCTGGCATATGAGCACCACGGCTGACGCGGATGTAGTCCAATCTGGACGTCCACTTTTCGATGACTTTTTCCAACATTTGGGGCCGTATATCGGCAATAACACGGCGAATGTTGTCTTTCAAATGGTCAAACGTTTGTGGCTTATCCGCATAGACCAATGACTTTACATAGCTCCACAGAAAGTAGTCTAGCGGTGTTAAATCACAAGATCTTGGAGGCCAATTCACAGGTCCAAAACGTGAAATTAGGCGGTCACCAATCGTGTCTTTCAATAAATCTATTGTGGCACGAGCTGTGTGACATGTTGCGCCGTCTTATTGAAACCACATCTCCTGGACATCATGGTTATTCAAACCAGGAATGAAAAAGTTAGTAATCATGACTCTATACCGATCACCATTGACTGTAACGTTCTGGCCACCATCGTTTTTGAAAAAGTACGGACCAATGATTCCACCAGCCCAAAAAGCGCACCAAACAGTCAGTTTTTCTGGATGTAACGGTGTTTCAACATACACTTGAGGATTACCTTCACTCCAAATGCGGCAGTTTTGTTTGTTGACGTAGCCATTCAACCAGAAGTGCGCTTCATCGCTAAACAAAATTCGCTTATGAAAATCGAGAACAACGGTAATCTCGGTTTGGGCCCATTCGACGAATCTACGCCTTACTTGATGATCGTTTGGCTTCAATTCTTGCACGAGTTGGATTTTGTAAGCACGCAAACCAAGATCCTTCCGCAAAATCTTCCATAAAGTGGATGGACACAGATCCAATTCCTGTGCTCGATGGCGGATGGACTCATTCGGGTCTTCCTCAATGCTACGCTCTACAGCAGCAATAGCTTCTTCTGTACGCACCGTACGGCGTCTCTGGGGATGCGGGTTATCAATAAGAGTAAACGTGGTGCGAAAACGTTCCATGGTTAATCGAATTAACTGCTCTGATGGACGATTTTTTCGACGATAAAATGGACGTAGTGCGCGATACGTTTTCCGCACAGAACCATTATTTTCGAAATAAAATTGCACTATTTGCAAGCGTTTTTCATGATGAATTGCCAAACCAAACTGAGAATAAATCACTTAACAGCTGTTAAATCGGTCGCCATCTTGAAAAGTAATGCCAACTTAAAGTTCTATATCTCTATAAAAAACACCCTTTACATGTTGTATATACGCTGCGTATACGTAACACTTTCAAGACGCATTATTCTCTTGCATATAAGTTTTTGAAATGGGTCAAGTGAGCTGAATGTCTTGCTCAATAAAATAAATATGAAAGTATTGTGTACCACACAATATACACACACTAAATTCTAATTCATCCGAGCCTGCTCTGTGTATTGCCTGAATGTGAAGGAAAAGCCGCAAGAGCGTTACACTTCCGAAAGGCTTCTATGTATATATATATATATATATATTCCATTTATTTATTTTCGCATTAATGCTATACTAGGAATTAAGTGCGATGCTTTAAAATGTATTAGTTATAAGTCATTCATACATGCCATACATACATATATGTACATTCAAGCGATTAGTAAGAAAAACAATATTAATTGTAGGAATGAATTTAACAAGAAGTTTCCATAAAGCTCTTTGTGAGTGTTTTCTTTATAAATAAAATTATGTGCATGCATTATAATGTGATTATCAAAAGCAAATATAAACATATATATATTTATTTATATTTTAATTGATGCAAAGCAATGGCAAACAGTTAAATTATAGCATATTATTGTCAACATCATAATTTAAATAAAATAAATATTATATTTACTATTGAATTAAACTAGAATTATTTAAAAAAAAATGTCTATTGCTTTAAGAAAATATTAATAAGTAATAATAACATAAAACTATCTCTGCATATCTGCTGTCTTGAAGTAAAAGTGCTCTGGCTAACATTAAAAAATATATATTTTTATTTAGCGAGAACAAAGGAACAGTGTATTTATTAGACACATATTTAGTGAATAATTATTTAGAAACTAGTTTGCATATTCTTGCTAACTAGGCACAATCGTTCAACCCCCTTTATGGATTAGGGTTTCTTGCACTGGATTGCCACTAATTCGTGAAAAGCATTTTTTTATAATAATTAATTAATTTTAATCAATTTTTCTTGAACGGGTAACGAAAAAAAATCTACCCAACCAAATAAGTTGTTTTCGTTCTTTATATCTTTCATGTACATGCTATGGTATAGTAACTTTGATTCGAAGTATGTAAGCACCAAAAGGAGAAGAGATATACCGCAAAGAAACTAAGGCTATGGAGTTTTGCATTAGACACACATGTAATGAACTAAGCATAAATTTTTATTGAAAATATCGACATCAGTATATTTCCCCATACAACCGATTTGTTTAGTTATAATATTTGGATCAAAAATCCGTCAAAAAAGCATGCTACTCAAGTCAATTCAAATAAATATATACCAAAAAAATATATAATAATATATATATAAAAAAAAATAAAAATCATCGAAATCGAATTTTACATATCGCAATAAATTTTTAAGCTTCATGTAAATTCCAAAGACTTTGGCAATACCGAATACAACACTTCTTTCTTGTTTTTGATTGTGATTTCGCAGGTTTTTAATTTTTGAAAATGGACTTTACTATTCACATATTATACTATATATACCTATATATTATATATACCTTATTTCGATAGCTTTGAAATGGACTTAAAATCGGAAAGGTTTTCCAAAAATATTCTTTATACATGTATATTCCAAATAAAATTATACACCAAATTTATTTTAAATATCTCATCAGATATTTCACTTTTTTAAAACAGAAAATATAATCGGAAACAGTATTTATTCACAGTGACTTTAGATCAAAAAATGAAAATAAAAGAATCTAGTTAGATGGTCGATGGTGTGCTTTACTATTTTTCATTTATACAATGGCATACCACTGCGTATGAGTAACCTAATTTTTATACTAAAGGGTCATCCAAGTAGAGATACTTCTTTGAATATCCTTTTTTTGACAGGTAACGCGTGAGTCGTGTCAAGCTGTCATGTCATGTTGCGTAGCTGTAATTAGATTAGCATTTACATCACGTTAAACTACGAAACTGAGTCTGTGAGTCAGATGGTGGGCCTGGTCGTACAATTTTTTAATTTAATTTCGTAAAACGTTAAGTTTTACACACTCGCGCCTTTTCTGTTCCGGTTTACTTTGTCTGAAAAAGCGCCTATTTTCCTTTCTGTTTTCCCTCAAGTTTTCCCCGCAGACTACAGCATTAATTGTTGGTGGTTTATTTCGCAGCGGTTGCCTCGCGACAGGTCTCTTGGAGCTCCAATTGACAAACGGTGGGATTAGACGTGCGTTTGCGTTTAACTTTGCATTGTCCGGTGCTGTTTATTTGTATTAAACTCATTCGCAACTAATCTGTATATCTAAACACCGTTCACTAGCCGCAACATGCGACCCATTCAGTAGTCAACCCTGAATAACTCCCTTAAATACATTCCACTGCATTCGCAAGATCTTTTCTATTCTGGAGTATCTTTTAGTTACATTAGAATATAATTTGTTTAGCTTATCGCCATCCATTTCAATTTCTGCACTTAGTGATGAGTTGTAAAACCAAAATTTGTTTTTGCGATTCATTTTCCACAGACAAAAAATTCACTTTAAGATGAACCAAATGCGGTGAATCTCATTTGCAATGAAAAAAATCTCAGCAAATAATCAATCCGCCACAACTTAAAGGCCACAAGGCATTCGAACTCCCACTCAACCCACACACACACACATTTCCACTCATACACTGGAATATTTAATGTATTGCTTTGTAAGCGCAGCGGAATGTGTCCAATTTCACTAATATATTTTTATGCAGAAGGCAGCTGGGTGTAGCCAGCATCTTAACTACGTTTACGCTTGTAGGTGTAAATGTGTTTAGAAAATCTCGCAATCATGCACACCTACTAAAGCAAACATAATTGATATCGTAATCAATTCAAGTAAGAAAACCAAATCTTATGCTCTTAAGCGCCAGCTCAACTGAAGCGTCATAAATATCCAAAGCAAATACCAAAACCAATAACAGTCAACCAGTCAACAAAGCAGCGAGGCAACGGATGAGGTAGCAAAGCGGGCAGTAAGGCATTACGCATACTTCATCTTACGTCTGCTCGTTTCGATTACTACAATGATTATTTGTTTTGCTTCAAACAACGAACAACCAGGCAAGATATGAGAAGTGTAAGGCGAACGCTACGGAGAACTCCCCATTACCATTATGGAGGTTGAAGGAGAGAAGTTGCTCATGAATTAACTGAGTGTTCGATAGCCATTGGTATGATTTCGAGATCATAGCTCTAAACTTAAGAAAATTAAAAAAAGTGGTCTCGCTATACTTTAATTTTTCCACATTTCGATACTCTCCCATCAAATGAGGTTATCTCTCTGATCTCCTATGTCGATAACTGCTCGATATTGCCATCTGATCGGGATATTTACAGCCTCTGCTCAAGAGTAAACTGCTTTCTTTGCACGCCTATGCTACCACTAATCACTTCGCTATATAGACAAAGGACAATTTCTTGGACTGATATTCAACAGCCTGCATTCCCACGCTACGCATATGACAGTGCTGGTCACCAAAACACACAGCAGCAATAAAATCCTAAAGATGGGGTTAAGAAAAAAAGTTTTGCTGGCAACCTATGAGGCAATCGAACGGTCGGTTATAAATTACGCAGCACGATTTTGAAGAGATGATCTATACAGATACCTGGTTGTTGTAAAACCACCGCTTTTAGGCATATCAGAAAGGAGGTAAATAACTTAATGGACTCCATTCAGCAATATTTCAATACAGAAACGATGCACGCGACATGATGCCGACAGGCCTTAAACCACATTCACAGAGATTCAGTCAACATCTTCATTAACTTTCTTCTAGTGAATGACGTAATTGGAATTCAACTAACAATTATAATGGAGGAAGAGCTCCAGCTGCTTAACGAAACCTGCCTCATAATGGCAAGACGATGATCTGTATTTCGTAGTAGACTCAACTCATACTTATCCAGATCCAGATAATGAGTCCCTGAGACTAACAGTGCGATATCACACCAATCGACCGGCTAAAAACTTGCAATTATCTGCTCACCGAAGTATTCTCTCAATAAATCCATTGATTGATGCGATGTGTGGAAAGTGGCGCCATCTTGTGGAAACATCATGCATCATTTTTGAAGAAATATGGACCGATGATTCCACCGGCCCACAAACCACAACAAAGCGTTGTTTTTTCTGGATGAAATGGCAGCTCTTAAATCTCTTCAAGTTGCTCTTGGTCCCAAACGCGGCAATTCAGCTTGTTTATATACCCATTGAGCCAGAAATGGGCCTCATCGCTGAACAACATTTGGTTCGAAAAAGTCGGATCTTCTTGCAAATTTTCAAGAGCCCTTAGAACGAAGCAATGTCACTTGGAAAAGTCGAGCGGCTTCAGATCTTGCACAAGCTATATTTTGAATGCTTACATTTGAAGATCTCGACGTAAAATGCGCCCAGTCGTTCCATACGTCAGTCCGAGTTATGGCGAACGGCGCCGAATCGACTCTCCACGGTCTTCGTCTACACTCAAGATCAAGGTCTCAATATGGGTGATGGTGTTGCGAATAGTACGCTCAGTAGGCCGATTATGTTGACCATAAGTTGAGCGAAGCGCGCGAAACGCATTCTTTATAGAACCTGAATTTTCGTAATAAAGTTGAATAATTTTAAAACGTTGTTCAGGCGTAAATCTTTCCGTGATGAAACGCCAAACAATACTGAACAAAAATAACATGACAGCTCGACACGACTCACGCCTTATCTATTGAAAAAATTATGTCAATTGGATCACTCTGTATATCTGTCAAAGCTAACTTATCTAGCATATCTTTCCTTGACATCTGATCCCGTCGCAACACCAACAACCTTGATCTATTGATATTTTAGAAATACTAGAAGAACTGCGACAGTTTTCTTTTGGTTTTAGGCGGTTTCGATATAAATTTCTGAACTCCTTGCTGTTTTCTTACTGCAGAACTTTATTATCAAGGATCTTATTTCATTGATCTCACCACTAGTAACATTTATAATATATATATATCAGCGCAACCATATAATTACTTCACAGGAATATTTTGCCACGTTTTCAACAGCAATCCAGACGAATTTTTGTGCCGTTTCGTTCCCGAAGACGAAAAATGGATCCACCATGCAACACCAGAGATCAAAGAACAATCAAGACAGTTGTTGCTCCGGGTGAACGTGCAGTCTTACGACTGTTATTGAAAATTGTATCACTTATTAGTGTTTCGAAATGAGTTTGAGCTCGAAAGCCACCAACACACTCTTCTACTGCCTCTGTGTCATTAAAAAGTATGTATATAATATTAATATTGTACACGTATCACTTGGCGTGCCGTAATCTCCTGATCCCAAAGTAATAAATTACAAAAATAATAAATTTCATACCAATGGCACATTCCGAGTCAAATTACTAGCAAACAACAAAGCAAAATAAAACACATAACGAATGTACGAGGTTGGTTTGATAAGTCAGAGACTTTTCGAATAAAATATATATTTTTTGTCGAATAAGCATTATATTTCTCAACATGGTCTCCTCTTTGTTCTATACATTAAGTTCAGTGGCTTTTCAATGTTAAAATTTTTTTCAAATAACAGGTTTTTTAAGGCCGTCAAAATAGCGTTTTTTCTGCGATGACTTCTTTATTCGACCCGAATGTCCAGCCACTTCTTTAGGTTTGGAAACAAGAAATCTTCGGAGTATGCTAAATCAGGTAGCAGTTCGTAGCTCAATTTATGAATTTTTTACATGGTGACTACACACGTTGTCCTTTTGTCCCCAAATGCTGTCGTTTCTGCTTCAAATCAATATCAAATCTGTCCAAAAGTTCTGAATAATATTCATCGACGTGATAGACAACTCATGCGTCCCAAAAAAAAACGGTCGACATGACCTTGTGGAATTCACCTTGGCCCTCTGTGAAACACGTTCACCTGGAGTAACCCACTATCTTGATTGCTCTTTAGTCTCTGGTGTGGTGGATTCATATTCCGTCTTCGGAAAAGAAACGGCGTACAAATTTGTTTGGATTGCGTTTGAACATCGCCAAACACTCCTTTTAAGTGTTACATGGTTGCGCTTATGGTGGTGTGCGAGCAATCGCGGCACCTATCGCGCAATAATCTTTAAAAAAAAATTCATTTAAATTGTGTATGCACCCAGTCAGTCACCCGTACTTTTATTCTCCTATTGTCCAATATTCTTCTTCTACTATGGCGTAGGCACCGCTTACGCGATTATAGCCGCATCAAAAATAGCGTGTCACTCGTTCCTTCTCTTTGCTGTTTGGTGTCAGTTGGAAAAACCAAGTGAAACCGGGTCGCTCTCCACCTGATTCTTCCAAGGGAGTGAAGGTTTTACTCTCTCCCTCTTCTTCCACCAGCGGTTACTCCATCGAGTACTTTCAAAACTGGAGCGCTTTCATCCATTCGGTCTCCTGATTCGCTGAAATAAAGGATCTTTCGCAAAACTTTCTTCTCGAAAACTTCTAAGCTCAGGACGGAATGATGAGCGACTTGTAAAGTTTAGTTTTGGTACTTCGGAAGAAAACCTTACTTTTCAATTGACATCTCAGGCCAAAGTAGCACCTGTTGGCCAGAGTGATTCGGCGTTGGATCTCAAGGCTGACATTGTTGGTGTTATTGATGCTGGTTCGAAAATAGACGAAATTATCCGAAGTGGAAGCGAATGTGCTGACTGGTTGTTTGATGGTATTGCCCTCGTTCACTACCAGACCCATTCGCTTCGCTTCTTTGTCTAACCCGGAGAAAGCAGAGCTTATTGTGAGGTTGTTATGGCCATGGTAGCTGTGCAACTCGTATTATTTTCTCCAGCATTAAACTGAAGAAATCTCACGATAAATAGTCACCTTGTCAGAAAACTCGTTTGGTATCAAACGGCTCAGAGAAGTCTTTCCCAATTCTGACTGCGGCTCTGGTATTATCCAGGGCCAGTGTACATAGCCGTAAGAGTTTTGTAGAGATGAATTTAATATCTAGCGGACATAGCAACGTAGAAGCAGTTCCTTATCGTGCTGTCGAAGGCAGCTTTAAAATCGATGAAAATGTGGTGTGTATCGATTCTTTTCTCTCCGGTCTTCTACTACGAGACAGCGCTCATAATTGCATTCTAAGCTCTCACAGAAAGCATCTTTGGTTTCATCATCCTTCTATTCTGTCGGGACGTGGACTGAAATCGGCGATAAGTTGGAGAATCTCGCTTTGACGTTCATCCACCGGGGTGAATGCCAGAACTCAGCGACGGAGTCTTTCTCTCACCACAAACCTAACACCAAATTTGCGCTCCATTATATGTCCGCTATAGTGGATTTTACAATGACCACTTTTTTCCATCCTTTTCGCGTCCATCGCACTGGACAGCGGCACCTTCACAATTAAGGGACCGAACATTCCAGGTGCATGCCCCCATATCGAGATCCTATAATTGTCATCAAAAGAGGGGTCTCCCATCAGAGGCATTTGCTGATTTTACATTGGACGTATGTTTGTTGGCTACTCAGAGTAAACTTGGCCTAAGACCGGAAGTCGCGAGCTGCTTGACCATATGTTCAATATTACTCCAATGGTTTTATCGACGATTTCTGGCGTGATGACCTCTTTTGGGTGACCCGAATGTTCGGCGTCACTTGTACTAGTACGACCAGAACGGGACACAATTTCTTAACCATTGAAATTGATGGTGCAATATGCGGTAACTGCGCAGAAAATTCAAAAAATCGCTGGCTTATCAAACAGTCCTCGTATGTGCAAACATAAATGTGTGTGTATATATGACACGAGGCAAATATGCTGTTACATCAGCAATATAGAAAATATTTTTGCTGGCATCGAGATATTGAAATTGCTGAGAAGAAAATAATAGAAAAAAAAATTGTATTCTTATCTAGCGAAACCGTATCACAAAAATTAATAAACTCTGAAAAAAATAACTGCCTTCAGGCTGTATAGCAAAAGAGTTTCAGAGAGAGTTGCTCAAAGCTCAAAGCAAGCTAGCCCCTTTGCGATTAAGAACATAGTAAATTTCACTCAGCCTTTCGAACCTCTGGTAGCCTTAAAGAGATACTTGAACAGTTTTCTCGAAGTTGTGGTGGTCTCCACACTGAAAAATGCAGCTTAAAAACTAGCAACGGTACCTATAAATACTTCACTCTAATCTTAAAGCCAGTTTTCTTAATCAGTTTCTCAACTTTGCCTTTCAACTAGTCAAATAAAAAAATTTTTGATTAGCATTCGATTTAGCTAAGACCTCATGTGCTTAGATAACAGTTAAAATTCTTTCGCTAGCATCACAGTGTTTTTACAGAGATGAGAGTTGCGAACAAAACTTCACCCTCAAGAACTTGTGCTTTCTTGATTTAATCTGAAGTAATTATGCCTAGGTTACTGCCTGCCTGCCTGCGACATCACTGATGCTTCCGTTTGAAGTTTTAGATAGTTTCCGATTTCTAGCTTATTTGTTCTTTGAAAGCACAACTAGGAACCCCTGAAAATAAAGGGTGATCGAAGTAGAGGTACTTTTTCCAATAGCCTTTTTTTGACAGATCACGCATGAGTCGTGTCAAGCTGTCATGTTATCTTTGTTCAGCATTGTTTGGCATTTCATCATGGAAAGACTTACGCCTGGACAACGTTTACAAATCATTCAACTTTAATACGAAAATTCACGTTCTGTAAAGAATGTGTTTCGCGAAACTCGGTCAATTTATGGTCAATATCAATATCAACCATCTTGAGACCCAACATTCATTGTTAGATAATATTCGACCGAATGGACCACGTCCAGTACACAGTGAAGAAAATATAGCGACCGTAGCAGAGAGCGTACACGAAGAAGACCGTGGAGAGTCTATTCGGCGCCGCTCGCAGAAACTCGGACTACCGTATGGAACGACTTAGCGTATATTACGTCGAGATCGTAAATTGAAAACGTACAAAGTACAGCTTGTGCAAGATCTGAAGTCGCTCGACCCTCCCAAACGACATCGCTTCGACCTATGGGCCCTTGAAAAGTTCCAAGAAGATCCGAACGCTTTGATGTGGTTTGTGAGCCGGTAGAATCATCGGTCCATAGTTCTTCGAAAATGATGCCGGTGAGAACGTAACCGTCAATTGTCACTGCTGTCCCGCCATGATAACCAACCATTTGATGCCTGTAATTGAGGATCGTGACATTTGGTTTCAATAAAACGGTGTCACTTCCCACGCTTCTTATCATTCATTTATTGAGAGAACACTTCGATAATTTCACGTTTTGTGCCGGTCGATTAGCCATCAAGATCGTATGATATCACACCGTTAGACTTTTTCCTGTGGGGATATGTAAAGTCTAAAATCTATGCAGACAATTATGCTTCGACTTAAGCCTTGGAGCAAAACACCACGCGTGTTATTCGCCAGTTACCAGTCGAAATGCTCGAACGAAAGAGATAATCATCAAAAAATAAACGCCAAGGAATGTGCTTTCGAATGATAATAAACATTCCCCATTAAATTTGAATTTTCTGTGTTTTTTTCTTTAAAAACTTGGGAACCTCGAAATAGATCACCCGTTACTTCTCTCTTCACAGCATGTCACTTGGTATTCAAAGTTTGACTAGAAAACTTCTTTTGCTGCTGATTATATTTCGCTGCTTATTGGATTTCCGACATTTAACGTCCCCACAATCAGCTTAACGCTAAATTTGGAGGAAACAATATAACAGAGCTCTGCATGGTAAAAACTTGTATATATAAATCTTAAACAATGCTACCATATAGTCTTTTCTGTTCATGTAGCTAACTTTTCGTAAATTTTCAACGACAAACTTGTAGTTTATTTTTAGTTGAAAACTAATGTACTTACAATATGTTTGGCGTAAACTTAGTTTCCCATAGGTGTGAGTGACATGAAAAAAAATTAAACTCAAATAAGAACCAAAAACAAAGAAATTGGAGCAGCAACAACGTATATTTATACGGAGTAGCAAAATGGCACAGACTATGGGGTCCCCCTTCTTATGGTTTGGGCAGAGAACACTCAGATTCTAATCGCATGGCATGTCTCCGTTTGAGCATATTTTTCAAAGAGACTAATGCATGCACCTTATCATTATCATGCCATAATTGCATAGCTCTAATGGTAAGCCATCATCAATGCCACCGCCGCTTTATTATCTCACGTCAGCTTCTCAAGCTATTCACACTCACTCCTTACACTTTTTACTGCTCGTTTTTTGCATCTGCAAATACATTTTGCTCTGGATATATAACCTACCTAGCACGCATTGTGATCGATTACAAGATTTCCAGATAGACAATATTTTTTCTGTCTAATGCGGTACGACAGTCGTCATCGTACCAGCACTTATTTTGGACATGCTGCAAGCCAATTGTTTCTCTAGCGGCAGAAAATAGCAGCTTGTCCTGCCATTACACAGTTATTTTATATCGAGTTGCTGAGTAATACTCTCAGAGAGCGGAAGTACAAATTGAGTAGAAAACTGGCTGGTTGTTTGCTGAGATTGCATCTCTTCGACTTGGACCTCCATTGTGTGTGTTGACGGACCTTCTCTGGCACACCGATGCGGGTGCGTAGCTTTGCGTATAGTAGTACGATCGATGTTAGATCCGCGGAAACCACACGCAGGCAATCTTTTTCGGAGCCGTCGAAATCGACCAACCTCAGCACATTTGTTAGTATTTCGTAATGAACGCTCAATTTTCATATTGCTATTCTTTCACCAACTTGACGTAAAGATTTTTGCCTCGATTTTGATATCGTGCCTGAGACAGCGTTCCTAGATAAATTTTAATGTCTCAATAAAAGCTTTTGTGGGGTAATGGGAAATGGGAGTGTTTATTATCATTCAAAAGAACATTATTTGGTAATTATTTTTTGAAGATTATATCTTTCAAATGTTGTTCGCGGATACGACTCAGATGGTCCATCCGTTGAGTCCAATTTTCGATGACTCGTTCGAGCATTTCGACTGGTAACTGACGAATGGCATGCGTGATGTTTGGTTCCAAGGCCTAAGTCGAAGCGGAATTGTCTGCATAGATTTCAGACTTTCCATATTCCCAAAGAAAAAATTTTAACGGTGTTATATCACGCGATCTTGGTGGCCAATCGACCGGCCCTAAACGTAAAATTATCTGCTCACCGAAGTGTTCTCTCAATAAAGCCATTGATTGAAGCAATGTGTGGGAAGTGAAGCCGTATTGTTGTCTTGTTGAAACCAAATTTACGGAGATCACGAACTTCAATTCCAGGCATCAAATAATCGGTTATCATGGCGCGATAACTGTCACTCTTGACGGTTACGATTATTTCACCGGCCCTCTTGAATGCCTTCAGGTTCCTATGTCCCATTGAGCCCGAAATGGGCCTCATCGCTGAATAAAATTTTGCCCCAAAACGTCGGATCTTCTTGGAACTTTTCAAGAGCTCATAGAGCGAAGCAATGTCACTTGGGAAGGTCGAGCGGCTTCAGTTCTTGCACAAGCTGTATTTTGTACACGAACGGCGTCGAATCGACTCTCCACGATCTGCGTATATACTCCCAGCTACGGCCGCTATATATTCTTCACTGCGTGCTGGAAGTGGTATATTCGGTCGAATATTATCCAATAGTGAATGCTGCATCTCAGTAAGGGTGATGATTTTGCGAATAGTACGCTCAGTAGGCTGATTATGTTGACCATAAGTTGAGCGAAGCGTGCGAAACACATTCTTTGCAGAATTTGCGTGATAAAGTTGAATGATTTGTAAACGCTGTTCAGGCGTAAATCTTTCCATAATGAAATGCCAAACAATACTGAACAAAAATAACATAACAGCTAGACACGAATCGCGAGTGACCTGTCAAAAAATCTATTGGCAAAAGTACCTCTACTTGGATCATCCTTTACTACTTGTTATGAGAGTAGAAGTTCACGTCCAAAAAATCTAGTCTTATCCGTTCTCGTATTATTCTATCCATCACTTCTCTTGGGTGACGGAGACATCAGCCTTAGTTTGAGTACAGACGTTCGAGTTGAGTGCTTTAAATTGTGATTCTTAAAACGTTTGCAGAAGTCGTTATCAGAAGCGAGTCTCCCATCGAGTTTTGTGGTGTTTTTTTTTTATTGGATGTAAGTTTTATAAAGAACAGTCGCTTCTGGCCGCTCCCAGATAAATGACAGTCAAAAATTTTACGCGCTTGTGTGAATTTCTTCGATTTGGAAATGGTAAGAGCTCATATGTACAAGAGTTTAGAAATGAAAAATTGTGAGTTCCACAACTTCAACCTACTTTTAATTAAAAAAAAATTTAATATTGACATGTCAAACTGTCACTACACGTGGGGGCGTCCTTTCTTAGAGAGTTCTGCAACAAATTTCCACAGTAATAATAAAAAGTGTTTTTCTTTCCTTCTAATAAAACTTCTAGTATGTCCCTCGTAACTTGAGCTATGAAGCTATTCCCACTCGCACATTGTGACAAAAAGCAATGCAACAACACCTCAGAATAATATCTTCAATATATGTAGACTCAACCATACACAAGCATACATAACATACGTTTATTTTATTTTATTTTATTTCATATTATTTGTTCAAAAAAAGGGCTAAAGTACACAAGTGTCATACTCTGATAACAGTGCGATAACGAGAATAGTTGTATGTATGTTTGTTTGTGAGGGCAGGCCAAAAGTAAGGAAAACACCAGACAAAGAAAAATAAACAGCAGAAAAACAAAACACAGACATACGTACGCACACACAAATCAATACACAGCTACGTATCTACGTACATATAAGTACATATATACGATGTGGAGAAGAACGAGTAGGAAGAGAATCTAAAAAAAAGAAAATAGAAACCGAAGAAAATAATATTTTGCCAACATCCAGCCGGAAATCGAAGAAATATTGTTGAGTATCCCATTCTCCGCTACTCTGCAATGCGTACATTGTAGCTAACCACCAACAAGCCCACTAGACGAGAGTCCTTAAGTGGTAACCGAACAAAGGAGCACACGAGTGTCGTGTGTATGTGTGGGAACTGGTGTTATATATATATGTTGGTGGGTGTGAATTGAAGCTATTGCCGTTGTTGTTTGGTGTGACATGTGTTAGATATATCTGTTAAAATATGCGTATATACACATGCATATACACATATCCCATAATACGTACGTAAAAGACAAATATGCTACTGGCAGTTAGCATTTTCGGCAATTTTGTGTGGTAGAGAAGGAAGTGGCATGGTTAAAAGTGCCGCACAGTTCATGTCTTCAATACGATTTAATTACAGTTGACACAGATGTTCATATGTGCACTCGTATGTGTATATCTAAGCATATTATTTTCTGTTCAGCTGCGTGAAAAGATTACGCCTGCGGGTGTGCATTGTGGTAATAACTTGCCGCTTCACTTAATAATTGCTGCGAATTAATTTTTGTTGTTATTTTTGGATTTTTATGGAAAATCTCATTTGCATAAGATTATGTTATATGCTCAAGTCTGTATATTACTTTGATTGAATTTTTGATGGCATATATACTTACTTAGTGGCCCTCTTAAGCAGCGAATTTCACTTAAGGGGGTATTCTACTCTAGGGGGATGAATTTTTGATAATCTTTGAAGCTCCGTGAAAAGCAAAGCAATTAATATATTTACTATTCAACTTTTTATAAGTTATTTGTCCACATAAGAGGAATACAAAAAAAATTTAAAACAAAATTTTTTTTTTATTTCACGAATTAACATCAATTGAATTGGGGGGTTCTGAAAACTTTTTACGTGACCATACCCACGATTTTAGCCCTTCTAGCAATCTGAACAAAAAATATTATTAATCTAGAGGAATGTCGCAATGTCTGGAACTACGGAAAAGTCGAAAAAAAATTTTGACACAAAGGCAGCAGTTTGAAAAAAAAATTATTTAACCTTTGTTTTTGGACTTTTCGAATTTTTTAAAAATACTAAAAATTTAAATTTGCGGATGAGCGTAGTTCCAGACATAGAGAAGTCTATAAAGATGACTTTCCAAAAATTTCAAGTAACTCCAGTAGTCCAGTAGAACTTGAGAAATCGTGGGTATCGTTTGGAAAAAGATAGTTTCGAGTAAAGCCCGAGCCGATATGGATGCCGACAAATACCTTTATCTCCGAAAATAATTTGAATTTTGAAAAAGCCTCTTACCGACATATTTTTAAATAGTTAGGTCTTAAAAATATACAAAAAAATCGAATGTTCCAAAATTTTAGACCAGAATACCCCCCTAAAGGTCATAAGACGATAAGTATAGTGAAAGCGCCCTAGTAAGTTATCTGGCTCACATGATTCCAGGAAATGTTGGTAAATACAATACTTCGATACAGGAAGTTTTAGATCTGTATTTATTACCGTTTTTTTTTTTTCTCAACATCAGAAGCATTTTTCTTCTCATAATCTTATTAAGCAATCTAAGATCTAAATTCTGCATATGTTAAAGGTAATAACAATGGTTTTTAGAAGAAAAAAAATAAGAACTACATATATCTGTTCAAAAGGAACGTAGTTACGTTCAAAATTACCGCAATTTTAATTTTTGGGCATATTAGGATAAATTTTGAATTAAATTTTTGGGAATTCCTCTTCAATTTTCTACAGATTTTTGAGTATGGGAAATTTTCAAAAATGGTTCGCTATCTTGAAAAATCTTTGATGCCATTTTTTTTCTAATCTCTGTATTATTGGATATCATAATCTAACTGTGTTTGTTTTTTTTATTAATAAATTATTCGAAATGTTGTTAATATCATAAAAAAGACTTTCGTATAAAAGAATCGGTCCTTTACAGTTTACAATACTCATATATCTGCATAGAATTTAATGAGGATTTTTATAAAAAAAGTTTCAAAATTGTGTCAGATTCGTAACATTCTTAAAAATTCAATTGAAGACAATTTTAAACGTTACCTCGACTTTTCTGAAGAATCTTTTAAGCCGACTTAGCTCCTTTTTTTCCTAAATTCTGGTTTTATAACCTGGAACAACTCCAAAATTCAGACCAATTGCTTAAAAAGGTCCTAAGAAAAAAATTGTTTCCTGATGCAGAAAATTTTTGTTTTTCTTTTACGGAAACGGTAATATATATTAGATTTAGCACTTGCATTGCAGTATCGGAATACTTTAACATATAGCTCCCATATACCGAGATGTGAGGCATTGGTCAAAACTTAGTTAAAAAATCATCTAGTAACGTGAAACTTTGTATCCTAATTAAGTAAATTAAAATAAACATTGGCACATTAGATATAGCTCCCATACAACAGAGTTTTTCAGAAACCAGAAAACATCTAGGAGTGTGAAATTCTGTATTATGCACACATATTATAAATTTCATATTCGTAGCGAAAATATTTGAAGCGTCTATAAACGTGAAATATTGTATTCTACTGAAGTAAATTCAAGTTTATATTAACACTGAAAATTATCGAAATCGAATTTTGAAATTTCGAATAAATTTGATTCGTTCATGAAAGGTATAAAGACTTCGGCACGACCAAAGAGAGCCCATCTTTCTGGTTTTAAAGTTACATATCTCAAATTTTTGATCAGATAGAACAGATTGTTTCAGAACTTCCGTAAAATCGATTAGACCAGGTAATTCTTTGAGACGATGAACAAATAAGGTCATTGGTTTGAGCTCTGGTAAGAGCAATATATAAAAAACTTGTTCTTAATACAGTCGCCTCTCATGGGGAATATAAATACCTCCCAATGAATTTCTGTAATTGAAAAAAGCTCTATCTCAAAGTCTTTGTTTGGAAACATCCAGACGCACACTTCGAGTTGAAGGAGAGGTAGTTACCATATATTTGAAATTGTCTACGTCTTTAAAGTTATGACTGTGAACGGACAATTGGAGCCAAGAGGTGTATGTGTTGATTATCTGTTTAATGACAATATATACATATATATATATATATATATTTGGCGCTTTGTAACCGCTGAAGCGATTTTCGGCTGAGCTTGTGTTTTTTGCATTTTAATGTTTCTTACCGAAGAAATGGAGGGACATACAGTTTATTCTAAGCTTGCTCCGAACGGGCGAAGATTTTTCGTGAGGAGCAGAAATACCCTCGGAATGCTTGACATTCCCTGACCAGGAGCGACCGCAATTAGAAATATTAATTTTTTTTTGTAATTTTGGATGTTGCTCGAACCTCAACTCGAACCTAGGTCTTCCGAATTGTAGTACATAATGCTAACCACTCGGCTATTGCGGCCGTCGACAATACATATTTCAATTTTCCTTCGTTACCTACCAAACATTTTCTTGACGCTATTTGTCTAGTCTTGCGTAAGCATAACTAACGGATCTCTAGACATCTTTACTAGCGACGAAAGGCATTATGAGATAGTAAGCTGTGGAATTCATTCACTGATACTATGAATTAATTTGAACATGGGACTACCAGATCACTATAGTGCCTTCCAAACAGAAGTTGTTGCAATCGCTGAAGTCGACCAACAGACTGTCGACAAAGTACGACCCGCTCATGAGCTTGGTTAACGGGGACGGACGATCTAACTGGAGAAGAATGCATTTCAACCACTATAAACCCGCACACGATGCAGGTATACTTCCGACCACGGTAAAACATATGTTAAAACTGAGTTTGGCTAAAATAAAGTCAATGCTTAGATGGTATTGTACAACAGCTGGTTTAATAGGAGAGCTCTGTTTAATATCTCATATCAAATTTAGCATATTTTTTACCTTCAACCTTCACCCTTATATACTTCTCTATACAAACATCTTCAATATGATGATTATTTTCATAATCTTAATTTATTACCATTATTATCATTATCTCTAATTATGGCGTAAAGTGAAGTGAACTATTTAGAAGTTTCCGCTAAATTTTTTATTTTTTTTTATTTTTTTATCTGAATTAGCTGAGTAATTATACGAAAGCATTTCATTTGTAAACATACATACAGGATGTGGTATGATGCCATTTAAGTATGTATGTACATGAGCTTAATGTCTTAATGAATTTACCTGTTAAAGAAAACATTTTCGGATATTCTTTCCATTTCAACATTTCTATATCCTCTCAGTATCGTATATGCTTGTTGGTAGCGTGGCGTTGCAGCGTGCCGCGTCATTTCAGCTATACGAAGTACAACAAAATTTGTATTCACTTGACACATAGAATACGCTTGTGAATTGTGAATTTAATTTTGAATTATTCATTTTTGTTATTCAACTACATGTGCGTAATAGTGAACAATCCTCGAAGAGCGCGCTTTACATTGAAGTTTGTTTTGTATTTGTATAATTAAAATATTTTAACACAGGGTGACCAAAAGAGTTTTCTAAAAAGATTTTCTCCTGAACAAGATAATATTGTATTGAATAAATTTCATTTCGTTACAATAGTGGTACTCATTTATTGTCGAAAACGTATTCGCAAAATGGAAACGTCGCGAATCAGTTCTTTATGGAATCAGAAAAAGGTGTGATCAATAGCAACGTCAAACACATAATTTTGACAAAATCGGCAGTCTTATTGGAAGTGTTGCTTACTATAATATAATTCAGTGAAAAAAACTAGGAAAATAGTACTAAAATTACTCCGTCTAAATATTTATTTATGAAATTCGGCATAGACATCTCTGTCTTTTGATTTTAATTAACATCAAGTGCTATAAAACTTGTTTATTAAATTGAAATATATTGAAAAGGAAAAAAAATAAGTTCCAGGTAAATGAATTTATACTATATTAGAGGTCTATGAGGACCTACTTCTTTCGTTTTTGGCTAATTAATTAACGGTACATTCGCTCTTTTAATAAACAAAATACCTAACGTTTCCTGTGCTTTATATCGTACGACGTAAACAAGTGTCAAACTAACTTTGTTTAAAGTGCCACCGGAAGAAACGGCAAAAAGAAAATTTGGAAAACGAGTTTTGGAATAGATTTTCTGAAAATTTCGAGAATTTGTGAGCTTAATTTTGATTCGGAAGACTTTGAAGTCGATTTTGGAATATCAGATATATAATAGAATCTTTGCCCTCTTTGAATGAGCGGCTTTTAACGAACTATTTTAAAATTTATGCATCAACTCAAGCAGGGGTTGTCTCTATCAACAATACGTGGATTGCTACTTAAATTTCTAGAAAGGAAAGTAGTTTGTTTTCAGATGTGGATTTATTTTTTTCGACACTATTCTTCACGGAAATATGAGTAGCAAATTTATAGCCCTCCGTTTTCTCGTTTTTTTTTTCTCCGCAAAATTTGATTCGAACTCACAACTGCTTTTCCATCTTACATCTCAAAACTCATTGTTCATGATCATAGGTAGTAAAACCCCATTTCGGCTATAGCATGTTTGGAATGATGGTGCTTGACCCATTTATTCCATGCTTTCAATGTCAAAATCGGAGTCTTATTTTCGACTTTTCTAGAAATTTTAGTAGCAATAATCGAATACAGCTTTCTGTATATGCTAGCTTGAGTATATTGAATAAAATTGTAATTATTGATGAGCAAGTATACGATGAGTAAATTCCGACAATTAAGAAGCCGGAAGAGAAAATATTGGGAATTTTATTTAGCAATACAGTGGTCGGACCGAAGGATTTGGAAAATCGTCGAGGTTAATTACAAAAATCGTTAAAATATATATATATATTATAACCGCTGAAACAATTTTCATATGCTATTCATTATATTTTAAAATAAAAATGTAGTCATAAAAATGATTCTATAAATTTCCCTTTTTCTACTATTTTAAAAAACTATAAGGAAATAAGACTGCGAAAAAATTGAGGTGCGTCTACTGATCGCACCTTGTAATGATTCCACCATGTGCGAGAATATTTTAAATGGTATCCATTGCAATTTGTTTGAATCAATTTGTCTGAATAAGTTTTTTTTAATATTTAAAAATATCTTTCATACATATACATATTCACTGTACAGAACAATAAACTAGATAATTACATATAGAAATATCCAAAGATCGTTAGAGTGTTATAAGAAATTGATTGTGAATCATCTTCTTATGATTTTATCTGAAAGGTCATTAGTCACTCCGCTTGTTCTACTTCCTCCAATATTTTTAGACAATAAAATCAATTCGTCCCCTCTTTTGTACCAATACTTGTACACAAATCAATTAAGCCACGCCAAATCAAAATTTGAAGAGACCTTACAATTTGAAGCCGTTCGCTTTATTATTTGAAATTCAAAATAAAAAAGTAGTATAAGAAACACAAAAACTGGAACTTGAATAAGAAAAAGGTGAAATCAAATTCAATTTACAGAAGCCACAACGTGAGAAAAAAGAGAGAATCAAGATGAAAAACTAAGATTGGAACTCGAAAGTTTGAAATCTGCAAGTAACATAAAAGTTATCAAGATGTGGTCATAATATGTGATTTTAATATTTTTTTATATATTTATTTACATATATTGAAATTGATTTTCATTTGAAAAAATAAAATATAAAAAAAATATAAAAAATTCTAAGTAATTGTTGCCTATGATTGAGCTCATAATTTAGTATATCATAGATTGTTGTCTCAATTCCTGCATTTCATTAGTTCGGACACTTGATAATGGCTCGTCGATATCGTGCTCCGATTGCTCAAGTTTGAAATCGAACAGATCATTTAGTTGGTGCGAAAGGTTGTGCTACAATGAGCAACAGAGAATACATTTGTTCACTTTTTCATTCATTTTTCGTCTTTAATTTGTAGTCTAAAGCTTTTTAAACTGCCAAACCTTTATTTTAGCATGTCAAATCAATGCTCAATTCTAATGCTATAACTACTGAATGTTTTGTTGAAAAATGCTCTTTGGTTTGGTGTTAGTTTTCTGGAATTTTCTCTACAGGGTAATGTAAGAGTGCGAGGTAATTTGTAGACACTGTCACCTGCGATTCATTCAGCACCTCCAAAATTTTTATCAACTTCATTCGATAATTCGCAGTTATTAAAAATACGTTAATCATGGACACTACCTGAATGGTCTAACACTAAATGTCTTATTTTCAGAGGCAGAAATCGCACTCGGCCCGCGCCGTAACAGAGTAGATGTGCTTACGTGAAAAGTGCACTTCTGGGTATTGTAAAGGTTTTTCCGCCATCCATCAACGTATCTCACGCAGTTAGGTAATTCATTCCAGGTTTCTGATACGAGCTTATTGCGTTCATAGTTATTTGGCCAAAAGGATACTTAACTTTGTGTCTTAAAACCTCTTTAAAGATTATTTCATTTAAATTCTGAAATTGGAAATCGTTGATATTCATTATGCGAAAACAATGAAGGGCTCTGTCCTGAATGATGCCACCATCATTAAAGCTAAATAAGCCAGCAATTTTCGAGAGAATAGCACATTCACCACTTGAGCTTAAACGTAACAATATAACAACGATTTGCGTTTCATGACGATACTACATGTATTATTTGGCGCTCTGTAACCGCTGAAGTGACTTTCGGCCTAGCTCCTCTTCCAATTTTTTGGTTTTGTGTCTTGATGTTTTTACCAAAGAAATGGAAGGACTTACTGTTTATTCTAAGCCGCCTCCGAACGGCCGATGGATTTTTATTCGCATGTCAGAAATACACTCAGAGGGCTTGAAGTTTCCTATATTATAATAAAATAATCAGGGCTATTCTGCATTTCGATTACGTTCGCGCTCTCCGCTCTCCCACAATCGTAGTTAGGTATTCTGAGTTAAATAATAATTAGAAATAATCAGAGGAAGAAAGAATACATTTTCGAAATCGATGGTTGCATGTGAATGTGTGAAATTTAAACAAAACAAAGCAAATAATTGCCAAAATTTTTTGTATAATTCAAATATGAAAAAAAAAAATTTGACGTTAAATGGAATCAATAGCCTCGGAAATATTTCATGAGGATTGCGAGACAAATATTATCCACTTCAGATGAGTGATGAATTTTAAGAAATTAAGCTTGTAATTGGTAATTTTTCCACAATAAATTTACTGATTTAGATTCAATAAAAAAGAAACATTAGACTCCATCTTTATTGAGTATGGCCTGGATAATTTTTTGCAAGAAACTCAATCAAGTACTTTGAGCTGGTTATCTTCACATAATCGAGTAGTAGCTGATAAGCGAGTTTTTACGGAAGGCAATTACCAACGTAAGAATGTGTCAGCCAACAGTGTCAATGTCACTGCATAATTTTCTCGAATTCATGTAGTCTTTTGCTGGTGGATCAAATGTATTTGGCCAACGTTGTTTTAAAACTCCTTAAATTTTCACTTTGCTCTTATATTGTATCAAAAAGCATCATTAAGCTCATAAAACTAAAAAAAAAGACATGGATATGACTTTTCCAACTTTCAAAATCTTGTTTTACTTACATTCTTGTTAAAATTATATTATTTAAGTACACGAAAATATGCAATCGAACTGTTCTGCGCCAACTATTTACAACGTAAAAAACGTAATTACGATCAAAATGTAGAATACATAGAATCGGATAGAATCGAAAGTTTCGAGGATTGATCGAAACGGAACGTAACGCAGAGTACCAAATCTGCCGAACGGAGAAAAATTCGATTCGACTGGAAAGGCAGAATAATGTTGAACATAAAATATTTTCCAGGATACACGTGTAATCTTCTTGTATCTGCTTTCATCGTAATACTATAAAACTTCGTTTAAAAATATTTTTCATTTCGTACTTTCAAAAAACTGATTAAAAAAATATTGCACTCTGGTCACCCTATGCTATATATACCCACTCTTATTGTAAATAGCCTTGCGCGTAAATTTATTTTTGTAATCGCAAAATTACAATATTGTCACTTTGATGTTTGGTCGCATGAAGTGTTTACGGTGCTATGAGCGCGAAATTAGCGTCAGTTGAGAGGACTGCTGCTGCTGCTGCTGCTGTTGCTTTTTAACCAACGTCAATTTATATCACAAATAGTTGTCATAAATGTGTAACCACAAGAGGTATAATAATGAAACTAATTTTCATTTATTTTCAAAAAGTGGGCATTAATATGCAAAGTAGACAATTAAAATATGGAAATTAAATCGAAATTTATTTTCGTGGTTAAATTAAATTTTGACAATTCATCAATTAATAATAACGGGACTTAAGTTATAATACCATGTAGCTGCAAAAATTATTAATGTGCTTTGAAGGATGTTCAGTGCGAGTTGAGTTGAATTGGTTATGCGACCACCGAAATTAGGTCAAATTCGACCTGTCGTGATATCATTGGTGGGTTGCTGTCACCACTTACGGCTGTAGTATGTCTTTTAAATGCTAGCTGAAATTAGCTCAGCGAGAAAATCGAAAAAATCTTTAAGTTGATGTCGCGTGGTGGCTATGATTGGACACTAACAGCGGTAGGAATCGTTATAATGATGGAGAACCGGTCTAGAAGTATTAAATTTCGTAATCTCTTAGCACCCAATACTAGTCACACATGGCACATGGTTTATTTAGGTAAGCCATCTCGTATTCACTTTTTTAATCAAAGAACCGCAACGTATGCAGAGTTAATAGTGGTTAAAATAGTTCCTTCTCTCGCTATCTAGTCCGCCACTCAATTACCTGTACCAAACATATATATTTTCCATTAATTCAAGATCCTGTTCATAGTACTTTTACATTTTATGACCACTTTTGTTGTTCTGTAGGCGCATTGCAGAGATGTAATGACAGCCAGGTTGTCAGAGTGGTTACTGTGCACTGGCATGTGGCCGTACACATTGTTACAAGTTCTACTTGGAAAACATTGCAGTGGTCTGGTAAAATCATATTCATATTAATTGAGAACATAGGTGAGTGAATTCCACAGACCAGTCTATCTTTTGTTTTCATTCGTCAATAAAGCTATCTGATCTAAAATTTAGTTTGCTCCCATTCGTTCCTGCCACGAATTTTTGTGAAAAAAAAAAGATTTGTTAAAGCAGAGTTTGGAAATGGTGTAGTCCAGATTTCAAGGTTTTTTATTTTGAAAAAATTTCATATACTGCAATTCCACCGAGCCTGAGTTGAGTTTCGTCTGATTACTTTGCATGTCGCTTGGAGTTTGTCGTTCAGGTCGAGGTGAGAAAAGTTTCCAGTTCTTTTGAGGACTCCAGCCGCAGACCATTGAAGCCAATGGATAGAGGGGTTTTTGAATAAAAATAAATATTTTAAATTATAACTAAATTATTATTATTATTATTTTTATCTTTAAAAAACTTCAAATAAAACCAATAAGAAAGGTCAAACTCGTTTGGTGCATGCATTTTTTTATGACTATATTGAGGATAGCTACTCTTCGCCCAATCGATGAAATACAATACAGTATCAATTTTTCCCTTTATCTCGTCTGTCTGTACTCAATTCTTCTTTAAAATGCCTTCAATTGATGTTTTTAATGCGTTCCAGGCTCCCGGATGATTAGTTGTTAGTATTTTTCTGAAGACTTCGCGTTTCATCAATTTTCGTAACTTTGGTCCCTTAAGTATACCTGTTCGATACGAAAAAAAACCTTTTATTTTCAAAAAATTTATTAACATTACGACTAGCTCAATGTGAAGTTATCTAAATATGAATATATTTAAAACCTCTATTATACTTATCACCTCTAGTTTTATTCTCAGTGAGTTTCGGAAAGATGGTCTTCAAACAATCCATGGCCGAACTACCACTTCGACGAATTTCCCACAGATTAACAATTTTATATGAAGTGGTAGCAGCAAAATATCAGTGATATCTTTTATTATTCGGTCATTGTGTAATCTTAACTTTTTTTGGTATGTGGGAGTTTTCAAAATCCAATTTTTACGCTCATATTAGTTACGTTATTGTCGTGAATCCCAATTACAAAGAAAACAAAGTATTTCGGAAAGCCGCTTCCTTCCATAATACCTTGAAAAATGTTTAAAATTTTTAGATTTCAACAGATCTTTCTAATGTTGCCCTAATATTTAGCCGCTTGCAATAAGCCCAACTCTATAATCTATATCGATGTGTGTGAACGGTTGTGAAACGTCGTTTAGAGATCGGGTGTCCAATCTGCATCGTACATATCAGTTGGACTAATGAAAACAGTTGTTGGTGCCTGTGAATCTTTATCTATGCTCGGTAGTTTAGGTTGGTACGGTACCTTGAAGGTGTGGTATTGGAAGAGTAGCAATAAAGGTGGGAATATATACAGATCCCATCTCAAACAAATGCTCGCTGGGAAGAAATTTTCGTCGAATGAATAGGTGATCACCAAAACCGAGGCTTTTTTTTTTAAGCAATGAAAGCAGAATGAAGCGATTTGTCTTCGTACTACAAAAATGGTATCGAAAAATTGGAGGGTCGCTATAATCAGTGAATCAATCACCTTCGAAGGAAACTATGTTGAATAAAAAAATGAATTTTGCCAAAATATATTTTTTACCATGGTGGGTCGGGGACTCTCCAATTGATTATGATTGTTATATGTTTTACAACAGCGAAAGCCGCAATAGCCAAGTGGTTAGCATTGCTCACTACTAATAGCAAAGCCATGGTTTCAAGCACAGATTTTACTAACATTCAAAATTAAAAGAAAATGTTTCTCCTAAAAAAACCATCAGCTATTCGTAGGCGGCTTAGAATAAACTGTTGGTCCCACCAATTTGTTGGTAAAAACACCAAGACGAAAACAGCACAGAATTGAAGGTGGAGCTCAGCCAAAAATCGCTTCAGCGGTTAAAAAGAGCTAAATTTTACTGCATATTAAATGCCACCGCCAGTGTTATTTAAAAATATACAAATTTAATTTTAATCATTCATAAACTGGATTTTCTCTTACAATGTCTATCAAGCATCATATATTTAAATATTTATTTTATATAAAATATTTATTTAACTTTTACACAATATTTACAACAATACATTCGTCCATTAAATAATTGGCATACCTTCAAGTTCAAATTCGTCTGCATTAATAATTTTGGCCGCATAAATTGTCTGTCATATCACCTATTGCACACATACTCGTATACAAATATTAAAATTGCCATAAATTATTACCAATTAGTGCATTATGAATTGTCTGGCGGTTGGCCATTTGTCCGCATACACATCCATACAATACAAATATTTCAATAAATTATTCAGCTTTCAACCACAATCAACATTCAACATTTCGTTCAGTTTCAGTTTGTTTGTATTGAAATATGCACTACCGCTACATAGCATACTCGTATATGCAACAGTTTCACTTGCCAACCCATGCAGGCATTGTTGTTGTGTGAATTCTTGTGTGAGCTAAATATGCCATGACATAACATAGAAGCACAAGCTCGTAAGTCCATGAATTTTATTGTTAAATCAAATGATTTTTAACTGATGGTAATAATGATAATGTTGCTGATGTTGTTTGGGGAATTTGTATGAGAACTAGTTAAGAGGACAAGCGATACGGGTTTTCCATTTCCTTAACGACAATTGATTGATTCCTCAAGGAAATTATGTTGAAATTTTTTCTTGTTTATTCATGCTGGAAATTTGTTAAACAATTAGTGAAAAAGGAAGGAAATTAGTAATTAATAAATGTGTTTGAGGAAGGAAACATGCAATGGGATAATATTGATCTTGCGAGACATCAATTTGAAGAATTAGATGATTGTAAGAATTATTATGTTTTTTTGTCGAAGTTATCTACCCTCTTCTAAGTATATACTACGTAAAAATTCGCATAAGCAATACGAAATGAGAAACTTATTTTATTTCCGAGCAAAATCGGCAATATTGCAAACATAAAACGAGTAACATAATAAACTCGCTGCTTCTGGGTATGTAGTTGCAGCTGTAAGTCCATAACCAATTCCTAATCTTGCATATTCTTCGCACCCTGTATTTTGACATATGTCAAACTTAACTGTCAAACTAAATATGTTTTGTTTTAGTTCAAATTTAGGCATTTATTAACGCGTTGAAATTGTTGTTGCTTTAAGAGGAGCTTAAGGTGAGCATAATCATCCAACTGCTCAATTTTAAAGAAATTTTAAGAGACTGGATTGGCTATTGATATCAACGTTTCGCTCCTTCCATCTCACGTATCTCAAGTGAAACTGTGGCCGGAGTATATTTCTCGACATTCTCAATAGCTGAGACTTTCTTACGGCAGATTATGGCGTATTTTGCACTTGCATTTACATCTACATCCATATACAGTCAGACAGATAACACAAGAACTGTAGCCAGCTGACCATGCACAACTCTGGGCTCCGAGAATGCTCAAATAATTGAAGAGGGGCCATCAGACTCAAAAAAATTTACTAACTGGGTCTCTTCTTGGTCCGGAGGTGTGATTGAACCTTATTTCTTTGAAAAGTTAACGTCGAAACTGGCACTGTCAAATTGATAACCAAATTTTTTTGGTCTGCAATTGAAGAACACGATTTGGACAATATGTGGTACCATAATGTCAAAGTTGTTATTGACTACTTTAACGTCAGGGTGCCTTCGATAAAACAGCCGGGAAATTTAGCCTCCATAGTGAAACATTAACATAAAATTAAGCACCTGCCTTCATAGAGCAATGAGCGCCCATCAACAAAAATCACAAGAGACAACTGATTGGTTTTCTACTTGATGTGCCCACCTGTTCTCTGAGAGAACACTTCAGCAATTCGATATTATGGAACTGTGGGAGCCAACATAGATTGCCTATCTCGCAACGCTGCATTTGATCACAATACGTTCGGAGAGGTATAGATACCGAGAGTCGAAGACGGAAGTGAGATGCATTTGAACACAATAAAAGCGAAATGCAAAAATGTGGGAATATGAAGAACATGAGAAGCTGACTGATTGCGGTTACTTTCAAGATCGGTGTATACTCATGTAGGAGCCCAAGAGATGATCTGGCGATTGATGCATAGATTACAATGTAACAGGTCAATTGAAGAGTTCCCGGCCTACTATAGTAAAACATATTTTTTGGCAAAATTCATTTTTTATTCAACGTAGTTCCCTTCAAAATGATAAACTAATTATAGAGACCCTCCAACTCTTCGATACCATTTTTGTAATACGATTTGTTCTTCGGTTCAAAATAGGCCTCAGTTTCGGCGATTATCTCTTCTTTCAAAGAAAATTTATTCCCAGCGTGCATTTTTTTCAGATCTAAGAACAGAGAATAGACGCCGGAGGCCAGGTCTGGAAAATAAGGTGGATACGGAAGCAACTTGAAGCCCAATTTATGGATTTTTGCCATCGATTTCACTGACTTGTGACAAGGTGCATGGTCTTGGTGAAACACCACTTCAAACGCGGTCGTTTTTCGGCGCATTTGTCCTTCAAAAGGTGCAATAATGCTATATAATAGTCGCTAGTTGCTATAAAAGTCTTTCCTTTTTCAAGATAGTCAATGAAAATTATTCCATGCGCATCTCAAAATACAGACGCCATAACCTTGCCAGTCAACTATTGCGTTTTTCCACGCTTTGGAGCGGGTTCATGGTGTGAAATTATGGAGCCATGTTTTATACACTGTGACATATCGAAGTAAAGACTTGAGTTCATTATGCTTGAACATCTCCAAGCACTGCTCCGAATCATCATCTCGTCGTTGTTTTTGATCAAAAGTGAGATCGAGCGGCACCTCCTCAGCACAGAGCTTTCTCATATCCAAATATGCGTGAACGCTATGGTCATTCAAAATTATTTTGTGGATTTTTTATGTTTTCGCTGCTAATAACCTTTCACCGTCTTCGGTACTCACTTCACCACGTCTAAACTTAGCATACTAATTCTTGATGGATGATTTTCCTAGGGCAGTATCCGGAAACTCCTCGTCAAGCCAAGTTTTTGCTTCAACTGCATTTTTTCCCACCAAAAAGCAATATTTTATCAACACGCTAAATTCCTTTTTATCCACATTTTTTCACAATACCAAAAGTTGCTTCACTCAAAATGCTATGATTCACAAACTAACAATCCAGCAGCTCTCAAATTTATAAACGCGTCTTTTGAAAATTAGGTCTAACTTAATATCATATGGATTTCGTATCTGTGTGTTAGGCCGGAACCTTTTAATTTACCTGTTATTTACGTTGGGAATACATATCACGCCTGCTGAAGCGCAGTGAGAACAAAACACCAGAATATTTCGTACCCGGTTCCCTTAGCCATGCTGATGGAACATAGGTTCGTTTGACGAAGACCGAATATAAATTGCCTGGGTGCGAACCAACAAAGCGGCAGAATATAACGGCTTACTGGTTGAGCTAATCATATAAAGCGTTGAAAAACTGACAAAGTACATCCATCAACTGCTTTGTTGAATTTTTAATGACGATTCGAACACAAATTCATTACCATCATTTTTAACTAGTCGTAAAAAAGTTCCTCTTAGACCACTGTTATTTTGCCAACATTAAATTCCTCTAGGTAAAGGTTTTTTTTTTTTTTTTTTTTGTCAACAAATGCTTGACAAAATATTCAATATGCAATAACTGTGAATTAGCAGTTGTTATTTGTGGTTAAATATATGTATGTTAAATAAATTTATTCATAAATATCTTGCATATATTAAACTATGGTTAGCTGCCCAGGGGCACACATTCTTATATATTAATATTTACATACAAAATGGTATTTTATTTGGCATAAATAAGTAATTGTTTATATTTGCAATGGATATGGCCACATAATATGCAAATAAAAATCACATAAAAATAAAAAAATAAAAGGAAATAAACATTTGTAATACAGTTATAAATTGAAATTAAAAAGTTAGAAATCAAGTGGATTAAGCGGAAAAAATTGTTAGCTACCAAAATGAATTGTAACAATAATTACTGCATCAGCAGCAACAATGTTAGGAGTTTTTTTTTCGATTAAATGCAATTTTTTTTTAAATAAGCCGCATTTTCCGTATATAAATTTGTTTATATACATATTTGTATGCACAAAAGCTGTACATGAATTACTTGTTTCTACAGCACACTAGTTTATGCATGTAATGGGTGATCCATTTCGGGGCTCCCTACTTTTTTAAAGAAAAAAGCCAAGAAAATTGAAGTTTAATGTTTATTATAATTCGAAAGAACATTGTTTGGCATTTATGTTTTGAAGATTATCTTTTTCAAATGTTGGCCGCGGCGACGTCTCAGATGGTCCATATGTTGAGTCCAATTATCGATGACGCGGTCGAGCATTTGAACTGGTAACTGCCGAATGAAACGCGTGATGTTTTGATCCCAGACCTGAAGCGAAACGGGATTGTCCGCATGGACCTTAGACTTTACATATCCCCACATGAAAAAGTCTAACGGTGTGATATCACAAGATCTTGGTGGCCAATCGACCGGCCCAATTGGTGATATTATCTGCTCACCGAAGTGTTCTCTCAAAAAATCCATTGATTGATGCGATGTGTGAGAAGTGGCGCCATCTGTTGAAACCAAATGTAGCGGAGATCATGAGCTTCGATTTCAGACATCAATTAGTCGGTTATTATGCGCAATAACGCTGGCCACTGACGGTTATGTTCTCTCCGGCATCATTTTTGAAGAAATATGGACCGATGATTCCACCTGCCCACAAACCACACCAAACCGGTGTTCTTTCTAAATGAACTGGCAGCTCTTGAATCTCTTCAGGTTGCTCTTCGTCCTAAATGCGGCAATTTTGCTTATTTACATACCCATTGAGCCAGAAATGGCTCTCATCGCTGAACAAAGTTTGGCTCGAAAACGTCGGATCTTCTTGGAACTTTTCAAGAGCTCATAGAGCGAAGCAATGTCACTTGGGAAGGTCGAGCGTCTTCAGTTCTTGCACAAGCTGTATTTTGTATGCTTTGAAATTAAAATCTCGACGGAAAATGCGCCAAGTCCTTCCATACGTCAGTCCGAGTTGCTGCGAACGGCGCCGAATCGAGTCTCCACGGTCTTCGTGTACACTCTCTGCTACGGTCGCTATATTTTCTTCACTGCTTGCTGGACGTGGTCTATTCAGTCGAATTTTATCCAATAATGAATGGGGTCTCAAGATGGGTGTTGGTGTTGCGAATAGTACACTCCGTAGGCTGATTATGTTGACCATAAATTGAGCGAAGCGCGCGAAACACATTCTTTACAGAACGTGAATTTTCGTAATAAAGTTGAAAGATTTGTAAACGTTGTTCAGGCGTGGTAAGTCTTTCCATGATGGAATGCCAAACAATACTGAACAAAAATAACATGGCAGCATGACACAATTCAAGCGTGATCTGTCAAAAAATCTATTGAAAAAGGTATCTCTACTTGGATCACCCTTTATTTTCTAGATGTATATGTGTGTAATATTAATTTTTTTTTGTGCTCACGCCACTCAAATAAATTGCGAGAAAAGAGCGCCAAAGTTATTTCTCGTACAAAAATACGTGACTAAAATTCTTACCATTAACTCCCTCAACGTGTCATATTCTAGCTACTTCTTACACGCCTACATATATACATGCATACGGTTTAGTAGTTATGTGCTTACCTACTACTTAGACATATGCTTACCCACTTATTTCGATTCTTAGTTACTTCATTACTAAGCATTTGGCATCTTTGCCTCACCCTCGTCGCTTATATGTGAATGAATAATATTGTACTTGATTCGAGTTGTTATATGTGTATTAGTGCTAAATGTTATTTGTAATATTATGCAAGTTTGAGCAATTTTGTTATATATACAAATATTTATATGTATATGTATGTATGTACAAAGGCTTACTTTGCATCTGTATATGACTATGTGAAAGTTTTACAACAAATGTACTGAGGTGTCACAACTTTGCTTTTTCGAAGTGAAATTAGTTAGTTGTGGCTGCAATCAAGTAGAGATTAATATTATAGCTAGAAAAGATTTCACCAGCCCACCTTATTTAGCTCTACTTACCTTTTTTTTTTTTTTTTTTTGTTGTTGTTGTTAATTAATGTACGTACTGCCTGTGGTTATGGTTCCTGGTCAAACGAGCTATGCTAGCGTATGAAAAATATGTGAACAAATCCCAACCGCCATCCCAACCAGTACTGGAGTAGAGATTCTCAAGCTGATCTAGCGCATGATATATCTTATGTCAACCATACAAAGGCGCAAAATCAAAGGCTTCAACCTTGATGACCAAAAAATGAGTGACCTCAGGATATGCATATGGAATGCTTATGGTGTTAATCAGCACAAATTAGCTTTCAAATTATTTCCATAACGAAATCGATGTTATGTTCTTAGCGAAAACTTACCTCACCAATAAATATAATTATTATATCTCTGGGTTTAATGTCAATTGAAAACTCCCCGGCCTACCATAATGAAATACATTTTTTTTTGGCAAAGTTAGTTTTTTTTTATTCAACATAGTTCAGCGGTGATAAACGGTTATAGCGACCCTCCAATTTTTCGATACCATTTTTGTAGTACGATTTGTCCTTTGCTTCAAAATAAGCCTCAGTTTCTGCGATCAACTCCTCATTTAACGAAAATTTCTTCCCAGCGAGCCTTCTTTTGAGACCTGAGAACAGGTATTATTCGCTGGGGGCCTGATTCGGAGAATACGGTGAATGCGGAAGCAATGCGGAAGCCCAATTCATACATTTCTGCCATAGATTTCACTGACTTGTGACACGGTGCATTGGCTTGGTGAAAGAGCACTTCCCTTTTTTCAAATGCGGCTATTTTTCTTACTACTTACTACATTCAGAACTAACTGGCTTAGATATAAAAAAAAGTACAATAAACAGCCTTAAAGGGGCCAATCTTGAAATGAAAGAGAGAAACGGATAAAAGTAGATCCTGAGAAGAGCAGAGGAAGTGAAATTGATGAGGAGATGCTTGAATTTATTAGTATGCTGGCAAAAGCAGCAATTATAGCAACACCAGTTCATAATGCACAACAAAAACCAGAACAATGTTAACTAATAGCGGCACAGTGTTGCTGGTCCAGAATAAGTGAAATTTACGCGGCGAATGGCAAATCTATCGATAGATAGCCCAATGGAAAAACCCGGATTTAGGATGGCAGAAAATAAAGCGAAAAGTGGCATTAAGATATGAAGAAGATAAAAAATGAAAAAATCACAAGTCGCCAGTAAAACTGAAGCGCCGTTGGCACTCCATATTGGATCATAGGCCAAAACTGAAAAAGAAAAGCTGACTTGTTTTGTTGAGCACGACAGTACTGTATTTAAATCTAATATTGCTTTAGATAATGCACCTTTGCCACTAAATCAAAATTTTCTAAGACATACCATTTTGGCTGTACATATGTATCTGAGCTAAAGAAGGTTATCGCTGTCCTCCTAGATCCTAAAAGTATCTCCTGGATACGTTCGTATCACACAAAAAATATTTAAAAAACTGCCAAGAGTTGCATACGTTTTTCTTGCAAAGCATTTTAGTGTCATACTAAAGCTAGGATATTATCCATAAACATGGAAAAAGTCGCAGATATCTATGATAGCTAAACCAGGAAAAGGGGTGACCCCGCTGCCACCATATAGACCAACCAGCCTATTACCTTGCCTTTTCAAATTTTTCGGAAAAGTGCTGCTATCAAACATTTCTCGTAATCTTCATGAAAACAATTAGTAGTAAATGACCAAATAACAAAAGAGTATCGAATCAATGACGGCAGGTGTTCTGCAGATTAATGTTCTTGGGTCATAATTGTGTATACTGTTCACTACAGTTATTCCTACAAATGATAATATATAATTATAATGTTATAATATGTCGACGTTAATGCCCAATACAGGCACGAAAGTGTTATAGCAGCACCTTAAGCTGATTGAAGAATGTCTAGTAAAATGGCGCATAAAAGTCAATGAAAATATTTTGCAAACACATCACTTTTACATTAAAACAAAAACCTGACCAACTGTCAAGCTCAACAACCTATCCATTCCGTAAACTAGCGAATAGACGATCAACCTGAAGACGACACATACCCGACAAAAAAGTGCAGCTGAAGCTTAAATTTGCCAGTTCGTATTGGATCGTAAGAAAGAAATCTTCACTCAAACTTGAAAACAAAGTCCTATGAAACTATAAAACCCATAAGGATGTATGGAATCCAGTTATGGGGCACTGCTTGCACGAGGTTTATAGATAATAAACATAACAAAGAGATACCAATCCAAAACGTTGAGAATAATAACGGGGGCAACATGATACAAGCGTAATGAAAATATTCACAGAGATCTAAACATACGCACCAATAATGAAGAGATTTAAATTGCAAAACTGCACAATCATTCGAACCCTTTGGATTCTGCAACAAGTCAAATGCCCCTAAAGAGGAAGGATTTACTACCCTTCTATACAGCAACGTCGAGGCAGCAAACCAACTCGCACTAATTACCTAGTTTATTTTAATTCAGATGTATAAAATTTGATGACTTTTTGTGAAGCTGTCGATGTCGAAGCAGATTCAATAAATAAACAAAGAGTTTTCCAATAGGGATGACACGATTTCTAAGTGTCGTTTTGGCCATTTTTAATATTGTCATGATCTTTTATTTTCCTTTTTTTTTGTATTCCGTAATTTTTACAATTTCATCATCTCAAGATATACGATTTTGCCATTTTATGGTCGTAATAATCGTCCACTTGCGCTCACTATTCGTCGAATTGCTGAAAATTTGGAGCGAACATTTTCTTAACGTAATACTCAAGCGCCAATAAGACAAAGAACCGGTCGAAGTAATGAAAGTATTACTGCCGTTCAGGGAAGTGTTGATGAAGACCAGAATTTATGGATTCCAAGACGTTCTCAAGAACTGGGACTGTCTCAAACCACAATCTGGCGGATTTTAAGAAAAGATTTGGGCTTGCATACGTATAAAATTGTTCGCACTCAATAACTGAAGCCACTGGACCACTATAAAGGAGGTGAATTTGCTAATTTTGCCTTGGAACAACTTGAAAACGATATTAATTTTTTTTTAAAAATCGTCTTCTCCATTAAGGCTCACTTTCATCTGAGTGGTGCGGTAAATAAACAAAACTGTCGATTCTGTTGCGAAGAAAATCCACAAATTATTCATGAACAACCATTACATTCACCTAAACTGACAGTTTGGTGTGGTTTTTGATTTGATGGAATCAACGGTCCGTACTTCTTTCGAAATGAAGCTGGTAGCACCGTTACTGTCAGAGGAGAGCGGTATAGATCGATGATAACCAACTTTTTATGGCCACAATTGGAGCAAGTTGATCTTAACCACATCTGGTTCCAACAAGACGGGGCTACGTGTCACACAGCATGTGCAACAATCGAATTATTGCGAGAAAGGTTTGGAGATTCAATTATTTCAAGAAAGTGTGACATCGAATGGCCTCCAAGAAGTGTTGATTTTACACCACTAGACTACTTCTCGTGTGATTATGAAGTCATTGGTCTTAGCAATAAACCAGACTCTCTTCAAGCTCTTAAAGTCAATGTTGAACCTGCTATTCATGGCATACGACTTGATTTACTGGAGAAAATGCTCAAAAATTGTGTTCATCGAATTCGTTCCTACGAAAGAAGTCGTGGAAGCCATTTGAATGGTGTTATATTCAGAACTTAATTGTATCGATTGTACTTCACATTTCACATTAAATAAAAAAACATTTGAATTTCGTTAACAATTAGTGTGTTTTTTCTTTTTAAAGAAATCATATCACTCTTATTGGAAAAGCCTATTCATGAAATGGTGCATTAACTTAGGTCCAAAGTATGTAAGTACCAGAAGGAGAGGAGATAGACCGACCGAAACTGTTTGAACGCAAACTAGTCCCTCAATTCTGAGATATTTCAACCAAACTTGGTCACGATCATTTACCGGAACCGTTTAGATCGGACCACTATAACATATATACAACCAATTTTTAAGATCTGAAATTTTGGGCCATAAACCCGTTAAAAAAGTATCCAAGAACGAGAAATTTATAATACTACACATACATAAGGAATTGCTTATTGATACTGAAAATCATCGAAATCCCATACACCGATATTTGCAGATGTGAGTTTTAGGTCAAAATTTAGTCAAAAAAGGATCTAGGAGCTGTAAATTTGGTAGTAGTGAAAATCATTAAAATTGGAATACCACATTAAATAGCCCCCATACAAGCGATTCTGTATGCAGATATCAGGCTTTGGGTAAAAAATCTGCCAAAAAATCATCTAGGAACGTTAAATTTGCTATTCTGCAGACGTAAATTGAGGTTTATATTGACACTGAAAATAATAAAACCGAATTTTGTAATTGGCAATCAATTTAATATGTTCATGAAAGGTATAAAGGCTTCGACATGGCCGAAGACAGCCGTTATTTCTTGTTTTTATTTGGCTTATTAATTTTATTCTTCTTCTTCTTCTTGTTCTACATTTTGTTTACCTGCAGTGAAAAACTAAAACAATAGCTACACTCATCCGCACACGACGATGTACTTGAGAGACAAACTTATCATAGAAGCACATATAATCCACATGCATATACAGAGAGTACAGTTATTATGAAATATATATGTGTTATTATGTATTATATATATAGTTATTATGAAGTATATATATATTTGGCAAAACAAAAGCTCAGCTTAAGTGTGCAAAACGAATAAATAAATAAACAAAATATTTATTAATATGGGATAAGAGTGAAATCCAGACCAAGGAATAAAAGCAAAAGTGAAGATAGAGAGAGAGAGAGTGAGAGAGAGAGAGGTATGTTATTTGATAGTTTCTCTATGAGTTGTATGTTAAGTACAAAAGTTTGGTGTTTATCTTTGCAGGTGTCGTCATAGCGTATGAGTGACAAAGTTTAGTTGCACTGTTTGTAAACAAAAATACGGCACATAGAGAGGCAGTAGTATGAAGTTATGTAAAAATGCGTACAAATATTGAATTTCAGATTTGGTTAGTGATAAAACCAATTTAGTGTATATTATTCAAAATAATTAAAGTGAATTGTGTGTGCCTCAAATGATTACATACGTACGTGATAGACTGATCCTGTGATAGACTTTCAGAAAATTCCAAATTCGTTGCTAATTCTCTAGTAGAATTTTAGATATTCGTTGCTTTATTGAATTTTCGAATGTCTGTATATGTACATACATACATAAATATATAATAATGTTTATTTAGAAAATTTTATTTCATTAATTCAACTGACTAATAATAATATATGATAATTCACATCTCAATACAAATACATTGGAAAAATAAGAACTATCTTTACACAAAAATATTGGCTTATTAATTAAACTTTTCACATATTTATTTACTTATTTACAATTTTTTTTTTTATTTTTATTTTTTTTTTTGCTACAAAATTACATATAAAGTGTGATCCATTTCGAGGTTCCCTTCTTTTTTAAAGAAAAAAACAAAGAAAATTCAAATTTAATGGGGAATGTTTATTATCATTCGAAAGAACATTCTTTGGAATTTATTTTTTGATTTTATCTCTGGATGATCCATCCGTTGAGTATAATTTTCGATGACTCGTTCGAGCATTTCGACTAGTAACTGGCGAATGAAACGGGTGATGTCTTGGTCCAAAGCCTGAATATAAGTAGGATTGTCCGCATAGTTTTTTAGATTTTGCATATCGCCACTGGAAAAAGTCTAACGGTGTGATATGACACGATCTCGGTGGCCCATCGACCGGCCCAAAACGTGAAATTATCTGCTCACCGTAGTGTTCTCTCAATAAATCCATTGATTGATGCGATGTGTGAGAAGTGGCTTGAAACCAAATTTCGCGGAGATCACGAGCTTCCATTTCAGCCATCAAATATTCGATTGCCATGGCACGACAACGGTCGTCATTGACGTTTACGTTCTCACCGGCATCATATTTGAAGAAATATGGCAGCACTTGAATCTCTTCAGGTTGCTCTTCTTCACAAATGTGGAAATTTTGATTTTTTACGTACCCATTGAGCTAGAAATGGGCCTTATCGCTGAAAAAAAATTTGACTCGAAAACATCGCATCTTCTGAGAACTTTTCAAGAGCCCATAGAGTGAAGCGATGTCGCTTGGTAAGGTCAAGCGGCTACAGTTCTTGCACAATCTCGACGGAAAATGCGCCAAGTCATTCCATACGTCACTCCGAGTTGCCGAGTTGCTGCGAACAGCGCCGAATCGACTCTCCACGGCCTTCGTGTACACTCTCAGCTACGGCCGCTATATTTCCTTCACTGCGTACTGGACATGGTCTATTCTGTAGAATATTATCCAATAATGAATGCTGGGTCTCAAGATGGGTGATGATGGTGTTGCGAATAGTACGCCGATTATGTTCGCTATAATCTGAGCGAAGCGCGCGAAACACATTCTTTACAGAACGTGAATTTTCGTAATAGAGTTGAATCATTTGTAAACATTGTTCAGGCATAAGTCTTTGCATGATGAAATGCCAAAAAATAGTGAACAAAAAAAATTGAAAGCTTGACACGACTCACACGTGATCTGTTAAAAAAAAAAGGGTATTGAAAAAAAACCTCTACTTGGATTACCCTTTATATGTAAACACGAAAATCCCTCAACTACTATGATACATGTCAATGAATAAATATCCCACCCTCAAAATTGATATAGAAAACTAAATAATAATAAAAATAAAGGAATACACAAAACATTGTAAAAACATCAGCGGACAAGAGAGAAAAATCACTACTTTTTTGGTAAAGAAAAAGTTTAGAGTTTTTGTAAAAGAAATGGGAATTGGTAATATGTTAGACTTACTTGATATCGTTAATAAGCATTTTTATTTAGTAAACATATATACAATTGTAAAATGGTAGGCGGCTGTTTTAAATAACTAATTTTTATATGAACGTAAATTAAGAGTTTTATCAAAAAGTAATGAGAGGTGCAGCTCGCGGGAAAAAATTATAATAAAATTCGTAAATTTGTACAATAATATTTACAAAGGCTTAAAGGAAAATATCATTGGCCTGATTTGTTAATTTCAATGATTCCATTTCACTTCATGTTTAATATTTGAATTTCTTAAAAAATATAGTTCAATTTAATTAGTGTTTAAAAATATATAAAAAAATGTAAACTCCATTTTTTTATAGAAAATTTATTGTCGTTTGTAAATCTGATAGATATAAATTTTTGAATGAAAAACCGCTATTTAATATTATCAATACAAATAAAAATACAAAAATATATATGATACCATTTAAGCTGTATCCAACCTTTACTAAAGCAAAACTTCAGAATTTATTTTATTTATGTTTACACCAAAAATCCCTAGAAATGCATACGCCATTATAAAAGATGTTAACACTATGGTTACATTTTGGTCATGGTGCAAACTGTAATAACTTTAATTGAGTTGGCAAACTATTGATTCCATTGTGACTGAAGAAAAAATTTAATTTTTCAGCTTACAAATTGTTTTGAACGAATTTTTGTGTCGAAATAGATTGTACATATTTTGTTGCAATGTGAGCGAAAAATCTGCACTAAACTTTGACGGCAACAACAATAACAACTGTAGCAGCAGTATTCTCTACTATATAGCATGAATAACAGTAGAAAGCAATAAAATGCATAATGCTGTTGGGGATTGGCAAATGGAATGTGTCAGTATTAGTTAGAATAAGTGCGAGAAATAAAGGAGTAGAGGTGTTTGAGCAAAAAAATAGCAATGGGTGGGGAGTAATGAATCAAAAAAGAGTATCCATGAAAACTAACATAAAAATAAAAATAATTGAAAAAACACACATTTTTACTATTTTAGAAACACTAAAGCACAAACATGTCTATTGCATTTAAAAATTTAATTTTTATATAAAACCATTTTTGTAGTGATTTTTTTAATGCTGCATCTGAATTTTCATACGTACAAAAAAAGCACATGCATACATAAATACATGTATACCGACATTTTATACGAGCATCAAAACAGCATTTTTAACTAATGCCTTTTAACAAGATATCGAAAGCTTGTATAAAGCAATTGTAAATAAGCAGGCTAAGGACAAGTAAAATAATGTTAAAGAAGTTTGCAACAAATGATCGAAAATTAAAGAAGAATATTCCTAAAAAATAAATGTTTTTAGTTGTCTTCTTTATTTTATTTTGTTTCATTTTATCTTATTTTAGTTTATTTATTTTTATTATTATTTTTTTTTTTTATATCATTTTATTTTAATCATTTGATTTTATTTTATATTTTTTATTTACTTATATTTTTCATATAAATATAAATTTTTTTATGTTTTATTTTTTTATTATTTTTTATTTTATTTTTTTATTAATTTAATTTTTTATTATATATTTTTTTTTTATTTTTTTTTATTTTATTTGTTTTTTCTTTTATTTTATTTTTATTTTTTTAATTTTTATTTTTTTATTATATTCAGTTTTATTTTACTTCTTTCATTTTTTATTTTATTTTACTTTATTTCAATTTATCTTCTTTTATTTTATTTTTATTCTTTATTTTTTGTTTTTATTTATTATATGTTGTTTTATTTTACTTATTTTATTTTTTTATTGTGTTTTTATATATCTTATTTTTTATACTATCTCATTTTACATCATTTTATTTTATACAATTGTTATTTTTTTTTTTGTTAAACTTTTTTTATTATAATTTATTTTATTTATTTTTTATTTTATTATATATTATTTTATTTAATTTTTTAATTTGCATCTTTTGAATTTTTTTTAAATATTTTTTTTATTTTATTTTATTTTATTATTTTTACGATTTTCTGACTCAACCTCGATGATTTCCCAAATTTTAAATTTAATTTATTAAATGTCCTTTTATTACTCAATAATTCACAATTCAATTACAATTCACTTCACTATTTACAATTACTTGAATCAAAACTTTCAGAATGTACTGTTTCTTATTACTTCATTGTAATGTAATCACCAACGCATTTACTTTACGACTGAATTCTTTTGCAGTTGTGTGTCGCCCTTATATACTTGTCGGCTGCTTGGAATAATCGAAAGCCTGGAATAATCGAATCGTTCTCGATAACGAATGTTCTCGATTTACGCTTTAAAACATGCTAGCTATCGACTTCTCTCTTTCATTTGACATTCGCATCGCATTTTTGCCACAATATATTATTTTTTCTCTCTCTCTCTTTTCTCTACTTATGTACAGGTATGCATCAAGTATCGGTAGTTTTACAACAAAATACTTAAAACTTATTAATTATAGATCATATAGATTGGTTATGAATAACTATAAGTACATGTTTGAAGGATACAAAAAACCGATTACAATTTTTTTTTTAATTATTCTATGTGGATGTTCGGCACTCCTATGTCTATTAGCAGAGCCCTTTTTTCGTGGTTGTCGATTACAGTTGTGTCAGGTCTGTTGTGTGGCGTGGGTGACCCATCAATATTGACCGATCTCAGTATAATTTTGTTTGAGATGTTTTTTAAAATTGGTCCGGTATAGCGCACATAAAACCTTCGGTTTCAACAAAGATTCCTGACCTGTTTAACCAATCGTTGGATGTAGTTGTGTCTATTTCCGGTTGATCGATTGCATGTGGGTATTTTCCGTGGACTAACTTAATTTTCCATTGCAAAATTAATTACTGAAAAACTAAACGTTTGTTGCGATATCACTCGTTAAAGTGTCACTTAAATTTAGCGGGGGAACTTCACACCTGACTGGCTTACTACTTGATGCAATTGGCTTTGTTGTTTATAAAAAAAAAACAGCCGGAGGTTGTATACACACTTTTTGTGTAGATGCTTGATGTCTACCATTCCTCGCCCTCCTTGTCTGTGTGGTAAGTTGGCACGTTCTACGGCCGATTTCGGATGATGTATTTCAAATTTAGTAAGTAATACCCTTGTCGTCGTTTTGGCTTTTTCTGAGTCTGTGTCAGATCATTTCATTGTTCCAAATGTGTATGTCAAAACTGGGTTGATAGCTTTGAATAGGTTAAAACCATTAAGATGGGACTTCAGCAAGCTTTTGACTCGCATTGCATATTCATTCCTTCATTGTTTCTCGAACGATTTCAGAATGATGCATTTTTTTGATTGAGACAAGCCAAGGTATTTGTATGTATCATTCTCTGGCATGGTACCAATCCTTTCATTGTTTGATAACTCAAAGCCTAGCATAATAATTCGGCCACTTTCTACACTAAGTCTACGGAAATTTTGTGTACCAAATGTCATTCTAATGTCATTGGAAAAGTCTTCGGTCAGTTCCAGTAGTGTTTTGAGCTGACATTCATTTGCCGCTTATAGCTTGATATCATCTATATATAATCGGTCTTATGTTGAGATGAAGGTGGTGAGTATTTTTTATTTTATTTTATTTTATTTTATTTTAATATATTTTATTTTAATTAAATATATTTTATTTTATTTTATTTTATTTTTATTTTTTTTTAATTCATTTTTTTTTTCTTTTTTTCCTTTTTAATTTATTTTTTTTTTAATTATTTTCTTTTATTTTATTTTATTTTATTTTAATATATTTTATTTTAATTAAATATATATTTTTTATTTTATTTTATTTTTATTTTATTTTAATTAATTTTTTTTTTAATTTTATTTTACTTTTTCTAATTTATTTATTTTTTTTTTAAATTATTTTATTTTATTTTATTTTATTTTATTTTAATTTATTTTATTTTATGTTATTTTATTTTACTTATTTTATTTCATTTTATTTTCTTTTTTTTTTTTTGTATTTTATATTTATTTTTTTAGTTTTATTTTTTTATATTAATTTCTATATTTTTTTTTTATTTTTTATTTTTTTTTTTAATTTCATTTCATTTTATTTTATATAATTTTATTTTATTTTAGTTTATTTTTATTTTTATTTTATTTTGTTTCGTACTTTATCGAAAGCAAATAGCCGCATATGCTATGAGAAACTTTTTACTAATCGATAACGTTGCAATCTCATCGTCTACGGAAATCCAACAATCAGTTCTACGCTTGGCACTCATTGATTGCTTATTGATTAATGATTATTTACGTAAAGCTGTCACGAACTGGTGGCAAAGTTAATTGTAAGTTAATAATGCTGAATAATTATGGAGATACCGCCATGTGAGAATATACACACATACAAATCACACATACAAATACTCATATGCGCGGGTAACCTTTTGATAAAAATTACAGTTTGTTTAACGATTAGTTGCGAAACTAATTACTAATTAGTAATTAAGCAACTACCATTTTTCCTCCACTCCACTATCAATTCAGTATTACTTAGGGAGTGTGTATGAGGATGGCTTGTATATATATACATAAATATATATTCTCTTATCATAGTAGAAAATTAAGCCAAAAATAGCAGCTAGATTTAACATTACCGTTAGTCTTATACCTTTTAATTGAATAAAATAATAGATTTCCCTGTATGTTTTCTTAATAAATGAAATTGTATATGTCCTTTGCGTACATAAGTAAGCATAACGTACGTATGTATATCTGTAATTGAGGACTTGTATCCTTGAAGCACTTTAATTGTGTTTGTGAAACTTTGTTTACATCTAAGTATTGCAGGTATTGCCGTTGAACTTTTGCTTCTGAGTAGCTACTTACTAAAACTTCCAAATATTTGTTTACGAAGTATCCAAAGCCTCGTTGGAAATGGTTTCTTGAGGGCTAATACTTTTATATGTCTTCTTCTGAAGATTTGTTCCTTCATAATAAGCTTAACAAAATTTTAAAATTGTTAATCAATCCTGAAAACGTTGCGCATATATTTAAAAGTTCAAATAATTCAATTAAAAAATAAAATAAAAATTTGTTTAAAGATTCTTCTTACTCATTTAACCATCTATACGGATGCTACAGTTTAAACTGATGCTTTTATGCTACATGAAAACTGTTGAAGGAAATTTCTCCTTCAGGGTTTCGTATGTCTATATATATAAACGAGTGTATAAGTATATATGAAAATACATTTATGCATGTAGATTACCTAAGTTTTGAGAGTCTACTCGTGAGTATTTTGTATTTATATTTCATTGAGCTTGCTTGTTCATATACAAAACAATATGTATATATGTATGTATGTATTATATAAGTATGGAAGCCCTTTTCTCACAAACTTTTCCACTTATTTATTGGCAGAAAGTTATTATACTCAACGCCAGACAAAAGAAATGTTCTCACCGTCGATATGCTACCTCAAACTTACTTCTCCATAAAATACACACCCACACACACACACACACATATATATATATATATACTCTAGCATGCATATGCGCTACTTAGAAGTTTGTAAAAGTTTCTTAGATTGATTGAAGTCTTAGCGACAGCTACCACATACGGATCGCGCATAATCTACAATGTAGGAAAATAACAACTCGAAGGTGCATACTTTTAGGCGTTGACACATGAACCAACATACACACACACACACACACTCAGTTAGTTGAGAAACGTAATAAGCATAAATTCAATATAGAAGATAGTCAACACAATTGATTCACTTATGATGTTGACGCTAGCTGAGCAAGACAAATATAGGAAAGAAATTGAATGCGGAAGCAAGTAAAATTTCAATTTTTCGGCTCACAATAATGTATATTGTTTACAATCGTTGCATGCTGATGGAAGGCAAAAAAAATGGGTCGAGGTGCCTTAAAATATGCAAGCTATAACACACAAGAATATATGGATTAAGAAGAGTAAGACGATTTTCTGGCGTAAGAAATGAAGTTTGAAGTTGTTGGCCAATTGTTGGTTTTGTGGCTACGATAATATTAAAATTTGTTTTCAACCAAATATGAATGTGCTCGAATTACTAACCAGTAGCATGTTTATGCCAAAAAGTGTGCTGCACCACTAAGCATTGAGCCTCTGGTTGAATGGTTTTCATTCGATTTGAACTATTTCTTTTATGGCTGCTCATATTTAGTTTCATACCCCAGAGAAGCCACGTACGAAATTATCAATTAATACTAAATCTAATTTTAAAATCATTTCTCAGATACCAATTTTTTTTTACAAAAACTGAGATTTACACAAAAGCTTTAGTTAAGAATCAAGAATGATAATGAAGGAAAAATATTTATAGACGCGTAAGGTGCTCGGAAATTTCAAGAACTAAATAATCTAATTTGCCTTTAAGCTTAATTTCGAATTTTTAGCTTACATGTTTTAGCTTTTAACATAGCTTTAACTTATTTAAAATGAAAATATCTGAATTCCGTTTATAAAAAATTTCTCACTTCCTGTTTCCTTTAAATATTTTATGCTAATAAGGCATGTATGTGTAAATTATTCAGCATAAATTGTCCCTAATCAAAGGTAGAGTAATTCATTTAACCTATTTTCACATTCAATTACATACATATAACATATCTACTTGCATGTTTGTAACTAAAAAAAATTCACTTAACTATAGGTATATACTTGCACGCATTAGGTTGTTCAGAGAGATGCGAACGAGAAATTTAATTCGATTTAATTAAAAATTCATGGTTTTGACAAATATCTTCTACTGTTTCAAGGTATAGAAGAAAAATAAAAAAATTACTATTGAATTTCAACTAATTTACAAACTTTTCATACGAATTTAACAGACATACAACAGCCATATTATTAAATATGGTATAAACAAAAAGTAAGGTTACCTTCGGTCACGCCGAAATCCCTATACCTTCCATGAACAAATCAAATTTGTTGCATAGTACAAAATTCAATTTTGAGGTTTGTCGAGTCAATAAGAACTGAATTCTCGTCTGTAGAATACCACTACTATGGTACAAACTGAACGGTTTCGACTAATGTGCCTATAAATGTATAGGGTTTTCCAATAAAGGTGATATGATTTCTTAGAAAGAAAAAATCCTCTAAACGTTAAGGAAATTCAAGTTTCAAACATCATTCAAATGGCCACCACGACTTCTGTGGCAGGAACGAAATCGATTACCCCAATTGTTGAGCACTTTTTCCACTAAATCAATTCGTATGCCATGAAAAACACGTTCAATATTGACTTTAAAGCTTGAAGAGAGTCTGGTTTATTGCTAAATACCAATGACTTCAAATAACCCCACAAGAAGTGGGGAGGCCATTCAATGTCACAATTTCTTGAAACAATCGAATCTCCAAACCTTTCTCGCAATAATTCGATATGTATGGCCATAAAAAGTTGGTTATCATCGATCGGTACCGCTCTCCATAGACAGTAACAGACCAAAAACCACACCAAACTGTCAATTTAGGTGAATATAATGGTTGTTCATGAATAATTTGTCTTCACACCAGAATCGAAAGTTTTGTTTATTTACCGCACCACTCAGCTGAAAGAGAGCCTCATCGGAAAAGATGATTTTCTTAAAAAAATCATTATCGTTTTCAAGTTGTTCCAGGAAAAAGTCAGCAAATTCACGACGTTTATGGTGGTCCAATGGCTTCAGTTCTTGAGTGACAACAATTTTATATGAATGCAAGCGCAAATACTCTCTCAAAATCCGTCAGGTTGTGGTTTGAGACAGTCCCAATTCTTGAGAACGAATTGGAATCGACAAATTGCGGTCTTCAGTAATACTTGCCTGAACGGCAGCAATTTCAAAATTTTCATTTTTTTTACGAATAGCGGCTCAAAATTTTCAAACAATCGACGAATAGCGAGAACAAGTGGACAATTATTACGACCATAAAATGAAAAAAGCGCACGAAAAGTTGCAATTGCGATTATTTTGATATTAATATTAAATAATTTGTCAATGTTGTTCTTGCGTATATCTTGCCATGATGAAATTTTAAACATTACTGAATGCAATGAAAAAATGGCAGATCATGACATATTAAAAATGGCCAAAACGACACTTAGAAACCGTATCATACCTATTGCAAAACCCTTCAATAATGTAAGAGTTTACACGCAGATAATATTTTGTTGTTGTTGTACTTTTGAATATAAATTTTATTATTTTCAACCGCTGAATCGATTTTCGCCCGAGCTCTTCCTCCTCTTGTTTTTTTTTTTTTTTTGCATCTTGATGTCTGTACCAACAAAAGAAGGCACCTACAGTTTATTCTAAGTCGCCTCGGAACGGCCGATAGATTTTATTTCATGTCAGAAATACACTCTGAGGTCTTCACATTTCCTGCCGAGGAGCCACCGCAATTAAAAAAAAATTAATTTTTGATAATTTTTAATGTTGCTCGAGCCTGGGCTCAAACCCTGGCCTTTCGAATTGTAATACGCAATATCAACTTTTCGAGCATGAGCAGAATCATTTCGAGTATTTTAATAAAATCTTGACTTTTTTCTCAGAACCTTTCTTTAATAAGATCATTGCAACGCCTAGGAAATTTGTGGCGAGTGAGCGAGCATCGGGCGATCATCGAAATGCTCGCACTGCTCGTTACCCGGGCATGTGGAGCTCTATTAAAAATGGGCTCGAAGTGTGATAAAACTTTCAGCCGGTTTCATTGTTGAATTTGTTTATGAAAACCACTAAGATTAGGAGTGTTTTTATGAGTATGTGAAATGTTAACAGAGGTCTATGATGAGTCTGCTATGAGTAAAGCAAGCGTTTACAAGTACTATACGAGTTTCCAAGAAAATATTGAGGGCGTTGAAGATAACGAAAGCACTGGTTCAGCACAGCAACAAGCGAGGATGTGTGAAAATAGTGAAAGAAATAGAACCGTTGAATCACAATTATAGAAGTTGCTGCTGATGTTGGCATACCGAAATATCGTAAAAAAAAATTTTTTTCGGCGTTTTGGATATGAAATGCGTGGCAGAATTTTTTTTTTTTTTTTAAATTGTTAAATTTTGAACAAAAACACTGGTGAATGAAAGTTGCTCAGAAGTCACTAACTAAGGTCAACGACGATGCAGTATTACATAAACGTTTTATAGAAGGTGGAAGAGAGTTATTTTTTCTAATAGCAGTCGCCCCTTTGCAGGGAATGTCAAGCCTTCTGAACGTATTTCTTATATGAAATAAAAGCTCGGCCAACTCGACGACCACAATTTCAAATTTTATTTAAATTAATCTATACATATGTACATACATACATATATATATATAAAAATCAATGCAAATTTTGATGAACGCCTATAACTTGAGAACCACCAGATCAAATTGCACCAAATTTTTAGGAATTATAAAGGGATATTAGGAGAAGGTTAATATGTATACATAGGTTCATGAGATTGGCACAGCCGTTCCAGAGATATGACCATTTTAGTGAACATTGATCGCTCCCCATACAAAATGCATGCAACAACAACAAATACATGTAAAATTCCAAAATACGCGTATATTACGTTGTATGTGGTGTTGAAAAAGAGACAGAAAGAGTGAAAAAATGGATATGAAAATAAATTTAAAAATAAAAATTAAAAAAATTAATAGAAAATAATTTGAAAAAAAAAATGTAAACAAATTTTTTCGTTTCGTTTTCCAAAAAAAGTCGGAAATTCTAAATTTCAGTTAGATTTTCTTGATTTTTTTGATAGGTGTAGCAAAGCACGCTGGGATCCACTAGTTTTCTATAATTTTTGGTGGTAGTCTGGCCATTATTCGAACCTATGAAAATCAAAAATTCAAATCACCCTAATATGAGTATATATACGTAAATACAAAAAAAATTACAATGTGTCGGTGGATATAAAATATACATTCAGGTGGGAGGTAAAAGGTGGAAGTAAACTAATTAGATTTAATTAAAAAGGCAGACATTTTTTTTCAATACGATTATAAAATTAGCTTGAGTTTGTAGATTAATAGTACATTTATATGAATATGTTACACACTTATATGAATTGTTTAAGCCCTTAAAGCTTTCTAGCTTAAGCGAAAAGTGTTGAAATTAAATTTTACAATTTTTCAAAAAATATATGTAGATCAGGCATGCAGCGCCTGAAAATAAATCAAAAAAGTACTGCATTTAATGAAAAAGGGAGAAAAGGTGTTTACATAGCAAATATCTGCAAATTACTTGCTTACAGTTTATGTTGCCACAAAGCTTAGTACTTTCGGTTAAAGTACTCAATAAAACTGAATCACAGTGAGTTGAGTTGAATTGAACAGGCAGAAGTTACTCCGCTATTCACCACTTACTGGGTATGCATGGAAGCGCACATACGTACACATGTAAAATATAATTCTGCAAATTTACTATATGCAAGTAAATATAAAATCTTCTACCACACATACTCGTATATATAGTAAATACAGTTGTTTGTGCGAATAAATTTTAAAATATTTTAATTGGAAAACTGAATTTATTTAAGGGGAGATAGTGGGCTAGAGATCGTAAATTTCAGGCATTTTCAATATTTTTTAAGGTGATAATAATAAGCAACAATATTAAAGCTTTGTAGATATATTTTTCAACTTTTATTGAATACACAAGCATTTAGATAAATAAAAAAATTTAAATATTTTATAATTGGTCCTAAATTTGATCTTCTCAAACAAAATATTGTGGATGGTGCAAGAAATGTTGACTACTGTACTTATCTGAAACACAAAAACCAAGAAGATTATTGATTTGTACAAGTGTAGCTATATCCTGTACCAAGATTATAAAATAAAAAATTTTATAATTGTGAATTTTTGAATTTCGATAATTGAAATACGCTTATTTTTTGTCAATTTTTGAGATAAATAGTAAAAAGTTATCAATATAATCAAATTTTTTTGCTACGGGACATAGCTACTAATGTATTTAATAACATATTCAAATTTCAGAAAATTCGGATTAATACTTTTTTTATAATATATGATCCATTTCAAGGTTCTCTACTTTTTAAAGAAAAAAATACAGAAAATTCATATTTAATGGGGAATGTTTATTATCATTCGAAAGAACATTCTTTGGCGTTTATGTTTTGAAGATTATCTCTTTCAAATGTTGGCCGCGGTTACGTCTCAGATGATCCATCCGTAGAGTCCAATTTTCGACAACTCGTTCGAGCATTGCGACTGCTATGCTACACAAAACGTGAAATTATCTACTCACCGAAGTGTTATCTCAATAAATCCATTGATTGATGCGATGTGTGAGAAGTGGCGCCATCATGTTGAAACTAAATGTCGCGGAGGTCACGAACTTCAATTTCATGCATCAAATAGTCGGCTTTCATGGCGCGATAACTGTCGCCATTGACGATTACGTTCTCACCGGCAGCATTTTTGAATAAATATAGACCGATGATTCCACCGCCCCACAAACCACACCAAACCGATTACTTCTTCTGGATGAAACTTTTTAGGTTGCTCTTCGTCCCAAATGCAGAAATTTTTCTTGTTTACATACCCATTGAACCCGAAGTGGGTCTCATCGCTGAACAACATTTGGCTCGAAAACGTCGGATCTTCTTGGAACTTTTTAAGAGCCCATAGAGCGAAGCGATGTCACTTGGGAAGGTCGAGCGGCTTCAGTTCTTGCTTGACGTAAAATGCGCCAAGTCGTTCCATACGTCAGTCCATGTTGCTCGAACGACGCGTAATCGGTTCTCCACGGTCTTCGTGTACACTCTCAGCTCCGGCCGCTATATTTTCTTCACTGCATACTGGAAGTAGTCTATTCCGTGGTAGGCCGATTATGTTGACCTTAAGTTGAGCGAAGCGCGCGAAAGACATTATTTACGAACGTGAATTTTCGTAATAAAGTTGAATGATTTGTAAACGTTGTTCAGGCGTAGGTCTTTCCATGATGAAATGCCAAACAATACTGAACAATCTGTCAAATAAAATGGCCTTTTTTGACCTCATGACATGTGTGTTTGTTATTGTTTCACTTGAATATGTCAAAATTTTGCAACGGGTGTGCTCTCGATCTCTAGCACAATTCCATAGGAAATATTTGCATAGTATGCATTTCCTAGACAAAGTGAATACCACTAATATATATCTGCAAAAATATATACTCCAATTAGCCTAGATAGTATTGACAATAAAAAGTATATAATAAAAGAGGAGAGATAAACTTAAAGCAGTAAGTTCCTTATATTCACAAATGCAATTACTATGTAAACTTATCTATCATAGCTTTGTCAAGAAAAGTAATATTTTATGGATTTAAAAAAATTTAATCTTTAAATTTTGTATTTTTTATATTTTCTAATGATGTAACAGATGGCAGATTAAAATTTTTAGTACAAAAGTTGGAGGTTTATAGAATTTTTTGAAAAGTAAAAATATTTTTCTGTTGAGCTGCAAAACTTTTTTTAGTTCTGTCATATTCATAATATTTGAATACCTTTCAAGTACATGAAAGGATATATTAATTTTAGTCCGAAGTATGTAATTAAGGAGATGAGATAGACTCACCGAAATACATACCTTTTGTGTCAGAAAGACGAGTTGATTTAGCCATGTCTGTCTGTCCGCCTGTCCTTCTGTCCGTCTGTTTGAACGCAAACTATTCCGCCAGTTGTTTGTGCTCTTTCAACCAAATTTGGTAGAAAGATGTACCTGTAAGTTTAAATGATCCTTTGTCTAAACCGACCAGATCGGACCACTATAGCATATATAGGGCCGATTTTTCAGATTTAAAATTTTGGATTATGGTCCGTCAAAAAAGTTACCCAAGACCGTGAACACACTACACTACACAAACGTAATGATTTGCGTTTTGGTACTGAAAATCATAGCTCCTATAAACCAATTTTTGCAGATGGGGCTTTGGTCAAAACTCAGTCACAATAGCATCTAGGATCGTGATACGTGGTTACGAAACAAGTAAAATAAAATAAATATTGATACTGAAAATAATCTAAATTGGACTACTATTAGTCACCATACAACGGATTTGTTTCGATATGAGGTTTTATTTCGAAAATTCGTCAAAAAATCATTTAAAAGCTAGAAATTTGGTATTCTACAGACGTAGATTTAAATTTATATTGACATTGAAAAGCATTGAAAGTAAGTTTTGTTATTTGCAATAAATTTGATTTGTTCATGGAAGGTATAAAGACTTCGGCATAGCCAAAGACAGAAGGGCTTGTTAATTTTGAAATTTTTAAACAAAACTTTTGAAGCTTTTTCAAGAGATGGCAAAATATGAAAATTATGAGTTTACTCACTCAGAGAGAAAAGTACTATTACATCCTTAAATTAGTGATGTTTTCAATATAAATTTTGAAATAACTTTCCGCAGGCAATACATGTGTAATTACCATTAGACGATCGCAACTCAGTCGCCTTAAAAGGCTTACGCTGTTTCAAGCACACGCTCTGAGTGCAAATGCTTGCTTGCATTAGATGTGTACGTGGTAAGTAAAAATATAAGATTTCTCTCTGCAGTAAAAAGTCAAACTAGTAAGTTATTTATTTCTAGTTAAATACTAGTATTTTAGTAACGAACTCATGCCAGTTCGCTATTTGTTCGAAAATCACTAGAAAAGGGATAAACAATAAATTCCACCATCTCCACGTCATCGGTATGTTGTGTTAATTACCAGCTGATTGAATTTCATGACAAACGACTGAAGTTCATAACTAACTGACACAAGAATGGCGCTACCAGAATTACATCCATATCCATTTATAGTTGGCTCTAATCTCCAATAGACGCATGTATATATTTAACAGCCGTCGGATGATTAATTTTTGAATTTTAGCATTTTGAGTAAAGCAACTTTTGTTATTGTGCAAAAAAAGGATAAAAAGGAATTTCGCGTGTTGATAAAATATTGCTTTTTGAAGAGAAAAAATACAAATGAATCAAAACTTGGCCTGATGAGGAGTTTCCGGACACCGTACCAGGAAAATCAACCATCAAGGATTGGTATACTAAATTTAGATGTGGTGAAATGAGCACCGAAGACGGTGAACACAGTGCACGCCCAAAAGAGGATTTTACTGACGAAAACATCAAAAAAAATACACAAAATGATTTTGAATGGCCGTGAATTGAAATTGAATGAAAAAGCAGACACTGTAACGATATTAACTGAACGTGTACATCATATCATTCACGAATATTGGGGCATGAAAAAGCTCTGTGCAAGGTGGGTGTGCGCGAGCTCACTTTAGACCAAAAACAACGACGAATTGATTATTAGGAGCAGGGCTTGGAGATGTTCCAGCACAATAAACCTGAGTTTTTGCATCGCTATTTGAGAATGGATGAAACATGGCTCCATCATTTCACTTCGAAGTCCAATCGACAGTCTGCATACGATGAACTCGCTACAAAACGTGGAAAAGCGCAACAGTCGGAACGCAAGGTTGTGGCGTCTGTCTTTTGGGGACTTCGAAGTCCAATCGACAGTCTGTATACGATGAACTCGCTACAAAACGTGGAAAAGCGCAACAGTCGGAACGCAAGGTTGTGGCGTCTGTCTTTTGGGGTGCGCGTGGCATAATTGAAATTGACTACCTGTAAATAGGAAGGACCACCAACAACAACATTTACGTAGCGTTATTGGACTGTTTGATGGACAAAATCGAAACCGAAACACGGCCCCATTTGAAGGTCACAAGTCAGTGAATTCGATGGCAAAAATCTCTGAATTGGGTTTCAAATTTCTTCCGCATTCAGCGACTAATTCCTGTTCTTATATCGCTGAGGCTTATTTTGAAGTAAAGGACAAATGGTATCAAAAAGTTGGAGGGTCGCTCTAATCAGTGGATCATCCTTGAATAGAACTATGCTGAATAAAAAAAATTAGTTTTGAGTAAAAATTGTATTTCACTATGGTAGGTCGGGAACTTTTCACAATGCATTAAAGAACTAGTATTCAATTAATATGAAGCTGATGTATGTATGATCGGACAAATTACATGGGCAAATGATGGAAGAAGAATTAACTAGTATAGAATTACAAATTGGTAGCATTCTTGTCAAAGTCAAACGCAGGGGCTTAAAAAACAATGCTTACATTACTCAGATTCTATCTAGTATGAGTACAAGTTTGTTACGTATACGCTATGCACTGCTCCCGATAGAGCAATAATACAATTTATAAATAAGAAAATTTATTTTCTGTACCAAATTAAAGGTAAATAATAACAACGCTTGTTTCCAGAATATATTTATCATTTTCTGCCATAGAAATATTGCAAAAAAAATAATTATGTATGCCAAAAAAAAAATCCTTTATAAGTCAAAAAAATAGAAACGATTACGAGAGTGTTGAAAATACAGCAGAAAACGCGCACGTACGCGAAAGCTACGAATTGCAAATGTCACACCACGATAACAAGGAAATAGAAAGAGAACAAGAAAGCATACATGGCTATGCAGAAGCAGTTGAAAGTTGTTATTGACAATGCGATGTGTTCACAATTACGATTAAAAAAAAAAACAACGAAGACAGTAAAGATAAGAATAAAAAACTTAAAAAATGTTAACAAAGAAACCGCCAGCAACCACATCTCAAGATAAGCGTAAGAAAAGAAAATAAGCAAGAATATCCAAGACTGCGACAGTAGAGAAGCTGATGAAGACATCATAAGACAATTAAGAGTGACATCAAAGAAGAAAATATAAGCACATTGACGAAAATAAGCTAAACTATGATAGCTTTGAAGAACGCAATACAGGTATGTTCAAATCACAAAAGCGCTATAAAAGCTTGCTGTCCCAAAATGATGTGCGTCCAGCAGAGGCTCCCATGCGCGTCAATACTTCGTTGTCATTAGTCCATTCTCTAGCTTTTTAATCTTACTTTTCCAGGGGTCTCATTTTGTTGTTGTCTTCACAACTGGCACAAATAAAAACACACATTACAGGTCACCACAGTAGAAAATATGTTACATGCTTCAAGCCGCACGTTGCACTCAAGACAGGCATTAGGAGGGTTCCGTACATTCAATGGTAAATAGCTCATTTAAATTGTAAGCTGAGCCGTCGAGTGCCTGGGACAACTAAAGAAATCTCTAAGAAAATAACTATTGAAAAAAATTAAATTAATTTAATAAATAAAAATAGACAAAAAATAAAATTATTTAAATTTGAAATTAATACAATTAAATAAACTAAATTAAAATAAAATAAAACAAAATAAAATAAAATTAAATAAAATAAAATAAAATTAAATTATATTAATTTAAATTAAATTACACTAAATAGAATAAAATAAAATTAAATTAAATATAGTAAAATAAAATTAAAAATGAAAATTAAATTAAATTAAATTACATTAAAACAAAATAAAATAAAATAAACTTAAATTATATTAAATAATGTAGAAATAATAAAAACAAAATTGAAACAAATAAAGAAATAAGTTAAAATAAAAAAATTTTATATAAAGGGTAGTCCATTTCGAGGTCCCCTACCTTAAAAGAAAACACAGAAAATTCAAATTTAATGGGAAATATTTATTATCATTCGAAAGAACAGTATTTGGCATTTATTTTTTGAAAATTATCCCTTTGAAAGTTGGCCGCGACTATATCTCAGATGGTCCATCCGTAAAGTCAAATTTTCGACAACTCGTTCGAGCATTTCGACTGGTAACTGGCGAATGACACGAGTGCTGCTTTGCTCCAAGGCCTGAATCGAAGAGAGATTTTCCGAATAGACTTTAGACTTTACTCGAAACTCGATCTTGGTGGCCAATCCACCGACCCAAAACGTGAAATTATCTGCTCACCGAAGTATTCTCTCAATAAATCCATTGATTGATACGATGTGTAGGTAGTGGCGCCGTCTTGTTGAAATTTCAGGGAGATCACGAGCTTCAATTTCAAGCATCAAATAGTCGGTTGTCATGGCGCGATAACGGTCGCCATTGACGGTTACGTTCTCACCGGCATCATTTTTGAAGAAATATGGACCAATGATTCCACCGGCCCACAAACCACACCAAGCCGTTATATTTTCTGGATGAAACAGCAGATCTTGAATCTCTTCAGGTTGCTCGCTGAATAAAATTTGGCTCGAAAACGTCGAATACTCGTGGAACTTTTCAAGAGACCATAGAACGAAGCAATGTCGCTTGGAAAGGTCGAGCGGCTTCAGATCTTGCACTAACTATATTTTGTATGCTTACATTTGAAGATCTCGACGTAAAATGCGCAAAGTCGTTCCATACGTCAGTCCGAGTTGTGGCAAACGGCGCCGAATCGACTTTCCACGGTCTTCGTGTACACTCTCAGCTACGGCTGCTATATTTTCTTCACCGCGTGCTGGACGTGGTCTATTCGGTCGAATATTATCCAATAATGAATGCTGGGTATCAAGATGGGTGGTAAAGTTCAATGATTTATAAACGTCGTTCAGGCGTAAGTCTTTCCATGATGAAGTGCCAAACAATACTGAACAAAAATAATATGTCAGCTTGGCACGACTCACAAAAAAAAGTACCCCTACTTGGATCAACCTTTAATTAAATTAAATAACATAAAATAAAAAGAATAAAATAATAATAAAGGCAAATCTCTAGTTTACGTCGATACTTCTGGCAACAGAAGACTACCCTTCATATAGCAATATACAAAGGGAATGATAGATATACACATTTGGACCTGAGAAACATACAATCTGTTGAAATGACAGATGCATTACAGATCGAAAAGTTGCTAAATGATTGGAAGCTGAAAGCATTACATGGTAAGCATCCACATATACTGAGCCAATCTGAAATCGACGCTTGCGCCTTAAACTTATGGCTGCAACATGTGAAACTGAAGCACTAATGTTTGCAATTCAAGACCAAGCCATTGCAATCAGAAATTATTTAAAATATATTGCTCGTAAACAAATTGACAATGACAAGTGTAGAAAAGGAAACTATACAGCATATCACTGGAGCGTGTGTCATGTCAGCGACCACTGAATACTTGACGTAGCAAAAATTATACACCAGAGCCTTGCTATATGTAGTACATCATTGGAAAAATAGAAATGCCTTACTACAAATATAAGCCTGCTGGAATTCTAGAGAATGAAAAGTATAAAATCCACTGAATCGCACGATACTGACAGATAACAACATAACAGGCCAGATGTTATTCTTGTCAAGAAGAAGGAAAGCGAGCTCTTCTGATTGATGTTGGTATACCCAATTCGCATAATCTTCAAGACTGCTACGGTGAAAAGAGAAGGAAATACCAGCAGCTGGCTTTAGAACTGAAGCAGATGAGACCTTTTGACAAGGTCACAATTGTTTCAATCATCATCTCGTCGATGTAGTTCCGAAAACATTGCTGAATATGCTGAACGAACTCCAATTAAGTGACAAGTTTTTATGTATACAAAAAGCATTTATATTATCAATAACATCAATTGTTCATTCGTTTTTTTAGAATAATGAAATGTAAATATCTGCACCTGATTGAGCAATAGTTTTATATATCTTGTTGTTAATAACCGACATGTGATAAGTTACCTAAAAAGGAGCAAAATAAAGACTGAAAAATAAAAAAAAATAAAATAAAATAAGTTAAAATAAAATAATGTAAAATAAAATAAAATAAAATAAGAACAAATTAAATTGAAAAATAAAAAATTTATAAAAACCAAGTTAAAATGAAAAATAAAATAAAACAAATAAAAATTAAATTAAATTAAAATAATTAAAATTAATCAAAATAAACAATTAATAAAGTAAAATAAAATAAATCAAAATAATTAAAATAAAACTTAGTAAGGTAGATACAAATAAACAAAAATTGAATAAAATGTATTAACAAAAAATATTATAAAATAAAGAAAATTAAATAAAAAATTTATTAAAATAAACTCTTTAAATATCTGGGAGCTCCTCATTCTACGACGCCATTGAAATGAAAGTGATACCGTTATTTTTTTCTCTACCTAACCAAACAGCCAAGCACATTAGCGAGCCGTACGCATTGACTAACTGTCTATAACTGAGTCACTACCCGTGCTTTGCTTAAAGTAAAAGACCCAGTGAACCGTTGACGAAGCCGACCACAGGACACACACGAATGAGGGAACATTTCGGTTTTTAGAGACCATAACGGAATCTCACACGACGATGAGTATGTGAAGTTGGTCCAATTGAGAGTAACCCGACTTTGCTGCACATGCGCATACTTTTTCTCATGTGCTCTCATTATTCTCATTATTGTTTTTGTACTGCAGTGTGGATGATTGTACTCTTCGCATCTGGCCGGCTTATTTTGCTTACTTCTAGTTTGAAATTCTTATTTTTAAATTTATTTTTTATTCAAAATATTTGGAGAATAATGCTGATTTTATTTCTTCTTTTCTTCTTCAATGCATAAATGTATTTTGAAGCCTTAGCGACTCTCATGTATCCGATAATGAGTAGCTTTGAGAAGTACTTATTCCGGTTTTGTAGTCATAAACAAAAAATAATATTGAATTAAGAAGCAAGCATATAAACAAACAATAGCAATAGTAACGAGAATTTCAAGTATGAATTCTAATTCGAGCACAATTTTTCTTAGCTATGTAATCCCAATAATCTCATACAAGCTATGTACATGCGCTCGAAACCTATTCTTCGTTGTTGTTTTTTTTTTTTATATTTTAGTCCAAAAAAACCATATTGCAACAAAGTCGCAAGTCTAAAACTATTTATCCTTTGCAGCCTTTGCATTGTTTTTATTATTTTTTATGTATTTATTTGTTGTTGCAATGTGTTTTTGTGCTTCCAGCTGTTTATGGCATTATTGCTCATTTCAATATTGTCAGCTTTTCTTATTCAATTGCAGTTTCTCTCCCAAATTTTGCTTTTACTCTCCGAGTTCTCTGCTGAGTTCTATATATTTCTTACTCATAATATTCTAACTTCTTACTCATGGCTTATACTCTCCGAGTTCTCTGCTAAACTTCATATATTTCTTACACACAATACCCTTTATTCTACTTTCTTACTCTCCAAATTTAGTTCCTGCTCTCGACTCTCCAAAACTCCATACCATCCAACTGTACCCACTAACGGTAACTTCATCCATTCTCTCTTGCTCTCTCCCTCTCTCGCTTTCTCTCTCTCTTTTGCTTCGGACCTTAGAAAGAAAAAATTTGGGGAATGGTTATTTCCTCTATTGGACCTGAAATTCGGTCAGCCGTTACTCGATGAGTTCGTTTTTTTCTCTTTTTAAATTCATATTTGACCAAAAGGAGTTTGACATCAGTTTTGGTTTTTTGAGAACTTTGAGCACTTTGAGAGAATCACTAGCAACTTTAACAGTGTTGGCAAAATTTCTGGTTGTTTTTGTTTCCGTTCTCAGTTTCTGTTCTTAGTGTGTATAGCTCGCAATTTTGCTGAAAAGTAGATTTGTAAAGTAATCATAATTTTTATTGTGACTCAAATAATTTTTGTTATTATCCTATGTGGTTTATTAAGTTTGTTCATTTAACGGTTACCTAAAGCGTTATGTATATGAATTACGAGATCGTTTGTTCCTTCTATGAACCCTAAAATTTGAGCGAACCTTGAGAATTCCTGATAAAATCTGATACATACTTTCGCTATCTCGAGAAACACGCACTTTCCCACTGAATCGGCGAACAGGCTCTTAAGGAAATTATCTGCGCCCATCCGATTCTGTAGACCGCCTAATTAATGAACTTAATTTTTAGGCTCGGAAATTGGTAAATGGACTTTAGCGGAACAAGTCGATGGAGCACCAAGCTTTACGTCACCGAAAAATTACTATCAAAGCCGACAAGACGAGGTAGCTCTTCTCCTAATATAGAAAACTCTTGAGGCCTCGCTGCTTCCGCATTTTGCTCACGATCTGAACGCTGCGTGAACTGTCCTGGTAGCACTAGATATGTCAATAGTCTTTGAAACACTCAACCACTCAGTGACGCCTTCATTGAAGAAGTGAATCATGAAAGATCTGAGTGGTCGAAATTAGAATTTTGTGGTAAAAACTCAAAAGAAGTATGCATGAGATTTCGCAGGGGGGTGCCATCTAACCATTATTATTCAATTTTTATATTTCGAAGCTCCATCCACCACCAGAGACCATTTACTTGACCTCATTTGGCGATGACTATTTGATATTGGCGTCTGGCTAGGATATTGAAAATCTTTGCTCGATGGTAAGCTGATTTCTCGACGACCTTTTCCGCTTCTTTACTGCACTACAATTACAACTGAAACCTGCGAAATCCTCGTCTTACTTATTCAGCAGCTGAGCGAAATATTGAAGACAAAATAAACGTTGCTCGCAACTATAATAAGATCGACTCACCGGTTATTACTTCCCGTTTTGGACCAACTAACCTCAAGTCGAACCTCCACCTGGACACTTTAACGGGGGTATACTAGACCTAAAGAAATCCATTATTTAGCTCCACAAAACAGAACTGCTGTACAGGACGACATGCAGAAAGGCCATTTACAGATAGTCTGTCAGCGCCTTTATAAACTCTCTTACCGTGAACGACCTGCTCGGAACTCAAGCACTACCCAACGTATTCGAACACCTCGAACTGCCCCGCCAGACCCGACTATCATAACACAATTAATTAAAGTGAAGACGGTGTAGTTGATTCCACTCTTACCTATCCAGACTTCAGACCGATATACTTAACATATATACTGCATGCGATGAGTCCCCTCACAAAACTAACCACCCCTTTCCATGCTTACTGAAACCTACTCATCTAATACCAATTTCCCTCAGGTCCGAACCCATCAAAACCGTTCTTTTGCCGGACCTCCCTTTAGACGACCTCAACCTTTCTGTCCCTAGGCGGAGTTAAGCAATCTTCTACGACAACAACAACTAGAAATATTCAAATCAAAGGTTTGAAATAGTAAAATTTACAGCCTGTTGTACCATCTGGAAACCTATCCAAACTGTATTGGGGAAAAAAGTAGAGATTAACAACGCAGCCGGAAACCGCTTAAGATACCATATCTGGATGCTACATGTTATTGTGTGCTGAATACGAATAGACGAAAACTGTATGATGTAACTCCAAAACCATCCTCGATTTTCATCAAACTTAAACAATTGGATATTAAATCAAGATTGCACGTCCTTCCTTACTACATTTTTGGTAACATCCAGCTCATTTTGGTGTGTGAGTCGACTTTCATGTCTCCACAAGAAAATATTTATAATACACATAGTTAGAATTTTTATAACGGTAACGTGTCACGCCACATGCGATTCACACACGAATATACAAAAACAAAATCATCTACCTACACTCACTTCCGCTATTGTCAATTTTTTTTTTTTGGTATAAATATTGCTGAAAACCCATTTCAACTCACAATTTTTGAAAATTTGTCACGTCTCCTTTTCTTTTCTTCTTAGCTTAGTTTCTTCCCGAAGGAGGCCATAACCGGTAGTAGAAAATTGCCAATCGCCAACGTGTCTCTTCAGTTTCGGAAGAATAGAACAACAATACCACGCCGCAATGGTATTCTGAAATAAATATCAAAATTTGTTCTCTCGCTGTTTTCCGCGACACCAGCTTCTTCCGCTTCTTTGGCTGCTTCAACATCAATTGTTCAAAATTTTTTTCTTTGTCGCCGCGGAAATTGTCTTCTACATCTCTACAACTGCGTTTGTCAACACCGCCAGTGGTGCGTGTGCGTGTGTAGTCTGATAACAGTAACAATTTATTATTTTTATTATTTATTTATTATTTTCACACAAAACACTTTAAGAATTTATGACATAATTTTGTACTGAATTAGCTATTTGAACATCAAATAAGGGCGAAGGGAATGGGTACACAACAGTCTAAAATGATTTTTTCATAATTTTATTTTAATGTTCAAGTGTTTCTTCATCATGGTGCGTAATGAGGCGTAATCTTATCTTAATCTTACTTCTGGACACGCACTTACAGTTGTAAGTTGCATCCTCGTCGCACACCCTGGAACCTGTGACTAATGCTTATTCAAAAGGCGGTAACTACCCCTGTGTAGCCTTAGGTCACAATAAAATGAAAAGAAGGTTAAGTGGAGTCACTCTGTCATTTTCAGTTTGACTTTTTGCAGCATCTGTTCACCAGAATTACGGTTGCCAGCAGGCGTGACTCGTGGGCACTATATAAATGAGTCCAAAATCTGGGCTTAAGATTTGCCGCGTAGAAACCAGCTTTTATGAAATGGAAAACAAAGCTTAGAAAGAGAAACCCCATTTTAGACCATGGCAAAAGACTACGATTTGAGGGCATGACCCTGGAATGTCCTGTCCCTTGATTGTGGCATCACTACCTTCCAAGAATTGCAATGGACACGACAAGGACGGAAACGTTTGGTTGCTTGTAAGTTTTATATTCTCCGATCATTATCCTGCAACTTTTACTTAATTACGAATAAAATATTTTTTACAAGAAAAATAGAGATCTTATATTCTTATTACATAAAAAAGGTTTGGGACACGCCGCCGTGTAATAATTAATTTTTTCTCCTCGTCTGTTCTATCCTCGACCGAGGTCTTACATATTCTATGTGTCTCATATATAAAAACGTTCGTTGGGTTGTCGTGTCAATATAGTCAGCGTTGCATTTATGTGGTGGGAGAATAGCGTCGTACTGATTTTAAAAAGTGTCTTAAATCAGCACCTTCTCTACCTCATCTTTCTAACGGAGTTGAGGTCTTCCCCTTCCCTCCTACCGCCCGAGTCTACTGCATCGAATATTTACATATCTGTAAAGGTTTAATCCATTCGGATTACATGATCTAGTCAGTGTAGCTCAACTATATCAATGAATTGTCAAAATACCACAAATCTTCGGTAAAATATTTCTTTTGAAAATGTCTGTCGAGTTATCGGATAATGTCATCACCTAAGCCTCTGCTCCCTATAGTACGACGGGAGTGATGAGCGTCTTGTAGAAATTTTTCTCTGTTTATGGAGAGAGAGACTTTACTTTTCAGTTGCCAACCTATTACAAAAAGGGAAATAATTTGCCGACGAAAATATCTAAAATATTTCTACTTCTAATATTGTTTTCTCTTTAAAATATAAATTTGCTCTTAAAACCAGGATTGGTCATAAATCTTTAATATTTCATTGGATCTGATGATCATCATCACATTGGCTATTTGAGGTACTTGTTGCTGGTTGAAAACGATCTTGATTCCTACAGTTGCCTTTGCAAGTTGACATCGTTTTGGGCGATTCTTGTTGGCATAAGAAGGAGTTGTTAGTCATGTTGTCCCGGACCGAACTCGTCCGTTCTTTAGTTCGGCTCTTCTTTCCTTCACCAGGACGAAACTCATTGTTTAAAGTAGTCCAATTCATGTGTGAATTATACGGTAAATAAAATTCGGCAGTGAATATCGTATACTCTCTTTCTCTCTCTCTCTCTCTCTCTCTCTCTCTCTCTCTCTCTCTCTCTCTCTCTCTCTCTCTCTCTCTCTCTCGGCTACCTTCCCATCGCTGAGGTTATTAGTAGGTTATTCATGATTGGTAGTGCGGTGCTGTAATTCTCACCGCCTTTGAAAGCCAAAAATGGTTATTTGGTGATTATTTTATTTTTTAATTGAGCTGAATTATAAGTAAATTAAATACAAATAAGAAAGAAGGACTATATTCCGTGCCATGCTGAAGTCTTTATACCTTTCATGAACATATTTCATATCCTTCCTTCTCCAGAGTGTACTACATCGAATACTGCCATATCTGGGGTGAGTTTGTCCATTCGGATTTCATGATCTAGCATATCTCGTATATCTCATTGCTCCATTGTCAAAAGACCATACATCTTAGGTAAAACCTCTCTTTTGAAAACGTCTAAAATCTAGTTATCGGATGATGTCATCATCTAAGTCACTGAGAATTGCAAAATTCGATTTTAATGATTTTCAGTGTCAATTCATGCTTCAATTTACGTCTGTAGCGGATTTTTTATGCAAAATCTCTCATCTAAACAAATCCGTTGGATGGCAAATATGTGATATAAAAATACAACCGAATACCAAGTTTTGTTGAAATATCGAAAACACTAAAAACTAGTTTGTGTTCAAACAGACGGATGCGGTCAGACGGTCAGACGGTACATGGCTAAATCAACTCAGCTCGTCACTCTGTTACGATCGGTATAAATTTTGATGGTGCATCCTTTCCTCTTCTGGTATTTACATACTTCCAGAACACAGACCAAAGTCAGTGTTCCATTTCATGTATATTAAAGGCATAAAAAGCGTTAAGAATATTGTAAAGACTCTTCCTTTTGTATAAAATATAACCCATTCAGCGACACAACTCATTCACTCACTTACACAATACGAGTACTTTACACAACCCCTTTAAGCATTGTCCTCCAGCTACTGTTGCTTGAAGCTTGAACTGTTTGTTGGCGAACTATAAGCAATTTCGCGCTGCAACTGTGCGGCAATTGCGCTGCTATCAGCATCATCAGCAGGCGAAAGAAAAACTCTTTCGACCTCATCTCAGCTGGCTTCACACAGTCGCCCCCTTAACGGTCAGTTTCAATTCCTTTACAGTCAAATTGATGTAACTGCTTGTAACACGCTGTACGCTTCACTTATTTATCTCACTTACTTATATATGTATATATATACATAAATTGTTTATTTTTGTTATTGTAATTGCTGAAGTGCTTTTGCAGCATAAAATGTGTCGTTATTATGTTCGTTTGCTTCGGTTTATAGCTAACCTGCCTTCTTTACTCCTCTGGGGCCGTAAGCTTTTTAGCAGCTTATACGCTTAATAGCGCAAACTTTTTCGCTAAGCGCCTGATTTGACAGATTGTTGGAATATCTTCTACCAGCCTTTTTGCTGCCTAACTGATGATGTGTATTGTCTTGTCAAAGTTAAAGGTTGAGTACATGTAGGGTTGGCCTGGCTCTGAGAAAGTTCTATATATAGGTAAACTTGCTAATAGATGGAGTCAAGCCAATGCAACAACTTGGCAATGAAGGCAACAGGCTGAAAAGTGGCTCTTATTTATCGGTAAACTCAATTAAAATACAGCTTCACACTTTCTCATCCCTTCGATTACACGGAGACAGTTCGTATTGCTTTTAAGGCCTTTTTAACGGTTGAAACAGCTCAACTTATGCTGAACACTGTCTACTAGTGCTGGCTGTACCTCAGTATCGTTGCTGACGGTTTCGGACTTGCTTAATGACACCGCAGTTGACCCTTTTTGTTTTTACCCCAAAAACGTTTTCCACTAATTGAATATTATTTTACCAATTTTTAACAAATTTCATGTTTCGGAGGAGGGCCAATGCTAGGCCAATGCTATGCCTACTAAGTAAAGGTATAATGATATTTTCATTTACAAATGTTTACTTGAATGCCTTCATCGTCCAATACAAAATTGTTTATTGTTTCAGTTTAATTATGATATATATATGTATATATATATATATATATATATATATATATATATATATATGTTATTAATAAAAAGCTTTAATTTTCGTGCTGATTGTCAATAACTTATTGCATTATACAAAAAATAATGTTGCACTTCCTTAGATTTATTAGATATCTGACAAAAATAGATTTTTGGACTTTCGAAGACTAGCGGACCCCAGCGTGCCTTGCTACACCTATAAGAAAAAATCAAAAAAAATTTAACTGAAATTTTGAATTTTCGAATTTTTTTTGGAAAACGAAACGAAAAAAAATTAATAAAAAAAATTGTTTATGGGTATTTTTAATGCGGCCTTTAATTGTTTTTGGTTATAAGTAATGAGCTGTATTCAAAGGCCCAACATTAAGTAAAAATAGCGGCTAAATATTAACGCACTTAATAGTTGTTGGTTAGTAAAAAATTGAATAATACAACAACAGATTACATGGCAGGCGTTGGCTCAGTTGGTAGAGCACTCGCCTGTGATGCTAGAATCCGTCGGTTCGATTCTTGGCAAAAGAAGTCTGATGAGGATATGTGGTGATCTCCGAAACAGCTGTCACTTCTACCATTTTTTCTTTGTTGTATAACAAAATGTTCAATGAAAAAAATAATGTTTCTAACAAAAATAGGCCTTTGAATACAGCTCATTACTTACATATAACCAAAAAAAAATTTCAAACTTTTTTCCATTTTTTATTTTTATTTTTTAAATTTATTTTCATTTTCTTTCTTCCCTCTTTCTCTCCCTCTTTCAACACCACATACAACGTAATATACTCGTATTTTGGAATTTTACATGTATTTGTTGTTGTTGCATGTATTTTGTATGGGTAACGAACAATGTTTACTAAAATGGTCATATCTCTGGAACGGCTGCGCTAATCTGAATGAAAACTACACATTAACCTTCTCCTAATATCTCTTTATAACTCCTCAAAATGGTGCATATTGATCTGGTGGTTCTCTAGTTATAGGCGTTCATCAAAATTTGCATTGATTTTTATACTTATTTTCATACATATGTGTATATCTAGATACATATAGGCATTCAAAATTTGTAGTTTTATAGCGACTGAGTTATTTTTTGCACACTAATTCTGGCGGGTCTCGAATATAGTCAGAGACCCTCTAGGGAAGTTTCAATATAAATACCCTGAAGTAAGGCGAACGCCACTACTCTAACTTAACATATGCTTCCACACAATAACGTTAAACATATGTACAAGTACATATAAGCATAGCCTTCAAGCGCTATGGATGCAACAGCTAATATCGATTAATAGACAGCTGTAAAATTTCAGCAAGCTATGCCATTTATTTTGTGTTTGACGGCCATTGAAAACTGGCAACCTCCTGAATTTGAAGGAAATGTATAAACGGAGTTCCCCGTGTGCTGCTCAATCATTATTTTTTGCTTAAAAAACCATCAGCGAAAACAAGAAAAGATTTGAAAAATATTATGGAGACTCTGCACCATCAGTCTCAATGGCTAAGAAATGGCTTCCTGATTTCCAGTACAAGCGACGGCGAACGTTCTGGTCACCAAAAAGCGGTCATCACTTTAGAAATAGTCCATAAAATCCAAGGAATGAGGTTGAACGATCAAAGAAAAATAGTGTGCAGGCATCTCAACTGAGCGGTTATATACAAGTGCACATTTTACATGAATAATTGAACATGAAAAAGCTATCCAGGAGATGGGTGCTGCTATTGCTAACATCTGATCATAAGCGCAAATGTGAAACCACTTTACACAGCCGTATAAGTTTTGCGGGAATACGAAATGCAGCCATAGCGACGTATAGCATTTCCTTTTCGTGCTTTAAAACCAACGAAGAGGTGTATGTCGATTCACTTTTCGAAGGTATTTTCCAAGACTTGACATATGGTGAATATCTGTCAACTCTAGATTTTCTCAATCAAAAATCACACTAATTGTGGGCCCCCGTTTTTATGGATTGAGCCTTTGTTCGGCTATATTCTGCAAAGAAGCTATTGAATGCACCTTGTCAGTTTTTCGTTGTCGCATTTGAATAGCTCGGCTGATATGCCATCGTCTTCTGCCGCTTTGTTATTTTTCAGGCGAGAAATTGATCCCTAGCTCTAGCAGTGGAACATCTATTCCGTCTTCATCGATTGGAAAAACAGGTTCGCCAACTCTTGGTGTGTAAATTTTCTACTATTCCGCAGGTAGGAGATACATTCCCTCCATAATTTCAATTTACTCTAGGGATCAGTCAGATTATATCTTTGATTCCTACAAGAGTATGCTTTTGTATGTCTTTTGTAAGTCACCGCATCCTTTCTTAGAATTTTTTAAGTATTAACCCTGTCGGTTAGCTTCTTAAGCTCTTGATAAAAACGCATATCGGTCTCTTTCTCTCTCTTCTCTTTTTTCTACATATGCGACGCTCTTCACTCTTCAGTTCTTGATATCTGTTACGCTGCGAGGTACGCAGACTGCTCTCTCTCCACTGTGACAGGGCAATGCCCAACGGAACTGCTGTTCTTTTTAATTTTGAAATACCTTCACTTTACTTACTTATTCACCAACAAATTCGACTAGCTTTACCATTGGCCCTCGCCGCTTTGTTGCTCTGCAAGCAGGCAATTGCTAATCTAACGTCGTCATAGTCGAATGGAAGGAAGTTATACTTATTCCATTACCATCGATAAGTATTCGGGCTTGCTATCGGCAAGTGTTGTACTGCATCTTTCACAATCGACAGTATTAAAGCCGTTACCCCGCATTGCACATACCATCTCCTCTATTTTGCTCAATACGGGATTACAGGCATCTCGTCTTGGATGTGGTCTTCACTTAATTTGTATACTAACCAAATTATGCAGAGCGAAGGTGGCATATAAATATTTATATATATATGTACATGTGCAAGTACATATCAGCTTATTAATGTGTAAAGCGGTACAACACGTGGTTCGCTCACCGGCATTTACTTCTCACTACACTTAGCGGTTAGCAGTTGACGGCTGACGCGCGTATTTTTGCTCTTTCACTTTCCGTCGATTCTATTTTAATTGTTTGATATCCATTAACGATATAATCCGCAATTTAAATACTGCACACACACACCCGGACATTCTCAGCTCGAAGCGAGTGCATACCGCATTATGAGTTTAAAAAAAATATTTTATTCTCTCTCTCATCACTCTGGGCTTTATTATGCACACATTACCATAAAACGGTAAATACTCTTTACTTTAACTCCTCCATATCTACTCATTCAATCGTTCTATGAACGAGGATATCCAATGTACTATGTAGATAATGCATCCTTGTCTATGTCGTACACAGCTGCAGCGAACTGCGCTTGCAATTGAATTCTGCGTCGTAGCTGCGCCGAGTTGTTTGGGAGCCATTCCCCTGCTCGCTTACTCCAAGATATGAGCTCAAAAAATTTATTTACACTCTTAGTGCGGTCAGCGGGTGGCAGCAACTGCAACAGGGATAACGAAATGAAAGCGAAGGCATACAATATATTATATTGGAAGTAGATATGGATAAGTTTATGGGGGCGTAGTCAAATGCGCTGCTGAAAATTACTCCAGAACTAGTTTATCAAATGAGCACAACTAGTCAGACACCTCTCTTTTGGATTGTAATATAAAAAGGATGTTGTTCACCCAACGAAGCCCTACCAAGTGTTCGACTATACATTATCTTCATACCAGTTAAATACTAGTTCGTCTATGTATATGATTTTTTGTACGCACCACAACAAAGCTTGACCGAAAAAAGCATCCGAAGTGTGGTGAAATTAAAAACAACATGCCAGTGACTTCGTGGTGGAAATTGTTATTAATACCTCTTCTGAGGACTTACTTACAAATAGCGAATTAATATGATTTCAACTTAAAAATACCAGTTTAAAACTAGAATATTTGAAATTAGTTTAGCTGGTCACTGCAGGGTTTATGCTCGTATATGTAGTAGGTATTAATCTGTGGGTAGGTTTATGAAATAAATGAAGGCGACTGCATACATTTGCGGTTTACTGATGAGGCGAAATGCGGTCCAATCGTGCGCAAATAGTCGAAAGAGTGCTACAAAATGAAAAAAAAAGTGAAAGAAAGGGAGAAAGGCAAAGCAAAGTTCGGTCGAGTGAAGAAATTCATGAAAAAACTTTAGTTAGTAAGTTAAAGATTCGTTTTCATTGCAAATTTGGACCACACTTCCGACTGCTGTATTGTGCTCTGATCATGTCGACTAGTTGTATCTTATCCTACGAAATTAGTTAGAATACAGAGTAGAAGGATTCTTAAGGTCTTACCTTTTTACCAAATTACGGTCGACCGCAATAGCTCTCGTGAGCTTCTCCAAATCGTTACACTGAGCGTAGTTGGTTTCTGCTCAACTTACAGCGCAGACGTTTTATTGAAATGTGTTAAACAATTTCGATGTCATCGTAGAGTTTGTACAGTACGTGATTCATCTGAATACGAAAGTTATCCCCACTGCATACGACTGCTTCTGCGCTGTATAAAATCACGGGCAAAATTAAGGACTAGAGAGTTCTACTGCATATTTGCTTACTAAGATTACAGTAATACTTATTGGCATGTGTGATTCTCCTTCTTCTTCTTAATCTCCAAGCTGATATCATTGTAGGTTTCTACTGCGGTTCCAAGCTACGTGAATTCCTTGGCAACTACGAAAACACAGCAGGTCGCTGCAACATGGGATCCTAATTGCCGCGTATCCCTGTTTATAGACATCATGCACTTCCTGTTGCCCTCTTTTACCACTAGACCCATCTTCGTTGATTCTTTTTCAACTGCAGAAGATTGCAGCAGTAAGATCTAGCTTTCAGCGTTCAATGATATTAATATCATCGGCATATGTGAAGAGCTGGACTCTTTGTAGAAAATAGTTCAATTACGATGTACATTGGCTTTCCGCAGAACCTCTTTCATCACGAAGTTGAAGAGATCGCACGATAGAGGGTCGCATTGTTAAAACCTCGAACGGTATGGAGAATTTCAAAGAGATCTGTTCCAACTTGAGAGAGAGACGTGGTGTTATTCAATATCATTTTGCAAAGACGAATCAACATTGCAGTAATATCGAACTAAGATATGTTGGTGTGCGGGTGATGCCTTATCACAATATTGAATGCAGCTTTGTAGTCTATAATGCGTTGATGGGTGTCAATCTGTTCTTCGTGGATCTTTTCCAGGATTTGGATGTAATGTGAATATTTGATCGATGTTGAGTCTTATCCGAGCCAGGTACGGTTTTCGGTGGTAATGAGATACTGGGCATATTCCAAGTTTAAAACCTAGGAGATATCTCTCAAGCTTATTACCCAGCTGGAAAAGGGAGGTTAGCTTAGATTCAAATAAGGTACGAACTCACCCTTTTTAGTGCCTGATGCGGATAACACTACGTCACTATGACACCCCAGCTGATCACCCGCTACTTTTCCGAGACTGCTTTTTCGTGTAACACTTATTTGCAACCAACTTCCATATATGAGGGCAAACGGTAACCCGCACAGCGACAGCAGAACTGCTTTTAATTCCGCTCAACCGGAATCTAAAGGCTTTAAATTCCATAAATCCACAATTCCAATTGTTTGAGCCGTTTTGCTTCACGCAAACATTGCATAATTCCTTATTAACTGTACGACCTTTTGGCAGTAACTCATGATGCTCCACACCATCTTAATCAAAGTAAACAGTGAGCAGAACCTGTACGTTTGATCGAACTTGGCGTGCCTTATTCGGTCTTGGCTCATCTGGCAGCTTATATTGGGATGACTGGGCCTTGGTTTCGACGTCTTAACCATATACTCACGTTTCGTCAACAGTTATGACCCATTTGAGCGAACCCGGATCGTTTTGACGTTATTCAACAATTCCTGAGCGATACTAACGCGACATTGCTTTCGCTTAAAATTTAGAAATTTCGGAACAAACTTCTCTGTCACACGTTACACGCCTAAGACATATGATAAAATTGAATGGAATGAGCTGATTGATATGCCAACATCCTCTGCAACTTCCCTAATAGTGATTCGACGGTTTTCGAGAACAATTTTTTCACTGTTTCGACGTTTTCTTCGCTTGTTGACGTGTTCGCACCTCCAAGGCGCTCATCGTCATCAACATATTCTCGGCCTTCTGTAAAGCGCTTGTAACACTTATAAACACTTTTTTGAGATAAAGCGGACTCACCGAATGATACAGTCAACATTTCAAGTGCCTTGGAGCACTTCATTCCATTTTTAACGCAAAATTGAATACATATTCTTTGATCCATTTCTTTCAAAAGTTAAAAATCGAAGATCACACAAAAAACTAACCTCTTCTGTTGTCAAAAAAAAAACCCACTAATCGAAATTGGCTCCTAATGCAAGCGCATGATAAACATATGTGTCCGATTATATCAAAAACAAAATATCGAGCGGAAACTTAAAGTTCACCTTTTCCTTTGACATACCTCGTACGTACCTGTACCGCCTACCGAATTCGGTTGATATATCTCATAAACATAGGGACTAGTTTGCGTTCGGATAGACGGACATGGCTAAATCAACTTAGCTCGACAGTCTGATATGATCAGTATACATTTTGATGGATTTATCTCTTCTCCCTTTGGTTCTTACATAACATATTTCGGACCAAAATTAATATACCATTTCATTGTGCGTGAAAGGTATAAAAATTGTAAAAAAAAAATATGTTCTCTTTGTGTCAAATCGACTGTAGCTGCGTTCGCCGGTCAACAACGGCAACCGCATACTGGTTTCGGATAAACTGAATGGCAACATTTACAATGGCTTAACACATTTTCGCTATTAAAGATGACGACGAAGCGACATATAGAACCAGTGGACGTCGTAAATTTCTTTCATCAAAGAAGAAAAGTTGTCAATGGTATGTTTGTTTGCATGATTGTAAATTTCAATGCATCAATGCATCACTGCTTATACTTGTACTTTATTGTAAGAGATATTCATAGAACTGTGTAAGTATTCTAAAAAACAGACTGTATGGTAAGTAAATTTAAACAAACACCATTTGAATACTAAAGCCTCAATTGAAATTTATACTCTTTTTAATTTTCTAAGCACTCGTAAAATATTTTCTTTTATCTCAGAAAATTGATGAAAATTTGTAAAAAAAAAATCATACAAAATAATGTTATTGCTGTAATTTTTTGTTGAATTTTTAAATAAAGAATTCTTAAAGAAGTAAAATTTTTTTAAGCCATATTTTTCTATTCAGATAAACCTCAGCTCCCTGCTACCCGCCGGTTTTGAAAATAAATCGCGCTGCGCTGACTCCGTCATGTCATCCGAATCGATGAAAGTTCTCTTTCAGCTTTGAAGGTATTCGATGGAGTACCCGCCGGTGGAAGCAGAGGAAGAGGAAAACCCTCCACACCGTTGGAAGGATCAGGTGGGAAGCAACCTGGTCTCACTTGGAATTTCCTAACTGGCTCCAAACAGCAAAGAAAAGGAACGAGTGGCGCGCTGTTGTTGATGCGGCTAAAATCACGTAAGCGATGCCTGCGCAAAAGAAGAAGAAGAAGATAAGCACTGAATTTTATGAATTATTATGAATTAACTCGAAAGAGGAAGAAAAGTTAATCACAGTGGTAGGCACTGTGGCATAAAAAATACTCGGAAGAATTTTTCTTTTATGATATTGGATGTTGTTCTGGACAATTTTCAAACATAGGACTCTAATAATGGTAGCTCGCTACTGCAACTGCTCTCTATATACTCATATTCAAACTTTTGTAATTCTCCCAAAAATCCCCAAAAGTTATATTTCTAACGCATTGGCACTGTTATAAACAATGCGGCTTTTGGAGCTCTCTCACGAAATAAAGAGTTTCGTATCTAGTCGTCTTAATCCATCATCCTTTTCTCATTCCAATAAAAATGTGCTTCAGTCGTTCTATTGCCGACTAGAAAAACTGTTAAGAACCTACCCTGCTCCTGGACTACTAGTGAATAATTCTTGTTCTTGACGTCGTCTAAATATTAACATACAGATGTGGAATTGACAGCAACAGTAAACTATGAACCATCTGACTCGCAGCATAAGCAAATCGCTTCAACATTGAATTGAAATGCACAAATGCACTGAAAAAAAAAGTGTTTTTGTACTTGATTTACAGAATAGTACGTAGCTCCCTTCCATTTCGCTAATACCTCACGCTGCGCTAACTAATTGTATTAAATTCACTTTTTGCATTCTTTTTTATGCATGGCTTTCGCTTGAGTTGGCGTGTAATGGAAATTAAAGTGTAAATTTAATAAAAAGATATTTGCGGCTATCATGTGGAATATGAAATGATGTAGGTAAGTATGTGTGTTTGCATTTATATATGTATGCAATTATAATTTTTGTCATACAACAACAACAATCGTTAATGCACTGAAAAACTGATATTTACAAAAATATACTTATACACACAAACGTACTTAAATACATATATCTATATTCTGTATTGGTATTTTTCTGTCTGTGTCTCTGACTGCTGTTTTCAATTCAATTTGTCTTTTCTCATATCCCTTTTTTTTTTTGGCTTTGCACTTTTATTAAAGTCTTCACTCTTATTATTGCTTTCATTTGCCGTTATTATGCCTACGGTTCGCAATGCCTTTGGTGCTATTGCTAGAGTCGCCTCTAGTTGTTGCATTATAGCATTAATACCGTCTCTACCCATCATAGTGTGCTTTGTGGCGTTGGCACAGATATGTACACACCTATACATTCACAAATACACAGTCACAAAGGCATCCGAGCCGTCTAATAATCGCATTAAGTACGCTTGAGGCCTTCAATACGTACATATCGTACATACGCAGGCTCTACCTAGGCAAGTGTGATTTTTAATTTCCAACATCCCACACCAGCCGTTTGGTTTGGTGCTCAGTTTCGCGCTAAATACACTTTATTTTACACCTCGCGCAAATGCTCCAGATATTTACATACAAACATGCATAGTGTGAGTAAGTGTGTGCGAGTAAGTCAGTACAAATAAAGTTCGTCTCCTCTGGTTAGTACTGGTCTCAAGCAGCGACCATTAGCCATTCGTTTCTCTTAGGAACTTAACCTTAATAAATATATATTTTTTTGGGAGCATTTCCCCTCTTTTTTAACAGGATTTGATTCAATAGATCTTAAAAAATAAAAAAAATAAAAATTAAAAGTAAAAAATCTGTGACTTTTCCCGTTCCCAGTATTGAAGAGACCTATGAAAGAACTCCGTTTTTCAACCATTGAGGTTATAAAATCCGATTCACTGAAAGAACCGTGCCATAATGTGTATATCAAGAATTATCAAAAATTCCTCCCTCGGATGGCTCCATGTATTAAGTGGAAATTGGACGAGGTTAGGTTAAGATACACATGCCTCACAAGGACGTGTTCGAATTTGTAGTACTAGCTTGGGGCTCATTTAAAATTAGTCGTCGTGTCAAAGGCTTTTTGCGAAGTTGAAGAGAACCTTGATATCCAATTTCGACATTTCGTTTAATCCTAAGCCGAATTCTAGTTTAAGCTGGATTGATACAGCGGAGTTCACTCAAACCTGCTTCCCTACACCTATTACATGAGTTACTGTTGGCGTGTGATGCCAATAAGTTGTGGCCTGTTATTAGACCTGCTGGGAGTGCTTTAACTCGCTGCCATTTCGTATGATTTTGGCGATCTTGTATGACATCAAGACATTCTATCTCACCCTTATCCATCTGACCGCCCTTTGGATAATTGCATTGCATAGAATCTTTAGAATACTTTGCATTTCGTGTTCTTGTTTTGAACGCTAGACGGAAGATACTTTAGCAATCTCATCAACTATTTCGGTCTCCATAATGCTCTTGTGCCCTATACTGCTTCATTGCTTCTAAGACAATTATTTGATGTAATACTATGCGAAATCTCACTATTTTAATTTCCACCTAGCTTTCAACTTATGTTATGTGTTAACGTTAGCTAGTCCCTCCTTGTGGAAACTACTACAACATCCAAGACACAAGACTTTGCTGAGATCTAGCTTAGCTTAATACATTCGGACGACCACTCCATCAGCCATTTTTGATCTGTATGTGTAGAAGTTATAACCGCTGCTGGCGAGCCGCAAGTTTCTACGTCATCCGCTTTCTTTTAATATGTAGTGAAACCTTCTTTCCCAGATAAAGCGTGTAGGTATGTAGATTGTTTTGTCCACTCTTACTTGTTTATTCACCTAATGTCACCAGTCTCACAGCGGGTTTCGCTGCAATGTTTACCACTAAAATTTCGTCGTGAGTAGCTTTGGTTGTCTTTCGATCGCAGCTGTTGGAGTAGTCCTTAGCCAGAGTGCACTGAGCAGTTGTATTCGCTTCACTGTTCTCTATGAAATTTTGTTGGGAACGATCCACCACATGAAAACGGGTATTTGGACTCCACGTTATTCCACCCCATTGAGCCTCAAAGACTTCCACACAGAAGTATTGCACCTTCTTGTTGAAAGTACATTAAGTTAAGCAGTGTTGTCTGCATAAACAATTAGCTTATCTGCTTTCCGCTCAAATTTTTCCAGAAGTTACAACTGACCACAAGAACGGTGACAATACTCCTCCCTAGTCTCTATATAGGCCAGTCTGTATAGTCTGGATTCATTCCACTCTGATCTATATCTCTGTACTTCATTCGACCCTTTATCCATAATCTTTACGTCGGCTGCTTTGAGATAATTCCCCATTACTTCACTGGAGACATTGTTGAGTGATCTAGCTACACATATCGTGAAGGACACATATCGTGAAGAGTTAGTGAGTGAGTGAAGTACAGTCTCAGTGGATCACCCCTTCTTATAGGCGTGTTGCGTTTTGAAATTAAAGAAAACCTAAACAAATTACAAAAAACATCTTTAAATTTTTAGAACTCATCCCCGATAAACAGCTTGTGATTGCTTAAAGAAAATCTTCGGCTTGACTACTTTCTCCAACAAAAGGAAAGATGTTTTTGAAAAGGAAATCACAGTAGTCTCCGGTCATTGCCAGCTGTGAGTGAGGTGGTGAGTACTGGGTTATGCTTTGCTTACTATAATAAAACAAAAAGCGATCATAAACATGCACACCGTTAAATCTAACAAATTCACTGCATTTTTTCCACCTTCATGGCATGCATACATACTAGCAGTACAACACTATTATGGGTTTTTGTAATTAATTTCAAATATTATTGTGGTGCAACAAAAAGGGGAAAAATATAGAAGTAGTAAGGCCTACAAATACGTATGTACCTACAGAATAGATGTAAAAAATGGTAAAAATAATATAAATAAACCGAATATCTAAAAAGGCAGTAAGCAGTGCTAAACCGATTGGAACTAAAGAATTATGAGTTCACAAAGTGTTAAGAAGAGTTCAATTGAGTCGAGTGTATGCGATTTTGGTCAGCCACCGTCGTAGTTAGAGCCATGCTAACTCAGCGAAACTACCAAAATAGTAAGTGTTCGTTACACTAGTGAGAACTCTTACTTCTTCCGCTACTTGGGCGTGTCATATATTACGATTCCTCCACGGCTATGATGCTTTTAATCTAAATCCATTACAGCTGACTTGAATTTTGTCATACAGGTCTGTAGGATGTGCTAGAGAAGGCTTTCGAAGGAGCCGATGGTAGAATTCCTCTTCAAGATACAGTCCAAACTACCTTTTAAAACTATAATTTTCGAATGCCGTCTCATATATGTTAACGCCATAGGATAAAAATATGTCTAACTACTATATATAGTAAACACTACTCGGTTTTGGCTCCATTTGTGTTTACTATCTAAGCTTATCCCGAGATATTTGATTTAAGCAGAGATATTGATCATGTAGGGACCAACGAGTTAATCTGGTGATTGATATCCAGAGCATACTTAATGTATAGAGGGAACACTTCTCCAACCTGCTCAATGGCAGTGAAAGTGAAAACTCCGGAGATGGTGAACCCGAAACGTAAATCAATAACGATGTTATAGACGTGCCATCACCCGACTATGAAGAAGCTCGAATAGCAATGGCTTACCGGCGACGAAGAACTGGCAAGGTGCATACATCAGCTTCTTTGAAGAATATGGTCGGACGAAAGCATGCCTGAATGGAACCTAAGTGTGCTCTACCCAATCCAAAAAAGAGAGATCCCACGGTCTTCGCCAATTATCAAGGGATAAGCCTCCTCAATTTCAGATATAAGTCCCTGTCTAGCGTATTATGTGAAAAATTAAAGCCCACCGTCAACAAACCGATCCAACCTTATCAGTGTAGCTTTAAACCGGGACCACATATTCACCATGCGCCAAATCTTGGAAAAGACTCGAGAGAAAAGAATCGATACACATCACCATTTTATCGATTTTAAAGCTTCCATCGTCAGCGCGATAAGAAACTGCCAGTGCCACTTTGCCTGAATCTAATACCTCTACAAAACTCCTACGGCTATGTAAACAGATCTTGGATAATACCAGAAGCGCAGTGATAATTCGGAAGGACCTCTCCGAGCCGTTCGATACCAAACAAGGCTGCAGAGAGGATGACTCGTCTTTCTTCAATTATCATTGGCCATAACAACCGCACCGTAAGTTCTATGTTCTCCAGGTAAGACAAAGAAACGAAGCGAATGGGTCTGCCAGTGAACGAGGGCAAGACGAAATATCTCCTGTCATCAAATAAACAGTCATATCATTCGCGACTTGGCTCGTATAGTCACAACTTCGAAGTCGTAGATAATTTCGTCTATGTAGGAACCAGCATTTACAACACCAACAATGTCAGCCTTGAAATCCAACGCTGTCACTTTTGCCAACAGGTGGTGCTTTGGACTGATTAGGCAATTGAAAAGTAAAGTCCTTTCTTGACGAACCAAAACCAAACTCTAATAGTCGCTCATCATTCCCGTACGAAAAACGTCAGAGAAGTCTGGACAATATTGATGTCTGATGAGTCGGCCTTAGAAGTTTCCGAGAGATAAGTTTCGCTGAAAATTTATGGTCCTCTTCGTGCTGGCAACAGCGAATACCGCAGAGGACGGAACCATGAGCTACTACGACGACATTGGCATAGTTTAGCAAATTAAGAGACAGCGGCTACGTCGCCCGAATGGATGAAAGTACCTTTAAAAGTATTCGATGAAGCACCCGCTGGAAGGAAGATCTCCACTCCGTTGGAAGGATCAGGTGGATAGCGACCTGGTTTCACTTGGTATTTCTAGCTGGCGTCAAACAGCGAAAGGAAGGAACGAGTGGCGTGCTATTGTTGATGCGGCTAAAATCACGTAAGTGGTGCCTACGCCAAAGAAGACGAAGAAGAATAGATATTGATTTCCATGCCTTTAAGAATAGTGGTGGTTTGTACCTTTACGCTCAGTAAAAAGTACCGATTTAATTTTTTTCTGGGTTGACATCCAGCTCACTGCCCTTGCAGCAGTCTTACAATTTGTAGGGCGTTTAGAAATAGACAGGTCAAATCTTAAAAAAAATAGTTAAAAATTAATCTGCACTCGAGAGAATAGTGCAGGTGCAAGTGCCAAAGGAACCTCTCAATCCCCAAAAAAGAATTCAACTGACAGTGTCAGTAAGACAGCCTCCTCAGCTGACGTTAGTAAGGCTGTTATGGTAGAGCCGAACTAAAAATGCTGCTGAAAAAACTTCCATGTAAATGATAGATTTATCGCAGCCTGGTAATGCGGGTACCATTCAAATACAGGCATAGTTGCGAAGTGGTTTTCCCCTAGAACAGTAATCTCAGGACCTGGTTTAAATGAAGGCTGGCGACAAGCAACCACAAAAAACTCTGCCGAGAGAGTTATAGAGATGGAACCATGGTACGTTCAGTAGGTAGTAACCCACAGGAACAAAGAAAAGCAAGACATTTCCAGAAGGGAAAGCCGTCAAGGCGGCTACGTTGTCTCTGAGCGCAAAAAAAAATGGTGGAAGAAGCGAAAGTTATTCTACCCAACTTCTGACTTGACTCAATGTCAGCTTTGGACTACATGGATATACTTCAAAGCGGCAATGGTCGTAGACGCCCCCTGTGGAGGAAAGACCAAGCTTGGTGGAGGTAGCCAAGGAAAAGATTATTTCTTGGTGCGATCGCAATGGGCATTACTAAAGTTGCCATTAAGTGAATCTTGATGGGCTATATACCTTGAATTTCCGCATGCTGCAAATTCATTGGAAGTCTCAATGTAAAGGTATAAAAATCTCGATTTTTACTCACATTTTCGTATTTTACGTTATTTATTAACTTGCGTAAACTAAGATATGTTTATATAACGGCCACAAGGCACTACAAAATGTAACAATAGTGGTAATTTGGTTCTCGCAAATGATGTGGCAGACAGTGAGAATTAAAAGTGAGAGTCGACTCATAAGGCAATAAGGGAGAGTCAGCGAGAGACCAAACAACAACTTTACAATGGCATGAAGGCCAAAAGAAGTGCTTACCAAAAAAAAAGTTTTACAACTTTTTTCTCGACAGCATGAGAGAGATTACACTGAATTTTGTTGTTTTACTTGCCCTACATAACTTCTGGGCACGACCTCATATCATATCCCCTTGTGAATTAAAGCAAAATTAATTAATTTTAAAGTATAAAAAGCTTGAAATGAATGTGACTTTTGAGAGCATATGTCAGAATGTCAGAGGCATTTGATAAAATGGCTAATAGAGACAACTACAAACGAAGCACTAATATAAGGGATTAAATAAAGCCAGCCGCAGTCTTTATAGGTTCATTTAGATAATACAAGCAGCAATTATTGGCGGCCGCAATAGCCGAGTGGTTAGCATTGGAATATTTCTGACATGATACAAAAGGCTCCTCATAAAAATTCATCGAAAGTTCGGAGGCGTTCAGGCAGTTGTTGGTAAACACATCAAGACGCAAGATCACAAATTGGAGGAGGAGCTCGCTTCAGCGGTTACAAAGCGCAACTACGTACATCCCGCAATTAGTCTGAATTGAAGCATTTCTTGCTTAATGTAAAGGAATGTAGAAGTAAATTAAATTATAGTTAATTTGTAGGGAAATTCATAGCGGGAAGGTATGTTTTCATGAACAAAAATACTTAAATTTGCCGATTGCGGTATGTTTTTAAACAAATCCATTGTACTACCATTTTTATTTAATCATTGTATTTAATTAATCATTGTGTTACTCAATTAATTTCAAAAATATGTTAATATTTCAATGTAAGAGATTAAATTATTTTATTGTGTTAAGCTTCTGAAATGTCGATAAGAAGTCAAGTGAGGTCGAAAAGCCGCACTTTTCTATATATTATTAAACATAACATAATTACTAACTAAACATGTCTATTAAGTGAAAGCACGATTTCTGAAATTATCACTAAATAATGAATTTTGATTAATTTATAGAATTTATTTTATGTTATTTTTATACATATTTTTATTTTTTATTTTATTTTATTTATTTCAATTTATTTAATTTAATTTCATTTTATTTTAACTAAGTTTATTTTATTTTATTTTTCCTTTTATTTTTTATTTTTTATATTTGTTTATATATTTTTTTTTTTGAATTTTTTTTATATTTTTTTTTTTATTTTTATTAAAATTAAATAAGCAAAATTGGCACGTTTTTTGCAAAAAAAAAACTGTCTGCTGCCCTTTTTGGTCCGAAGCTGTGAAAACGATAACGGTGCGACTGTCACTGTCACACCGTAGCGTTATGGTCGTATGATAACCGACTTTTTTGGCCTGCAATTGAAGGACACGACTTGAACAATATGTGGTTCAAACAAGATGGTGCCACATGTCAGACAACACGAATGAATATGACTTTTTTGCGAGCGAAATTTCTCGGCCGGATAATCTCTCGTCTTGGCGATGTCGATTGGCCACCGAGATCGTGCGATTTGACACCTTTGATCTTTTTTGCGGAGCTATGCGAAAGATTGTGCTTATACGGCTAAACCTTTAAATCTGGAGCACTTGAAAGGCAACATTCGTCAAGTTATAGCTGAGATACCGGGCAATATGTGCCAAAAATTGGTCGAAAATTAGCTCAAACGAATCGAAATTTGCAAAAATACTCTAGACGTGTGTAGTGTTTCATTTAGAATGCCAAGGCTCAAACTTTATAATAAAAGAGGAATTTCATGAAAAAAAAAATTTTCAACCCATTCCACTACTACTGACTACTGACTATTTTTAGAATTTTTAGAATTTTCAATAAATGAAAGTACTTATTCCGCCAGGTCATCATTTTGTCTGTTGAACTAGCTGTTCAGGTATTGGAATATGCTCTCATATTCGTAAAGTATTTTAGCTTTACTGTTTATTTACGCGACTTTATGTTTTTAAATATTTACCGGTGACAAACGTTTTTAATAGCAATATATACCATCCGTAATTTGGTATTCTACTTAAGTAATCAAATAAATTCTGGTACTGAATATCATCGAAGTCGGAAGACCATATCATATAGCTGAAGCGAGAGCTTTCGGAAAGTGATATTTTGACTACAGAAAAAATGTTTGTTTATAATAAAAAAAAACTATATGAACAATGGTAGCGATAAATAGAAACACAGTTGCAAACGCCATCAACAATGCCTATTTCGAGAAAGCCAAGTGAGAGCTTGACGGCTAGGCAAGTAATCCTTTAACCAAAATTTCCGAAAACAGCTAAAGCGTTAATGAAATTAACTCATAAAAAAGTGAAACACATAAAGCAGCAGCAGCAACAGTAGCCATAGAACTACGTAAAATAGTTAATGTAGTTAAAGTAACAACAATATAATGGCAACAAAAACCAGGACAACAACAAATAGCAGGCACCTAACCAGCTTGCCATAATACATCAACTATAAAGTCAAAGGCAAAAGCAACAAAATCATAAACCAAATTAATAATAGTAATAAGGAAATAAGGAAACCAGCATCAGCAGGGCATTTAGCAAGCATAATAAGTTGCCAGTATAACTACAAAAATAACAAAAACGAGAAGAGCAAAGAAAGGAAAGGAAGAAAAATCAAAAATTGTAAAGCAAAAGTGATGAAGAACAAAAAGCAAAAAATAAAAGCAATTACGAGAGAATTTTTGGGAAGGGTGAGGATTATGTGCGGCGGTTGTTTCGACCGCATAAGCAATAACAATGAAACGGTTTAAATCGGAAATTCCGCAAAAATAAAATTTTCCAACAACAATAATGAAAACAACTAATAATAATAACGTTAACAACGCCAAAACATGCAACAATATTAGCCAACAAACAACAAAAGAGATACCAGCAACAAAAACAACATAGCCATCATAATGATTTGATGCAAAATTGCACGCATAACTTGGCCGCATAATTTATTACAAAGGATGACCAAAGTCTGTCAGTCATTCTGTCTGTTTGGGATGTGAACTAGTCTATATAACTGACTGTCTATTTATCTATCCGACGGCGCGGCTGCTAGTGTTATCACCTATTAATTTTGTTGACTATACCTCTATTGTTGGCTTTGTGGCATACTTTTAGGCGCGCTTTTACTTTACTCAACACAAACAACATCAATCTGCGACCCAAAGTTTTAATATATAATCAATAAGTAAATGGGGAGCTATGCAGCAGTCGGGCGCAAAGAATACGCGTGAATATACATGTATGTAAATGTCTGCAAGAAGAAATTAACTACCAACTCGTAGCAACATTTAGAAGAGAACACGAGCAGAAATATACAAGAGCAATGTGGTTTTCCTGATAAAGGATTTTATTTGTAGAAAAGTGATATGTTTTCTATGGATTTGAGTAAAAACGACGTATTTACAGTTAATAAAACATTGATTAAGTCACCAATTCCTGCAAGACGGGTAATTTTTTTTTATTAAAAAGTTAGCTATGAGTTATTCTTAATTTATGCATTTGTTATTTCATTTGTTACTTTTGTTCTAGCTTTGAAAAAACTGTATCCAATTTCCTCGACTTATATCACGTACTTGTGATTTTCTTTTTCACTTCCCCACATTATATTCATAGACCTGCGATATATATTCGCTTTTTTCAAATTTAGTTACCATATATCTTACTTATCTGTTATTGAAAACAAAATTATATATTATTTCTTCCTCTATTTGAAACAAATGTATTTGTTATCCGTCCCGTTACCTACGAGATATTATACACTCGCTATTTGTTACCCTTTTATTTCTATTTTCTAAAAGCAAAATAGCAATTTTTTAAGTATTTGTACCCTATTCAAGAAAGAAATATTTATATTTAGTTAAGCACAATAATTAATTAAACAATAAACACTTTAAAAACAAAATTTTTTCACAGAACTAAGAGATAATTAAGCAAACTTTATTTGAGAGCATATCTTAACCACATACACATGACAGAAAAAGTCTGCGTTTACTCACTGTATTAAAGTATTCAACTAAAATAGTTATGCATTTTAAAACAATCACTATTTTATTTTCACTTATTTTGAAGACAATTATTTGAAGTATGGTCGGGAAAAATTTTGTAGAATTTTAGCTGCGCCGTTCTGAGTTAACGGGATTGTAGTACCGCTACTTAAGTAAGTTGAGCAGAAAAAGTCTGCGTTCACTTTAAAAAGCGATGGTTTGAAAATACAAATTATTTGTGTTCAATTTAATTTTTAATGATACACGATAGTAATCGAGATTAGGAAGAAGCTAAAGCGTATATAAATATAGGAGAAACTCTAAGCGAAAAGAAGTAGAAATTGGCGAAAGGAAAATCATTGTTGTTTTGTGGCAGAATGGTAAAAGTTATCGGGAAATCTCAAAAACCGTTGGTAGACAGTACTCCTCTGTCTAGAGAGTAATAAACAACTTCAAACAAACCAAATCTTATGAGTCTAAGCCACGTTCCGGACGTCCAAGAAAACTCACAGAAAGAGGAGAGCGCAACCTAACCATTCTCGTGAAGTCTATCCCACTTCTAACAGCAAGCCAACTATCAAAAGACATTGAATTAAAGGACCAAAAGCAATTATGTGCAGATGTGATACAAAAAATTCTGAAAACAACCAGATTCCATAGCAGAGTCGCACGAAAGAAGCCCTTCATATCGAGGGTAAGTCGTCTCAAGCGGATGGCCTTTGTGAAGGGAAGGTGCACTTAAACACGCCTTCAGAGTTTTGGAATAGAGTTATTTTTTCATTTTTGGGATAAAAGGGCGTAAGATTATTTGAAGTAAAAGCGGCACAGCGCTGGAAAAGCAAAATTTTGTACCTATCGTAAAGCACGGTGGTGGAGGTGCTATGATGTGGGGATGCATGGCAAGTTAGGGTGTTATTTCAGTTTATTGAGTCGATCATGAATAAGCATGATTATCTTAATATTTTGAAAACAAAGTACAGTAATGCACAAGGCAGAAATTGTTAAGCTTTGCTTGCTGTACAATATTCCTAAACAACTGTGTACATCCTCGCAATCACCTGATCTTACCCCTATTGAGCACTTATGAGATCTACTAGAAAGAAAAATTAGACAGCGTACTATAACCAGCAGGGAAATGCTTAGGAGCACCCTTGAAGAGGAATGGGAAGCTATAAACCCATAAGTAACAACCAAATTTGTTGTGTCAATGAAAAATCGCCTTCGAGAAGTCATTAAAAGACGTGAAAATCCAAAAATATATATTTTTTTTAATTTTTAGCCTTTGTTTCATTATTTTTGAAGTAAACGCAGACTTTTTTTGCCATGTGTATACTCGGCTTTTCCAATTTTTGTTAAAATGTCTGATATAGAAAACAAACGTTATTATATGTTATTTCATCGTTTAGGGATCGGCTAAAGTCAAATGTATTTGTTATCTGAGCTGTTACCGTGGAGATATTGAAAACACATACGTATGTTATGCGACCTGTTAGACTTGAGATTTTTTTATTTCCATTTTCTAAATGAAAAATAGCAGTTTTTAAGTATTTTTTCCTTATTAAAGAAAAAAGTTTTATATTTAGTTAAACACAATAATTAATAAAACAATAAACACTTTAAGAAGAACATAAAAGTGGTTTATAGCTCAACGAGAAAAAACTGTCCAGTAACTGGGGAAATGCTTAGGAAAGAGGCAAAGTTGCACGCTGACTTTCAAGAAGTTGAGGGTGGTTTTCGTGTCAACCCCGGATGATTATTTGTATTTAAATCTCGATTTAGAATCCGATTATTGGAAGTGTGCAGCAAGAAATTATCATCAAGTTGAAGCTTTGCGAGGACCAAATATACAATGCAGGCGAGACTAGTTTGTTTTGGAAAATTCTTCCTAAAAAAACGTATGCCAGCCAGGCCGAAAAAACAGCTCCGGGGAGAAAAGCAGAAAAGGTCAGAATTAATTTTCTTGCGTGTACAAATGCAACTAGGCAGCGCATAAAGTTAAGCCGTTAGTAATTGGGCGTGCCAAAAAACCGCGCTCTTTTAAGGCGTATGACATCCCAGAAGACTACCGTAACTCTAAGAATGCAAGTATGACTGCAAATATTTTCAGAGAATGGTTTCACCATTGCTTCGTCCCTCAGATACGTGAATATTGCACTTTAAACACCTAAGCGTTTTACAGAGTATTTATTCCTTTTTAATTGTTTTTAGGTTCAAAAATATTTGCTACAAAAGGGATTATCAACCAAAGTTATCCTCTTGCTGGATAACGCCAGAAGATGAACTTAAAACCGCTGATAGATCAATATTCGTGCCTTCAAATGTATAGCCTTTGATTCAGCCTATGAATCAAAATGTTATTGAAAATGATATTGAGAAATGGAATACAATCGATAGTGACGAACCAATTGATTTAGATAAAAATGCCGACGATACTGAAGAATCTGATGATGACGACCAAGCTGAAGGACAGATCGGAAATCCTATAAAAACTACAGAAGCTCTCAAAATCTTCGATAAAGCTACCGCATGGGCTGAAGCCAACACTACTGACTACGCTGGCTTAATAGTATTGAGAAGACGAAGCGAATAGGCGGTCCAAAAGTCAATTTCCGAAGGCAAGAAGCAAAAATCTATTCGCGAATTCTATCAATAAACATTCATATATAAATTTTGTATTTTCCCAAGTACAAATTTATTCCAATGATCTGTTGAGCTTTCATCCACAAACATGAATTTTAAGTAAATAAAAAATGGATACTTGCAAAATTTAGTTCATTATATCCAGATTCGACTGTGTTTATTTATAAACGATTTTGTCACCTATTCTGCTTTGCCACTTTACAGTGGTGACTCGCTAACTTAGTTCAATAATTTAATACAATATCCTATAAATTTGTATGTACATTTTAAATATTTATATAATTCGAATGTATTAGCTGTAAGCTCAAGATTTTGCTCAAACATTTTCGAGCAGTGCGAGCATTTGAACAACAAGCACTCGCACACCTTCTCATTGCTCATTACTCGAAAAATTTTCGAGCCGAGCACGAGCATTTCGAGTATTTTGACAAATACTTTGACTTTTTTCTGAAAACTTTTTTATATATTAATTTTAAATTTATTTATGCAAAGTGTAAAAATCATTGAAATGACAAAGAAACTTTGACAAACAAAATTAAAATTTTTTGTTCTGCTGAGCAGTTGAGTAATGAGCAAGTATCGAACGAGCATCGTGTTGCTCGCAGTACTCGATACCCGGGTATCGGTCTTCGTACTACTCCTTGGAAGAGTCGATTATGTTCGATGTCATAACCATATAACCATGGCTCGCGTTATTTGTGACGCTTTTAACCAAATTGAAATCATTACTGACTTTATTCAATAATTACTGTACGATATTCATATAAGAATTTTTTTTTTTTGTTGGAAATTCTATAATTTTTGAACGAACTCACGCTTTGTGCCCAAAAAAAGTCATGACTTGAGTCAACTGTATTGCTGACATCTGAGCATCTTCTTTGATTGTGAATTGCTGATTCTTCATATAAATTTCCTCTATTCACTATGTCACTCACTCCCAAATTTCACACAAGCGTTAAAAACTACTACAAAAATATACTTATACACAGTTATTTGTAACAGTGTACCATAGTAATAAAAACAGAAGTGTTAAGCTCAGCAGCCATATTGGATATTTGCCTTTGCTGTTGACAGTCGATGAAAATTCCTTTCACAAGTCGAAAATTTTCAAATTTTGAATTAATATATGCATCTTACCCGTTGATAAACTGCTTACCATTGAGTAGAATTCCAACCAAGATTTTTATTGAAAAACTTAAAATATGCAATTGCTGCTGCAAATCATGATTCACAACTGAATATGCACATATGTACATGTTGAGTTAAATATTTAAATTTCCTGTCATCATAATTTTGGTAGTCAAGCTACGAATGCTTTTAAACTATTTCAATCAAAAATTTTCAGAATGAGTGGGTGTTAACAAACTTGTGTGTCACATAACAACTTTTCCAAGCAAAAGTGTAACTCGTTGATGATCTGTGATGCATCGATAGCAGCATGAGCTACAAATATTGAAGAAAAATATTTCAAAAATTTCTCTTATTTCGGTGCGTATCAGCAATAACCAGTTGGAAGCTTTGACATACATATTAACTTCAGAGGAAGCTTAGTGTCAAAAAATTTGAAATTTATTTTATTTTATATTATTTCATTTTACTTTGTATTATTTTATTTAATTTTATTTTATTTTATATAGGGTTTTCCAATAAGAGTGATAAGATTTTTTAATTTTAAAAATAAGATTAAATTTAAACTAATTGTTAAGGAAATTCAAATGTTTTTTATTCAATGTGAAGTACAATCGATACAATCAAGTTCTGAATATAACATCATTCAAATGGCCTCCACGACTTCTTTTACAAGAAAGAATTCGATGAACCCAATTTTTGAGCACTTTTTCCACTAAATCAAGTCGCATGTCATGAATAGCACATTCAATGTTGACTTTTAAAGCTTGAAAAGAGTCTGGTTTATTGCTAAAGACCAATGATTTCAAATAACCCAAAAGAAGTAGTCTAAGAATGTTAAATCACAATTTCTTGCAGGCCGTTCAATGTCACAATTTCTTGAAATAATCGGATCTCCAAACCTTTCTCGCAAAAATTCGGTTGTTGCACGTGCTGTGTTACACGTAGCCCCGCCTTGTCATCTTGTTGGAGATGTCGTCTTGTTGCAGATGTTGTTAAGATCAACTTCTTCCAATTGTGGCCATAAAAAAGTGGTTTTCAACGATCTATAACGCTCTCCATTGACAGTAACGGTGCTACCAGCTTCATTTCGAAAGAAGTACGGTTCAATGATTCCACCAGAACAAAAGTCACACCAAACTGTCAATTTACGTGAATGTAATGGTTGTTCATGAATAATTTGTGGATTTTCTTTGCACCAGAGTCGCCAGTTTTGTTTATTTACCGCACCACTCAGATGAAAGTGAGCCTCAACGGATAAGATGGTTTTCTTAAAAAAAATCTAAATTGCAGCACGATTATTTTGATAATAATTTTGAATAATTTGTAAACGTTGTTCTTGCTTGTATCTTACTATGATGAAATTGTGAACATTACTGAATGCAATGAAAACAAATTTCTGGTTATGACAAATTTAAAATGGCCGAAGCGACACTTAGAAATCATATCATCCCTATTGGAAAACCCTTTATTAATTATTTTGATTATATTATAATAAATTTTTTTTTAAATTTAATTAACTTAATTTAATTTGATTTAATTTAATTTTTTTATACCATTCATTTACAGAAGGAGAAGGGACCACTACAGCATATATAGGACCGATTTTTCAGAATTGAAATTTTGGGTCATAAATCCGTAAAAAATAGTACTTAATACCGCGAAATTTTTTAAACTACATATACATTATGAACTGCGTGTTGGTTCTAAAAATCATCGAAATTGGACGTACATAACATATAGCTCCCATACAGTGATATCAGGTGTGAGATTTTGGTCAAAACTCAGTCCAATCAGTAGTTAGGAGTATGAAATTTGGAATTATCCACAAATATTATGAATTGCAAATTTTTACAGAAAATCATCGAAATCGGACTGTTAAAGCATATATCACCCATACAACCGATTTCTTCAGATGTGAGGCTATGGTCAAAACTCAGTGAAAAAACCATCTAAAAGCGTGAAATTCGGTATCCCACCCAAATAAATTAAAATAAATATTGGTACTGAAATCATCGAAATCGGAATACTATATCATATAGCCCCCATACAACCGATTTCTTCAGATATAAAGTTTTGAGTCAAAAATCCATTAAAAAACATCTAGGCATTACCGAAAACACCCATTCTTTCTCGTTTCGATTAATTATGGTTTAATTTTTTTTCCTCTTTTTATTTTGCTTATTTTATTTTATTTATTTTATTGTATTTTATATTATAACTTTTTTTATTCAGTTGCCTATTAGTTTATTTTCCCGTTTCTCTAAGTCTTAACATTGGCTCATTTGCAATTCTCCAAAAGAAATGTATAATATCCTTCTCCTGATCTAATGAATAGATAACTGATCTTAATCATCGCGAATTAATACTACACCGCATCTAAACATTTCAATTTACGAAAATTATCCCATCATTTCATCTTTGACATTCATTACCTTACTAGAGCGTACTCCAACACAAAACTCTCGTTACCTATGACAGCATATGCCTCAAAGGAGCTTTCAATAGTCGAGTAAGCTCTTACGAGAGATGCGTGTGAGCAGACTTAAGTACTTTGCCGCTGAGGTGAACTTAAGTGCTAAGGCATGCAAATTGAAAATATCTGCAGGCGTTAGGTGAGTGAATGGGAGACATGACATGCATACGTAATATATGAGTATGAAGAAGTGCCCAAAAACTTATTCTAAGTTTACTTATAAATGCCACATAAAAAGCGCATAAACTTTAAAGAGCAACCGCTTTTACGGAAGAAGGTGGAGGAGTTATAAGAAACCACAAAATGCTTTTGAGGCTACCAATTTGCAAGTGGGATTTTAGTAATGTGTATAAAGAAAAGTACAGAAGCATGTACTTAGTTATAAAAGGTAAACCATTTCGAGGTTCCCTACTTTTTTAAAGGAAAAAAACACAGAAAATTCAAATTCAATGGGGAATGTTTATTATCATTCGAAACAACATTTTTTGGCATTTATTTTGGATGACTCGTTCGAGCATTTCGACAGCTAAATGGCGAATGACGCGCGTGATGTTTTGCTCCAAGGCCTGAATCGAAGTAAGATTGTCCACATTGACTTTAGACTTTACATATCCACACAGAGAAAAAGTTTAACGGTGTTATATCACACGATCTTGGTGGCAAATCGACCAGCCCAAAACGTGAAATTATCTGCTCACGGCAGTGTTCTCTCAATAACTCCATTTATTGATGCGATGTGTGAGAAGTGGTGCCGTCTTGTTGAGACCGAATGTCGCGGATATCACGACCTTCAATTTCAGGCATCAAATGGTCGGTTATCAGGGCGCGATAACGATCGCCATTGACGGTTACGTTCTCACCGGCATCATTTTTGAAAAAATATGGACCGATGATTCCGCCGGCCCACAAATCACACCAAACCGTTGTTTTTTCTGGATGAAATGGCTGCTCTTGAATCAGTTCAAGCTGCTCTTCGTCCCAAATGCGTAAATTTTGCTTATCTATATACTCATTGAGCCAGAAATGGGCCTCATCGCTGAAAAAAATTTGGCTCGAAAACGTCGGATCTTCTTGGAACTCTTCAAGAGCCCATAGAGCAAAGCGATGTCGCTTGGGAAGGTCGAGCGGTTTCAGTTCTTGCACAAAATGTATTTTGTACGCTTTCAATTCAGGACTTTTACGTAAATGCGCCAAGTCGTTCCATACGTCAGTCCGAGTTGCTGCGAATTGCGCCGAATCGACTCTCCACGGTCTTCATGCACACTCTCAGCTATGGGCGCTATATTTTCATTACTGCGTGCTGGACGTAGTCTATTCGGTCGAATATTATCCGATAATTAATGCTAGATCTCAAGATGGGTGTTGGGTGATATTGTGCGAATAGTACGCTCAGTAGGCCGATTATGTTGACCATAAGTTGAGCGAAATGCGCGAAGCACATTCTTGACAGAACGTGAATTTCCGTAATAAAGTTGAATGATTTGTAAACGTTGTCCAGGCGTAAGTCTTTCCATGATGAAATGCCAAACAATATTGAACAAAAATAACGTGACAGTTTGACACGACTCACGCAAAAAAAAGACTATTGAAAAAAGTACCCATACTTGAATCACCCTTTATATACAAATGGGTCCAAATATATATAAATTTTTTTTTTTTATTCAGAGCTCTTAAAGAAATTAAAGAATAGATTTCCAGCAAATTTGACTTCACGTTCTTTAGGATTTTAATCATATTTTACTCCTCATTTTTTAAAATAAGGAAATATTCACAGTTGTTTACTTACTCATATTTAAAAAAAAAAAAAACAGCATTTTAATGACACTTTCAACGCACTTGATAAATTATACAAGTTTCTATGTAATACCAATACGCCACATTCTGCGGCTCACCAATCTCTTTTCTGCCGCCAAACACTTCATTATGAATGCGCATTTTTGACGGCGCAAATAGGTAATCAAAAAAAGCAAAAGCGCTGAGCTTTGCTTGAATTCCACTCAGATGCGTTCAATGCGTCTGCGCGTAATTAAAGTACATCGTTGATGCAAGAGCGCACAAGTGCATACTAGCACCACAGACAGTCTAAAAGAAATTTACATAAATATCGGTTAGCAGAAATTGAAAGTAGGGTTTCCAAAAGATACTAGTTTCAGGGTAAGCAATTTGGGACCAATCGACGCAGAAGTACAAGCCTTTTGAATTAAAGTTTCTTTTGATCTGTCTTATCCCCTGGATGGTTAAGTTTATAACAGAGAGATGTCATATAAAAAAGGTTTATGACGCTGCAATATTTTATATTGTGCGTATCGTAGGGAAAGGCTCAGAGATATGCGTTACTCGACAGAGCAGTCGATGCACTAATGTACACATTTGATTGACAGTTATCTCAAGATTAATGGTTGAGTAGAAGCCGATTAGTTTCAAATATCCTTTCTTTGTTCTTAATAGGTCCTTAATAGGCTTACTTTTCCGATGAAAAACATCTACTTTTACTTGCCATTTCTTTGGTCGCCAGACTACCGTTATTTTTCGTAAATGAAAAAAAGACAGTCTCTCCCAATCTTTAGGGAGTTTTGGAGTGATCACATATAATTTGTGGTGTTTTCTTTTCGACAGAGTGTAAACTGTAAGTCACCGCAATAGTAGAGGAGAAGCTCTTCCTTACCAGGTACACCAACTGAGCGGAACTGATCCCGCTTCTCAGAAGAGATTCAACGAGCTTCATTATGGGTTTTTGAGATACATTTCTTTTTATATAGCCTCGACAAAAATATTGTTAAAAGCTCCTCAACGTTTATGCCTTTACAGTAAGTATTTTCACGATACACCGAACTATATTATCAAGCGCTGAATGCTTAGAGTAAAAGCACTACTTCTTCAAGAGGCTGTTTTTGGGGTATATTGTTGTAGATATCGAGCTGCTTTTTAAACATTTTCCGAAGAAATGAGATGATAATGCCGAACAGGTAGTTCTTTTGACTCACGAGAAGATTACTTTAGCCTTGATTCATACATGGGGAATTTATCGTTCGTGCTGGCAGATTCTCTAGATTTTACATGACACTTTTAATTCAGTGAGGAAGATGGCATACAATCTCGCAAATTTTGTAACGATTTTATCGCCAATTCTATTCCCCTGCGACAGATAATACTGTTTGTGTTAGAAAAAGATGACTTCCTACTGCTTGTGAGCTCGTTGTGGTCTTCAGAACAGCAAGGAAAGTGGGTACTCATAGGGACATCTAGATATTGGTAAATTTGTTGGTAAAAACATCAATACGCAAAACTACAAATTGATAGAGGAGCTCGGCGGAAAATTGCTTCAGCGATTCGATTGGCCAATGGATTTTTATGAGGTCCTTTTATTTCATGTCAGAAATACACTCAAAGGGTTTGACATTCCCCGCCGAGGGACGACCGCAATTAAAAGAATAGATTTTCTATAATTTTGGATATTGCTCGAAGCTGGACTTGAACCTAAGCCTTCCGAATTGTAGGTACGGAATGCTAATTACTCGGCTATTAGCTTCTAGATTTAGTTTGGAAGAGCAGAAAGGTTTTTTCTTCACCTGTTTTCTAATGACTTTCCATTGATTTCACTGCGGAGAGGTTTTTCAGGATTCCCGTCGTATTTCCTTGGCCACTTTTTTAAAGATTTTGAGTGATATTTGTAATCTTATCAAGAATCTATTCTTTTTGCTTTGTTAAAGAATTTTTTTGTTGATTTTCCCACGTTGAGAGATTAAGTATTCCACCATTTGGATTTTTTCTTCGCTTTGGGATCTTTAACCGCATATTTCGGAGCGGCTATTCCTAGAATAATTACCGGATCTTACACAAGCGTATCTCATGTAGCAAAGTATCGCTTAATTCAGGACTCAACTTGTAACTAATCGACTTAATTACCGGTGGTTGTGCCATTATCAGCTAAATTCTTACACATCATCATCAAAACGACAATTTGCAAATTATTAAATGAAATCGTGTAACTGGATGCTCTCACGAGTGTGTATGTGTTCGCGAGGCACCAAACCTAATTGGCAATCAATCCCTATCAAAGGCTCTGATTACCATTCTCATACAGTTCTATGAAAAGCCTTTCGTCTTCTTGTCCACGCCAAGCTTTGATAACGTTATTAGTGTTGTTGTTCTCGATATGTTTAAGCGCAGCAACATTTGATGCACGGCAAAGCGCATGGCGACAATGTTTCGGTCGTTCGTTATATCTACCACTTTCACGAAGCCGCGGAAACATTAGCATCTCCACTCGAAATTAGCATTATTACGTAGCGAGCAGCTGTTCGGCGCGCCATCAACTGAAATATGTTAGAAGACAGTAGCGGTTTTCAAACTCAGGGCACACATTTATTTGTGTGTGTGTGTGTGTGTGTGTATGGGTGTGTGAATGTGTGTTTAAGTGTTTGCAAACATCAGCGAAATTTCCGTAGCAAGAACAACAATGATACTCATAATAAGAAGCAGCTTCGCCAGTCAATCAGCAATCACATTGAACTCGTCAACCACATTCACGTCAAACCGTGCTAGCGAACTAACTGGCGTATATACTTATACATAACGGTACAATGCGAGCATCGAAATAGCGGTTTAGCTCTCGGTCAAATAACTATCGTTTGCACCAGCTCAGCCATCTAGGAACATATGCAGTAATGTAGTCGAACGTTACCAATGACGAAGAGCTGGGGAGATCTGGGGCGAGCAAAGCGGGCAACGCACACGCCAAGGCTCCAGCCGTCAGCTTTACACTTTCACAAACCAAATCCATCTTCCATACATTTGCATATGGTGCATGTTTGTTATCATAAATATTGAGGGTCGATATTGTTGTTGGATTTATTGTTGTCGTTGACTGTTGTTGTTGTTGTTGTTGTTGTTGTTGTTGTTGTTGTTGTTGTTGTTGTTGTTGTTGTTGTTGTTTGCTGTCGCCTCGCTTGAAGTGTTTTATGTTTGCCTATGCTAATTGACTTAATACATTTCAAGCGCTCTCCAAGTCTTCCACTCAATATTCACCCGCTGAGAGGACTGCCGTTTGGTTGTCTGGGCTTGGCTTGGCTTAGATTGGGCAAAACTTTTGCACAGAATGGGACGTTGTACTCGAGCGTCGAGTATGTGCATAACATAACAGCTCAGCAATTTAGTTGAGTATAAAGCATTTTTGCACTGTCACAGACCACAATGCAAGCACACAGCTTATTATGACCTCGGGGTTGCATACGACGCTAACGCTTTTCTTATTTATTATTATAATGAATAGTTCAAGGAAGTAAAATTATCATTAATTTTAATTGTAAATCTTTACAAATTTGGCTCTTCTTGTAACTTTTCAAGAGCCAATAGAGCGAAGCGATGTCACTTGGGGAGGTCGAGCAGCTTCAGTTCTTGCACAAACTGTATTTTGTACGCTTTCAGTTTAAAATCTCGACGTAAAATGCGACAAGTCGATCCATACGTCAGTCCGAGTTGCTGCGAACGGCGCTGAATCAACTCTTCACGGTCTTCGCGTACACTGCGTGCTGGATGTGGTCTATTCGGTCGAATATTATCCAATAATGAATGCTGTGTCTGAAGATGGGTGATGGTGTTGCGAATAGTACGCTCAGTAGGCTGATTATGTTGACCATAAGTTGAGCGAAGCGCACGAAACACATTCTTTACAGAACGTGAATTTTAGTAATAAAGTTGAATTATTTGTAAACGTTGTTCAGGCGTAAGTCCTTCAATGATGAATACCAAACAATAAAAATAACATGACAGCTTGAAACGACTCACGCGTTATCTGTAAAAAAAGGCTATTGAAAAAAGTACCTCTCCTTGGAACACCATTTAGAAACAAGTCTAAACGTAGTGCGAGATACGTTTTCCGCACAGAACCATTATTATCGAAATAAAATTGCACTATTTTCAAGCGTTATTCTGGCGTGAGTCTATTCATGATGAATTGCCAAAACAAACCGAGAATAAATCACTTGTCAGCTGTTAAATCGGTCGCCATCTTGAAAAGTAATGCCAACTTAAAGTTCAATACCTCTATAAAAAAAACACCCTTTAGATGTGTAGTGAACTGATCGAAGCATGGGATGTATGTAGATGCTAATGTGATAATAATCTTCAACAGTGTCGGTCATGATGTTGCAGGGTTCCGTTTGCCTTCGAGCAATTCTTGGTTTTTCAATTGAAATTTTGTATTCATTACAAAGCAAAATTATTCGTATACTTTTAGGCATACTTTAGTGCCCAGTGACTTTAGTGCAACGGCTGAATCTACTTATATTCAAATTATTCCTAAACACTGTATTTTTGTATCAAATAATTAGAAAAACCTTTTTTTTCGTATGAAAAACTTTCAGCTCTAAACAAAACTTAAGTCGAGCCGCCTAATCCGTGAACGGATGAACGTTCGTGCGTAGTAAAATCAAGAGTCACCCCCTATATTCTTTAATATTGACGCTGCCATCGTCTTTGGGTGGTTAGAAATGGGTTCTATCATGTTTAGGCTCATTTATTTGAACCCTGGCCAGGCCAATATCCAAAAGTTTATTTAAAAATGTATTAAAAAAATTGAATTGTTACTATAGCTGTCACTCCTCCGATATAAACTAAGGGCTCCTCAAAAAAAATTATTCATCAGTCGTTCGGAGGGAGCTTAGAATAAAATGCAAGTTGCTCCATTTGTCCGTAAAACATCAAGACGCGTACTACAAATCGGAGTAGAACGTCAGTCGAAAGTCACTTCAGCGATTATGAAGGGCCAATTATATACTGTGCATATATGGCATGCTTGGTACTGTATAAGATTACCGTTATTTGAGATTTAGATGTGAGCGTTCTTTAATGTTTGGTTCTTATAAATCAATTTGCTTAAATACTACAAGGTAACTTTCCAACTTCTTTATTTTTTAAACCGTACGATCAAACCAAAAAACCAAAATATAATTAAAACTTATTTGATTTTCTTTAAGGATATATTCGAAGGCTAATACATTTTATATATTCACACTCAAAAATAGAAAAAATAATCATTATTTTGTCTTAGTCATAATCAACAATCAAAGATACCATCACAAATGAGCGACCCATAAACGAAACAATAATGGTGAATATAAATATAAACTAAAGAAACGAGCTCAACACTAAAGTATTTTAATTAATGCGTATACGCATGCCACATCATCAGCAGAAGGCAGCGGAGACCGCGAGCAACAGGAAATCAAACGTCCCATAAACCGACCGCCAGTAAAGCGAAGTAATTATTTTGTGCCCACAAAGTCCCCTGTTTGGCTACGTGTTTATGTTGGTGAAGTGTTCTATCTTCGTATGAGTATAAAAGCTGAAGTTGACGATTACTCAGTAGGCGGACGGGAGCAAAAGACCGATTGAGTATGACGAGCATTTGGCAAGTAAGCATTTAATCTCATAATATAGCATCCAGTTGAATGTTAAAACTTCGCTTCTTGATCTTGTCGTTGTTGTTGTTATAAATGTTGTTGTTGTTGATGCTAATGTTTCTTACTGCTATTGCCATTCACGGCATCGAGCGAACGTTGAAGCATTTTGTTGTTAAAAAGTAAACGATGATGACAGCGCAAAGAGCAGTAAAAAATGCGATAAATAGTAACACTGGCATAGTTGTTGACAGCGTGGCCAGCGATGATGGCATATCAACTAAATCCTATACTTTAGTACTAAAAATCCATTAACAGACTGACACAGTAGCATACTTGATGATGACAGTAGCTGCAAGCAGAAGCAACAGGAATTCAAACTATGAGTAGTTTTGGGTGAGTGTGTGCCCCTTGTAATACATCGAGCTTGCTTTCAGAAGGTAGCTAGTATCTTAAGAAAATAATTATACTACTTCATCATTTGCTGAAAATTATAAGGCAAGTTTTCATTGGCGAGAAGAAATTTTGCTATCAGCAGACCACCGGTATTTGCTCTTTTAACAAATAAAATTATCGTGTTTCCCTATAAAATCTGAGAAATATAAATTCACATCCAAGTCCCTGTTGTAATAAATAATTAATAAGACTGGAGGACAGCTGGTTCCGCCTCCAATTTTTATGTAACCCTTTCAGTTCGAATTATGCAAACATTAGGCAATCTGTGAGTGTAGTATTCCAAATATATGTAAATCCAAAAGAACAAATTAAATCAGCCTAGGCATCGAATAAGGGTTACTTACGAAAAAAATGTGGTACATGGAGTGTTCCGGAAAACCTTTAACCATTTTTGAGAACCAGATCTGTCTGAAGACGAAGTCGAGGTAAAGTACTTATAAGACCATCACTAAACTTCACTTCCTGGGAGATCTACCGCTCAATTGATATGCTCCCTCCACCTATTATGGCAGAGATTATGGTACGGGCTACCTCTTCGTGAGATCTTCGATCCCTCACTACACCTTTAGTACACTCGCTTCTCCCGCAGGTTCCTTACTCGCACATTTCTGTACATTACAGCAAGATTTTTTTATTTTGTTTGATGTCTAAAGGAGTCCAGAGTCATTTTCGAGTCTCTGGTAACTTTACATTTACTTTGTTATTGCTGTTGTTGAAACCGCAGAAAAACTACCCAAATGATGCTTCGGGGAATATGGTGGCAGTGACAATCCTTAACCGAATAAAAATCCGGGACTGTCACGGGAACCTTTGGATTTTAGTCGCCTCTTACGACAGGCATACCTTACTACGGGTAAATTCTTGAACCCCTAAACCGCAGGTTAGCTCCTCTAGCGATTCCAACTACCAGTACTTTCTAGTTGAGCCCTGTACGCCCAGCGATCGAATATTGGTTTACAGCCCTTTTGTGAGGGTTCTCTTCTCCTGTGTGTTTTAGTGAGTTTGGCAAGCTTAAGGGACTTTTTGGGAACACGGTTAATTCTGTGGTCTACATTGTCATTGGATAATCAGAAATTCACGTATATAAGGGTATAGAGGTATAGAACTTTAAGTTGCAATAAAACAACGATGGATTATTCGATTGACATGAATTTTATTTATCCGAAAGATAATCTTGTGGCATTACATTTTAAATATGATTTCTGGCATATGACCGCCACGGCTGGCGCGGATGTAGTCCAATCTGGACGTCCAATTTTCGATGACTTTTTCCAACATTTGTGGCCGTATATCGGCAAAAACACGGCGAATGTTGTCTTCCAAATAGTCAAGCGTTTGTGGCTTATCTGCATAGACCAATGACTTTACATAGCCCCACAGAAAGTAGTCTAGCGGTGTTAAATCATAAGATCTTGGAGGCCAATTCACAGGTCCAAAACGTGAAATTAGACGGTCACCAAACGTGTCTTGTTGAAACCACATCTCCTGGACGTCATGGTTATTCAATTCAGGAATGAAAAAGTTAGTAATCATGGCTCTATACCGATCACCATTGACTGTAACGTTTTGGCCACCATCGTTTTTGAAAAAGTACGGACCAATGATTCCACCAGCCCATAAAGCGCACCAAACAGTCAGTTTTTCTGGATGTAACGGCGTTTCAACATACACTTGAGGATTACCTTCACTTCAAATGCGGCAGTTTTGTTTGTTGACGTAGCCATTCAACCAGAAGTGCGCTTAATCGCTAAACATCGCTAAAATGGACTTAGTGCGCGATACGTTTTCCGCACAGAACCATTATTTTCGAAATAAAATTGCACTATTTGCAAGCGTTGTTCAGGCGTGAGTCTATTCATGATGAATTGCCAAACCAAACTGAGAATAAATCACTTGACAGCTGTTAAATCGGTCGCCATATTAAAAAGTAATGCCAACTTAAAGTTCTATACCTCTATAAAAAACACCCTTTAAAAAAATGAATGTTTGCCAGTATACCGCTTGTATTACTGTTAAGGTTTTTTGGGGAATTTATAGTTCGATTTACTTAAAATTTGGATTTTATCCTAAATTAACAACTTTTTCTTCCGGGAAGTGGACCGATCTATTCAAAAGTTATGTGGACATCTGCATACTTAAATATTGCTAAGTAGATGAATTTGCGATGCAAAGGCAAAAGCTTTGTTCCATGAAATTGCGGAGGCTCCTCAACTCTGTTAGTCCGATATGTGAGACGGACCTTCTTCACAGACCAACCCAACATTAGTATCGCAGCGTGCCAGCAGGCCTAATTGCGCTTGTTCACCAATCCGCGATCAGGCAACCCCACCAATTAATTGGCAACTGGCCAGCAGGAGCATGTTTCATATTGTTGTGTAAAGGTTGCTGCAGAAGTGTTTTCAATATTTTTTTTAATATTTTCAAAATTTCTTTTTCGACATTAATCCAAGTAATAAATCAATTAAATTAACTCGTCCGGAATTTTTAATAAAATCTCTATAATTTACTCCACTTCAATACTAATTAATGAGGCATAAAAAGAAAGCATCCTTCCTCAGTAAATAACAAACCGCAACTCGGCAACTGATAGTTTACTTTCATTCAAAACTTTTTTGCATATTGCCATTAATCTTGGCAACACCTACCATCTTGCTGGCAGCAAAAGAGAAAGAATGCATTGATATCAACGAGGCGAGTAAATATTTAAAGAGATAAATCGTGGGCAATGCTCATACATAAATACAGGTAAGTATGCATATTAAGGTGGTCGTTAAAAACTTTAAATTTTTCGAGACCAAAAGAGAAAATTTTTTGGTGAAAATTATGAAACATTTTCAAGGCAAATATATTTATGATGAGTTTATTATTAAAAATATTTCCAAAATAAATTAGAGAATTTAAACTATATATAAAAAAATTTTACGTTCATTAGTAAAGTTCCGAAATCATGAAAAATTGCCGACCGATGAAGCCCTTATAGTGTTCCTGTTCTTTTCCCGGAAAGTAAGACTGCGGCCGATCTATCCCAAAAAATCTTATTTTTTATCTTTTTGCCTAAATCCAGATGAAGCCAACTTTTTTCATAGGGGAAGTGAACCTGTTACCAATCTATCCCAAAAAATCTTATTTATGATTTGATTTACTTGAAATTTGCTACACAGACAGCTTTTACCGAAATTAAGATAAGGACCATTTTTCCTTCCGGAAAGTGGAACTGGAACCGATTTATCTTAAAAAATAATACTTATGGTTTAAATTACTTGAAATCGAATTGAATTGAACACTGTGTTTTCCGTGAAGTACATCTAGAACCGATATATTAAAAAAAAGTCGAGTTCATGATTCAAATTGCTTAAAATATTTTTTCAGGAAGTGAACCAGACACCGATTTTATTGAGACAAATATTTTTACCGTTCGGTTCTGTTGAATTTTTGTACGAAGGTATCTTTTTGTCTAGGCAAACTGATATCGGAAATGGCCAAGCAAGTTCCTTTTGCTTGAAATCTAGTACATTGGTATGTTTTTGTCAAAGGCGAAAATATTCATGATTTGTATACAGTCTGTTTTGAGTTTTACGATTTGGTTATATCCATATGGTTTTGAACTGTAGGGTTTTCCAATAAGAACGATATAATTTCTTTCAAAAACACTAATTGTTAAGGAAATTCGAATGCTTTTTATTTAATGTGAAGTACAATCGATACAATCAAGTTCTGAATATAACATAATTCAAGCGGCTTCCACGACTTCTTTTCAGGAACGAATTCGATGCATCCGATTTTTGAGCAATTTTTCCACTAAATCAAGTCGTATGTCATGAATAGCACGTTCAATATTGACTTTTAAAGCTTGAAGAGAGTCTGGTTTATTGCTAAAGGCCAATGACTTCAAATAACCCCACAAGAAGTAGTCTAATAGTGTTAAATCACAACTTCTTGGAGGCCATTCAATGTCACAATTTCTTGAAATAATCGAAACTTCAAACCATTCTCGCAAAAATTCGGTTGTTGCACGTGCTGTGTTACACGTAGCCCCGCCTTGTCATCTTTTTGGAGATGTCGTCTTGTTGCAGATGTTGTTAAGATCAACTTCTTTCAATTGTGGTCATAAAAAGTTGGTTATCATCGATTGACAGTAGTGGGGCTACCAGCTTCATTTCGAAAGAAGTACTGACCGATCATTCCACCAGAGCAAGAGCCACGCCAAACTGTCAATTTAGGTGAATGTAATGGTCGTTTATGAATAATTTGTCTTCGCAGCAGAATCGACAGTAATGATGAAATTGTAAACATTACTGAATACAATGAAAAAAAATGACAAATCATGAGATATTAAAAATGGCCAAAACGACACTTAGAAATCATATCATCTCTATTGGAAAACCCTTTATTTTTAATCGTGCATAGACCAAAGTAGAAATTTTCGTGGACGATTAATCTTTGAATCCATATGGTAAAAAGCCGCTGCAATATACAAATACCAAATATTTTGTGTACTAGATACAACTGTGTAGATAGGTCAATAATATAATATTTAGGATTAACTGAAGCTGACACTGGAGCAAGGGGATGCTTACAATGACATAATACAAATTATTAATGATGGATTTCGAGGTATATTTTTCTTAAATTATCCTGGTGGAGCAGGCAAAAGATTCTGGCAACAGTTCGTTTACAAAATGGCATAACCTTTGCTCTTGCATTGTCAGGAAAGCTGCAACATTACTACCCGGTGAATGAACTACTCTTTCCGCTCTGAAGTTGCCACTGAACTTGCAATCCATTGAGACCACGACGTGTAATATTTCCACGGAATCCGGAATGTGAAAAGTATTACGATAATGCAAACTTATTGTTTGGAATAAATGAGAAATGGGACACCACAAATACAATATAGGCTCTTGATCGGTCGGTGCAAAATCTACGTGACAGCAATCAACCATTTGATAAAGCATTAGAATTGCTGGCAGCAGATTTTTGGCAAACATTGCTTGTCATTCCTCGAACAACACCAGCGGACGAGATCAATGCTTGCCGAAAGTATTCAATATTGTGGCGGCATCTATAAACCCTGCAATTTACCACCAATATGCATGCCAACCAGCAAAATGACCCACCGGTCGATGTATTTTTACGCCAGTTACTGGAAATGGAGAACGGCAAAATACCAATTGATAGGACTTCAAGACGGATTACATTACTAGATAACTTCTGTGATTTAGTGACGTCGAAAAGAATTGATTCATGGAGTTTTCTCAAATATTCAAGTCAATTATGGGCATCATGGTTGGCTGAGTGAGCGAGCTATCCTCGCTGCAACAAACAAATATGTCACTGGACACCGTTGTGGCAGCAATTGAGGTAGTTAATTATCCAACAGAATTTTTGAAATCTTTGGACTTACCGGAATCTCAGCGCACATTTTAAATTTGAAAATCGGTGTGCCCATTATAATGCTACCTAATATTAATGACACGAAATTCTGCAACAACACACGACTTACAGTCAAAAAATTACAGCGGAAGTTAATACTTCCTCATTCCTAGAATCCTCAATCCAGCTGTAATGTTATTGTTTGGCATTTCATCATGGAAAGACTTACGCTTGAAAAACGTTTACTCAAAGTTTAATCATTCAACTTTATTACCAAAATTCACGTTCTGTAAAGAATGTGTTTTGCGCGCTTCGCTCAACTTATGGTCAACGTAATCGGCCGACTGAGCGTACTATTCGCAACACCATCACCCATCTTGAGACCCAACATTCATTATTGGATAATATTCGACCGAATAGACCACGTCCAGCACGCAGTGAAGAAAATATTGCGGCCGTAGCTGAGAGTGTACAAGAAGACAGGCGAGAGTCGATTCGGCGCCGTTCGCAGCAACTCGGACTGACGTATGGAACGGCTTGGCGAATTTTACGTCGAGATCCTGAATTGAAAGAGTGCAAAGTACAGCTTGCGCCCGACCTTCCCAACCGACATCGCGATGAGTCCCATTTCTGGCTCAATGGGTATTTAAAAAAGCAAAATTGTCGCATTTGGGACGAAGAGAAATCTAAAGACTTCCAAAAGCTGCCATTTCATCCAGAAAAAACAACGGTGTGGAGTTGTTTGTGGGCCGTTGGAATTATCGGTCCATATTTCTTCAAAAATGATGCCGGTAAGAACGTAACCGTCAATGGCGACCGTTATCGCGCCATGATAACCGACTATTTGATGCCTAAAATTGAAGATCGTGAACTCCGCTACATTTGGTTTCAACAAGTCGGCGCCACTTCCCACACATCACATTAATCAGTAGATTTATTGAGAGAACACTTCGGTGAGCAGATAATTTTACGTTTTGGGTTGGTTGATTGGCCACCAAGGTCGTGTGATATCACACATTTAAACCTTTTCTTGTGGGGATATGTAAATTCTAAAGTCTGTGCGGACAATTCCGTTTCGATATAGGCATTGGAGCAGAACATCATGCGTTTCATTCGCCTGTTACAAGTCGAAATGAGTCATCGGAAATTGGACTCAATGGATGGACCATCTGAGACGTAGCCGTGGCCAACATTTGAAAAAGATAATCTTCAAAAAATAAATGCCGAAGAATGATAAAAAAATTCGCCATTTAATTTGAATTTTTTTGTGTTTTTTTTTTTTTAAGTAGGGCACGTCTAAATGGATCGCCCGTTATATGAATCTGCTTGTTTGTAGGTTTTTTTTAGGATCTTCGAAACCACACAGCAGATTATACTGAAAATCTGTCAGTGTGTTTCTGTGGCTTCCGGTAAGGTTTGGAAGAAAACGAATTAAAAATGGAACCGATCTGTTGGTATTTATGGATAGATTTACTTGAAGTTTGATACATTGGTAGCATTTCTTTGAAGATTAGCTTCGATTACGTCGCCATGGCAACATATGCGTGCAAATTGCACAGTGTGCATATCGTTCTATATAAAAATGTCATTTTGAATACTGAACTTATGAAATTTTGATTTGGCAAAAAGAAAAGAAAATTTTAGCGACCACCCTAACGCATATATGTATTTATATATGTTACAAATTAAGCTTTTAAAAGTAACATAAGCATGAATGGCCAGAACCTACAAGCATACAAATATATATACTTATATATGTAAAAGCAAAGTATCATAAGTCAAAAAATTACTGGCATCAAAAGGAAAAAAAAACGGTCGAACGGTATATTGATTAGTTAAATTTACATGTATAAGTAAGTATATATGAGCATATCATCAGGTTTGCCAAAATTTTGTAAAAGCCTTCCATTACATCAATTAGTATATTCACTTAGATGTACATACTCGCACTTACATACATATGTACCTATAATCGGTAAATAAAGCAGATGAAAAAAGGGAAAGGCAACTCAAAAAGAACCGGCCAATTTGTTGCTGATGACGAGAAGGTCAATACATCGCTATCCTTGCATTGATATTACTGATGGTCATTAAATTGGGCAGCAGCGTTGTGACGAGGAAACATCAGACAAGGTATCTTTTTACTGTTATTTCTTTTATTTTATTTTTTTTTTAATTTTTTTATAACAAAAGCACATTACCTCGTTTTCTCTTTTTGTGTTTATTCTGTAAAAACAGCGACCAATTACAAGGTGATGAAAGGTCAGGTTTTTGTTTTGCGTTCATTGAACCCTCTTCAATGTTGGCCATGTAGACAAGGCAACAAAGACATCTGATACTTAATGAATGTATACAAATGTAACGAGGTGAATTAAATTTTGAACGTGCTGCAAAGGAACACATGTAAGAAAAGATAAGTTTTATAGAAAATATTTGGATATTAATTAAATATAATTTGGACGTTTTAAATGCATTAATTTGATATTTTTATAAAAAAAAAGGTTGAAAGAAGTATGTTTTCCTAATTGAAAATAGTGGATTTCTTTCCATTTAAGTCTCAATACAGAGTGCACATTGCCTCCCAAATTGTGCATCATTATAAGCATCGAGCTCATCAAATTAATAAATATACTTGTTGAAAAAAATTCGACGTTCTTTGAAAGCATTAATTTAAATGAAATCTTTATTAAACACAGTTCACAAATCAAATGACTTGAGTTCCTGAGAATTGGTACTAAATTACAAAAAAAAACCATCTGAGTGCAAAAAACTACGGCATAACTAAGCTTTTGGGAGAGATGGGGTATAATAAAGAGTGTTTTTTTTAGGCGTATGTCTTTCAATGAGGCTATACTTTTTTCGAAATTGGCGTTTTTTGACAGCTGCAACCTTATTTGTACTCAGTATGGTTTGCCATTTCATAATGAACAGACTCACTTATATTCGGCGCGTTATTTTTGCAAAAGTGGGCGAAACTTGATCTTCTGGGCTGGTATATATTTGAGCGAGCCGCAGCGGTTACTTGACTGAAATCAATTTTAAAATATAATGGAAAACTTTTATTTTAATAATATAGAGCTAAGTTCTTGGCCATAACATTAAATTATATGCATTTTATTTCTTCTTGAAAACAACAAATCTAAAAAAAAACACACCTTACGTATCTATTAACATTTTTTAGTGTGACTTTTATTTTAATTTTCTTAATATACAAAGTATAATTTTTTTACATTCAATTCCTTCAGCAATTCTTCTTAGTCGACTCCAAATGGCTTTCTGGAGAGGTCTTTTGTCGTTATGGAAGAATATAAGCTCAAGTTTTGGTGAGAACTCATAAAGAATCAATGCAGGGTGAGGTGTTGTTTTTACAAAAAATTAATTGTACCTGTAATCGAATGTGATTTGACATCTCTCAGACATAAAATATCGACAAAAAATGGTCGGTTTTTTTATATAAAAGATAAATCCATAATAGCTATATGAGATGCCACTAATGAAAACTGTATAGACTACCTTATAATTTATAAATGCAGATCTAGTTGCAATACAACTAACCACTAAGAAAGAAGGAAGGAAGATAGAAATTGTGGTAGCATCGGCTGATTTCCCTGGAGGCAGCAATGTCATACCAACTCCAGAAGCGGAAAGGCTTTTAAGAAGCGCTGCCAAAGGATCGTCTTCCCTTGATAAAAGGCAGGACGACTATAACATATTGCTCCCATACCCCGATATTTTGAGATGTGAGGTTTTGGTCAAAACTCAATCAAACAAGAATTTATGAGCATGAAATTTCGTATTATCCACAAATATTATGAAAATCATAGAAATCGGACTGCTGTATCATATAGCCCCCATACAACCGATTTGTTGAGGTATGAGATTTTTGGTACTAAATCTACCGAAAAGTAATCTAAGAGCGTGAAATCTGGTATTCTGAAGACGTAAATTCTAGTTTTTATTGACACTGAAATATATCAAACCCGAATTTTATCTTTTTTCATGCTATATTTGTATTAAATAACTGGCACACCTAAAAATTGCATGCATGCCAAAAATCTAAAAACTGAAACCCTCCATAAAAAACACTAAAATATTCACCTTTTCTGTTTTTCTTCCTTAATTTTTTTTTTAAGAAGATTATAATCAAGATTATAATTCATAATATTTAAAGTTAAATTAAAAAGATTTTTGTCTGCTTCGAAAATGAAATCAACAGTTTACATACAAAACTTAAATATAAATTGTATGAGCATATATGTATGTTATATGCATGCCGCACTTGTTTCCGGTTTTAAAATATACGCACTGTCATAAAGTAGCCAAACCATGGCGGTTAAACCGTCGACAAATTGTGGCAATGGGAACAGCTGCTGTGTCAGAAAATCAGTAAACACATTTACATATGTATGTTATGTACATAAAAATCGTATTCAAAGTACAGTGTACCATATTCAAGCTTCCCATTTCTGCTAAGTACATAAAGGACCGTAAATTTCATGTCTAATTCAATCATTACTGACCAAAGGCTATTTAGTTGTTTTCACTAATGGTCAGTTAAATTTTGCAAATATACATATTAGTATGTAACGGGAAAACCGCCAACAACAATTACACAATCCGCTAACAAACAAACATGCAAGCAACGGTAAAGCGATTGCATTAATGACGACGTGTATGCTACAACAAACGAATACAATGGCAACAACAAAAAACCATATTATGCCAATAAACGTAAATGCCAGCGGGTTTAAGCCGATGGCCGGAGGGGTGCATGGTAGGCTGAATATGTTAATTGTTTGTGTTTAATACATGTAATAATAAAATTGCCTTAAGCATTCGAAGAATTAAACTATTATTTTCTAAATACGCAAACAAATAAACAAAAAAATATAGTTGTTGTGTGCCATTACAGGTACTCTCGTTTCAACTAACAATGATTAAGCTAATTTTCATTTCCAGAGTCAATTCGATCCAAAATTTGAAGAGATTTATATACATAGAGCTCTCAAAATTACTTCGACCAGCAGTAGGCAACCTTTCAAAGCAAAGAGCGTACAATTTTTTTTAGTTTATCGGCGGGCCAAAATCACATTTCTATATGTTTCAAAAAAACATATGTATATTATTGTTAAAAGAATAATTTTTGCAAAACGACATTAAATAAGGAAGAAAACTAAACAAGAAAGAAGGTATCTCTTCGGCCATGCCGAAGCCTTTATATCTTTCATGAACATGCAAAATTTATTGCAAATTGCAAAATTCGATTTCGATGATTATCAGTGTCAATACAATGTTCAATTTACGTATGTAGAATACCAAATCTCTTGCTCTCAGATAATTTTAGGATCATAAATCCGTCAATAAAATACCTTCTAACGAAAAATGGATAAAAAGGAATTTCGCGTGTTAATAAAATATTGCTTTTTATACAGTTGAAGCAAAAACTTTGTTTGATAACGAGTTTCCGGACACTGTCCAAGTAAATCAACCATCAAAAATTGCTATGCTGAGTTTAGACGTGATGAAATGAGCACCGAAAATAATTCACTAAATGATTTTTAATGACCGTAAATTGAAATTGAATGAAATGGTAGGCACTCTAAAGATATCAACTGAATGTATACATCATATCATTCGAGTTGATGATTCGGTGCAGTGTTTGGAGATATTCAATGTTCAAAACAATGTTCGAGCAATGTTACGTGCAGAAAGCGTTTTAGTTTTATAATTTTAATAATAGATCTTCAATCCTCCTAGCTATGGTGAATCTTGATAAATTAATTCTTTTAATAATTGCAACTTTGTCGGGAAATGCTATCTCAGCAACAGCGCTCAAACCTTCTTTTATCATCTCTCCATCAGCAAAAGCTTTCAGTTTTTTACTAACATTTGACTGACAACTAAACTAGCTTTAAATACCGCTTGACTTTTGAACTGTTGTGTTCAACAGTAATTCTTCATTGATTATAGTTATCTTCGTGTAATTGTCCTATTAAGCTTTCATACTCTTGTTTATCATAATAACTTTTTTACATTATACTATTTCAATGATGATACAGTGTCTGAGCATATTAAACATACGGCTTTGTCCTTAAAAAATGTAAAACAATAACACAATTTCGTTTTTTTTTTCATTCCTCTGAAATTTTTCGAATATTTGTTTATGTTACCTTGAACCTTGAACCATACTGATTCGTAGCTGGATACCGATGGTGTGTGAAAGACGGGAGCAGTAAAACCTCAGCTGTCTTCGCTATTGTGGAAAGGAGAGATATCAGCCGATAAGACTCTCCTTTATTTGCGGGTTTCCCCATCTTTACTAGTGGAAATTTTGTAGCATCAGCATCCTTTTTCCGTCGGGGCCGATGGATTTGGAAGCTTTCGCCTTTCTAATAACCCCCTAAACCTCTACCGTGGAGAAGTCGTGCTGATTTTGGTAGGGTCACCTGTCTCTTCATTTTGTTAACCGAATGGTGCAGTATGAATAGCGGGCTAAAATAACTCGCACACCTCTACGGGTCCGAGGAGGGGTGATCATCACGTCTCTATGGATTAGACAGTGATTGACAGTGGTCCAGAGCTTGGTTATTCCCCTTGGTTACCGCTCATCTTTGTCAAACTCGTCGCTTATAACATAATATACAGCTCATCGCTCCTGCGTCTACGATACTCACTTTTGCCAATAAATAAAAAACCATTAATATTCCGCAAAATATTTTTCTCGAAAACTCTCAACAAATGTTGTAATAGCATATGTCACAAAACCCTATTGTCATCTGTACCTATCTCGTCTATCACTTAAACAATGATGTTGTCAGCTGAGGTTTGTTGCGCACAACCTAAATAAAGACGGTGGATTACGTAATTCAGGTGAACAAACCCACCAGTAATACTTAAGTGAATGATTAAACCGAATATAGAGTAGTAGCTCAGTTAATGCTTTCTCTTTTTTAGTCTATACCCATGGCTGCATGCGAGTTGGTTACACATCTCGAAAGAGTAGCTGTAACTGCTTAGCCAGAAGCGCGACTGCAGCCTCCTATAGCCCAGAGCACTTCATCCCAACCCAGTGTTTCAAATAATTTTAGTTACCAGCTTCGATCAATTTTTTATCCATCTCATTTGGGTTGGAAGTTTATTTCGATTTTCAAATCTATTGGTAATACAAACAAATCGCTCAAATCTATTATTTGGAATGATTCCTTTTGTCAACTATCGAAATTTAAGAAAGCAATTAAGAAAACAACATCGGATCCGGCCAATCGCAAGGACGTGTAATTCAACGCCAGAGTTCATAAATCTGTGATAATCTTTTAAAAATTAACAAACCTCACTTAAAAACCATTTGAATGGTAAATCTATCAATTTCGCTCAGGCCGTTAAAAATTATTTGGACCCCTGGCAGAATCGTCTGTTCCTTGAACTTACAACTCGTCACGTAGTTTTGTGTGTTGGGTATGATGACATCCGTGAACGAATGGCTGATCGCACGCTTGTTACGAACTGTCATACGAACACAATAAAACAATCGCATACGTACGAAAAATGAAGCGAATCCCATTCACTTCATACGGGAAACGGATCACTTTTATTTTTATTTCATACGAACGTTCATCTGTGCACGGATCAGAAGATTCGACCCCAGTTTTTCGCTTTTAAAAACAAAAGCTTCTTCAAACGTGGAATTTTAGAACTTATCGTGAAGTGCAATAGATCATACATACATCATCTACTTAAGTCTGGCCATCAACTTATTGTTAGCCGATCATTGCTCGTGTTTCAACGATCTCAATTACTAAGCAAAGTTGAAATTGTGAAAAAAGTTTTATAATCGTACATAGTTATACAGAAAATATATTGAACTGAAATTGAGTCAGTTCTGTTTCGTTGGTGAGCTCTGACAATTAGACATTTCTTTAAGGAATTGTAAGAACTTTGGAATCAGCGAATTGGGATCACTTAAGAGGATTTCAGCCAGAAAATTGGAGCTGTGTTCTGTTATGTTTTGCAGCGAGAGATGAACATGACCACGGTTAAGTCTTTATTTCGTTTTCATAGAAGGGCTACTTTGCAATATTGCTTCACAAAGCAAAGTGTAACTTGTGTTACGATTTCTGCTGAAGTATCTTCCCTCCTTCACACTGGAGAAAAGCATTATCTTGTCTCAGAAAATTTAGAAAACTAGAAACTCACCTATTTAACATTATTTTAAAGTGAATCCACTCCAGAACGATGTCACTACATGCTGAGGCCTTTTGATTGCTTCGATTACTCCAGACGCCAATAGGTATGCGGCAAATGCATTGAAAATGAATAAAAGCCGCAACAACAATGTATAAAAGATACAAGAACAATGACAGCCGGCAAGACAACAAAGGAATGTATAAAGTATTTACGCTTAGCTCACCGAAATGCAGTGAAAAGTGTAAATGAGAAACCAATAGGCTGTTCAGGCTTTCACCGCTAGCATCATTGGTAAGTCAGTCAACGCCTGGAACAGGCAACGACTCAACCATGCTTATGCTCGCCACCACCTCCATCCAGTTGAGGGCGAGGTCGGTTTATGTGTCAAGTTTAACGCTTTGAGTAAATATGAGCAACCAGAAGAATAGAAAAATTCGAAACGAAAAAACTGCATTCGCAAAAGTGATTTTGTGTGCATGTAAGTATGTGAGGACAAATATACAAGTATGTAAAGTAACGAAGGAGGCTAAGACTAAATAGGGGACAAAATAAGCAGCCGCTAGATAGAAAAAAAACAGACCAAGACTATCAATTCACGTCTAAAATGGTTTTCAGTATAGAAACTCCATTGCGAGAAACTAAAGTATTTTTTTTAAAAACATGTAATATCATTGTTAGACGTTATGTTGAACTTCACATACTCATACCGCTCTTATACGACCACAACTGCATTCGATTGTGCTTTTTCTTCTTCGTGATGGCATAGTTCAACGTGCGAATTAGAAAACCAAGTAAAATCAGGTCCCTCTCTCTTTACTTTTTCCAGCTAAAGGAGGACATCTTCTCTTTCCATCGGCGGTTGCTGCATCGCAAACTTTCAAAGCTGGAATCTTTTTGCGCATCTGCACAAAATGATCTACTCAGCGAAAGCGATATATCTTAATAAGCTAAAATATGCTAGTAACACCCATACATATATGATCACAAATCTTCTGCAAAACTTTCCTCCTTCCCCTCCTTCCCCAGCTCTGCTCAAGACTCATAAAAAGTCAAAAACCCTTTCATTTGCCTCATCTTCCTCACAACCGAGCACCTCCTAAAAGGAACTTCAAACTTCTTCTGCTAGTTGCACCCAATTAGTGTCCTATCAATACTCTAACTATATTGGATATATCATACTTTTACCGGTACTAGATTGACCAAATTTGTCTAGATTAACGCAAGTCGCTCTGTTAATCGACCTTAATGCCGCTTCCGCATAAGTAAATTCTTTCAGTGGCAGTTTCCAATGAAGTCTTCATAATAGCAAAAATTTCGGCTTAGAGTACGTTAAAAAAAATTGGTTAATATGAACGAGAGCTCAAAATGTGGACTACTTACTTAAAAAGCTTTCAACTTATCCGTAGTCTCAATACTGTAGTCCTTTCGAGATCTTTCGGGGGTCCAAATTGTTGATTTTTCCACTCTCATCTACTAAAAGCAAGTAGTACAAAGAATTTAAGCCCTTCATGGTGATTTTGAAAAAAATTTAAGTAATCAATCAATTATCATATAGTCCGGTCTGGAATCCTGCTATGCAACTAAATGTAGTCCAGCAACAACAAAAACAACTTCAATTACAAGAACGCATGTCCATGCTGCGAGCGACTTTCACTCCCCTAAAACATACCAATAACATAATTTAAAGTAATTCGCATTCCAGTTCCCATGTGAACAAAAATGCAAAATCGACAAATTACCAAAAATTGAAGAATTATTTAAAGCATAACAAATTATTAAATCCAGACTTTTTCTTAAGAATTGTTTTCACGCTTTTTTGTTCCCATATAAATAAACGAAAATGTAATAAAATAAATAAACGCAATTACGCAAAATTAATAAACAATTGCAAACCCAACAATTTATTTTCATAAGAATTGTTTTCTTAAAAATTAAATAAAACGTAACAAATTACTAAAACCAGACCTTTTCTTGAGAATTGTTTTCTTGCATTTCCGTTCCCATATAAACGAACGAAAATGCAACAAAATAAATAAATGCAATTACACAGAATTAATAAATTACTAAAGAATAATGCAAACTTAACTTGTTCCAGAGAATTGTTTACTTGTTAATAAAATTCAATAAAACAAATATTTGTTATTAGTATATAAGTACAAAAACATGAAAAATAAAGTCAGTGATATTTTTGATCAACTCAACAATCGTATTTCTTTTTTCAATAGTTCATAATTTGAATTTAAAAGTACTAAACTCAACATTCTTATACCGAGCAGCAAGTGCAATGGCAGACTACTTGAAGCTTTTGTTATTGCTTTTTGCACTTGTGTTTACACATATTTTCTACTTTTTTTACTATCTGCGTTTCTCTTGCGTCCGTCTTTGTTGTTCTTTTTGGGCCATCAACAATGCCAACAGCAAATGAGCAACAACAAAGATAACAGAAGGGACGGTTTTAATGAAAGCTGCTTGCTTAAAGTGTTGGAAAAAAATTTATGGTAGACAACGACAACAGTGACAGGGTCAGCGACAGTGACAACAACAAAAATTTGAACAGTGCAGTAGTGATAGCGTAGGAAAGATTGCGCTTTCTGCACGGCCGCCTGACGTGAGAGTAGTGGAAGAAGGTGGAATGAGGAAGAAAATATGTAAATAAAACACAAGAGTACATATAATTACACGTACATATGTATGTACATATGTGTATGTAAGGACATTTATGCTCGTATTAAATAAATTCGTCAAATGAGCCGAAAGCAAAGTAACGGTGAATTTATAGCGTCATCTTTAGTTGCCCGCGTCGCATTAGCAACAGAAAATTCCTTACAGCAACGAGAATATCGTTAACACCAGCACAAAACCTTAAACAATACAAACACAAACAAAGCCAAACGCAAACGCTTACAAGAAAAAACAATTACGATAATTGCATCATCGGCCTTTTTTTGCTGGCACACAGGTTGACATACAAGCAACTACAACAACATCAAATGCATGTAAAACAATTAGAAAAAAAAATGAAAGTTTTTAAAAACATTAAAACAACAGCAGCAACAATTTGATTGAGGTAACCAAGCACAAATAGCACAGGAAATGAAGAACTATTTTCGATATTTCACGATGAACTGAACTAAAATTGGTTTCACCAATGCTTGAGGCTTTATAGAAAATTCACTTATTCCATTATCTTATAGCAGCCAAGACACGTCCACAAATACTGGGAATGTTCTACTACAAAGACAGCTCGACTTGCACTCCTGCTCTCTAAGAGCCCTCATCGTTAACTTAGTCTAAGGAAAATGTCATTTTGAGCATATACAGTCACGAACAGCCACCACTTGGCGCAGATTGGAGATACCAAATGAAGTCATGTTCTTCTCCACCTAATGGTGTGGAGAGTCTTCATCTGCCTCCACCAGCGGGAAAAGCATCGAAAACTACGAGTATTAAATTGGAATCTTTTTCTTAATTCGCTGATCTATGTCAATGTCGTCGTATATCTTGTTCAGGCCATCATTCCATTAATTGTTGTATTCGGTGTTGCCAACACGCAATGCGATCGTCAGCTTATACAGTAGTTAAGGACTTGAGGGGATACAAATTTCGGGCAGAGCAAAGTGGAGGTAGCTTCTTTTCGTGATGTTGGAAGCTACTTTAAAATCGACGAAGATATGGTGTGTGCCGATCGGTTTTTAGCGATCGTTTTAGAGATTTGACGTTTAGGGAACATCTGGTCAACAGCGGATATGCCACACTAATAAAAACCGATCAATTCGTTCACGGTGAATTTAAATATTTCATAAAATACGCTAATAATGAGACTTATCCCACGGTAATTGACGAAGAATCTGGGGTCCACAATTAGTTTCCATTCATCAGGTACGGACCTAACTAGCCATATTCGGGCATTACCCCTGTTCTATTCTGGCGCGATAAATATATGCGAATAGCAAATAACCTTTCGAAGGTGGTAGATCCTTATAAATTCTATATATATGCTAGGAAAATCAGAGAAATTTTAGTCGCTTCGTATGGCTGATCTATATCGCTGTCACTGCGTAATACCCTACCCTGGCAGCGCTATTATCTTGTATGCCGTTAGATATGCATGATATAATGAAAACAAAAAAAACAACCTCACATGCTATTAACTTAAAACTTTAGAAATTCACTTGTTAGCACGATATCGGAATAATGTCGAAAAGATTGCAGTAAAAGTTTTAAAAAATTCAGAAGTCAATACATATGCCATAAGAGATTCAAAAATTGACTATTTTACTGAATTTTTTAATAATTATACCTTTCATGTAGATGAAATGGTATATAAGCGCCCGAGGAAGCAGAAAAATTTATACCGACCGGATTAGAACGACAAGCTAAGTTGATTTAGCTCTACCCCTTTGGGTATAGATCGCGATTAGTCCATATTTACAGCTACCTGGGTATAGAAGGCTACAAATCTACCTTTACACCTGATTTGATATAAAGAGTTACAATTAGTCTCTTCATATGTAATGCTCGAACAAATGCGATCAATTCATTCCTTACAAAGAGACGAAAAATAATAGTACTCGCATACAAATTGATCCCTGATTCATCGAATCATCGATTTTTTTGCAGGGAATTAGTGTTATCTATTTATTAGAATAAAAATTCTGAAAAGACTCATTAGTAGGTACTAGAAACTTAAACATAAAATTTTCTTATTTATTTTTATGAAGCTTTTAATGAAAAAGGGCTCTTCGTTTTTGAATAAATTCGTTTAATTTAAATTATCATAAAAAAGTCTTCACATGTTAAAGTCTCCGAGATTTATAGTATAAGGTGTTTTTTGTAGAGGTATAGAACTTTAAGTTGGCATTACTTTTCAAGATGGCGACTGATTTAACAGCTGTCAAGTAATTTATTCTCAGTTTGGCTTGGCAATTCATCATGAATAGACTCACGCCTGAACAACGCTTGCAAATAGTGCAATTTTATTTCGAAAATAATGGTTCTGTGCGGAAAACGTAAGTAAGAGTAAAAAAATATGCGACGAAGCCAAACGTGAGATAGACATTCACGCCGAAGGAAAACAAGCCACCGAAATAATTTGTTTACAAGTAAATAAGCAAAATCGTCGCATTTGAGGCACCGAAAATCATCAAATAATTGAAGATAGGCCATTACACCCAAAAAAAACTTACTGTCTGCTGCGCTCTTTGGTCCGAAGCTGTGATTAGACTTTACTTCTACGAAACCTATAACGGCGAGACTGTCACTGTCAATTCGAAGCGTTCTGGTCGTATGGCAACCGACTTTTTTGTCCAACAATTTAAGAATACGACCTAGACAACATTTAGTTCCAACAAGATGGTGCCACGTGCCACAAAAGACGAGCGAATATTGGTTTTTGCGAGAGAAATTTCCATGTCGAGTAATCTCTCATCTTGGTGATGTCAGTTGGCCACTGAGATCGTGCTATTGCACTCTATCTGAAGCCTCTTTGCTTATAGTCAGTTAACACAACCGTACAAGTTTCAGTGGAATTTTAGACATAGCGAAAAAGAGGCGGCTCCTTTTCCTGCCATCCAACTGCTTTAAAACTACTGCCGGAGAGATGTTGTGAGTTAATTCTTTTCTAGCGAGTATTTTCTGAATTTTAGCACATGGTGAACAGTGAGCAAATTCTTACAGTTCATAAGAGTGAAGAGAAAAAACAAAGCAAAGTACTGTTATCGCTTAATAGAACATTTTCAAAAATACGAATAAAATAACATATATAAATAAATAAATAAAGAGAGCGAATGAAAGAAATAGATTTGGCTACAAAAGCCATTGAGTGGAAATTATATTTTGAGAAACATTTTTATTTTTATATTTTTCTCTAACCAAAAGCGCATTATACTACAATATCTAAGAGATATCACAATGCTCTTCAGTGACAACCGTGTATATGAGTGATATGTATGTATGCAAAGAAAAAGGACGTGTTGACAATTAACAAGGGTTACCACAAGGAAGTTATGCAACGTTTGCGTGAAGCAAAACGGCTCAAACAATCGGAATTGTGGGAAAATTAATCGTGGATTCTGCAACACTATAATGCACCAACTCATACATCAATGCTTATTCGTGACTATTTTGGCCAAAAACATAACCGTAATCATGTCTCAACCACCGTATTCACCAGATTTGGCTCTCTGTTACTTTTCCCTATTCCCAAAACTAAAGAAACCAAGGAAACGAAAGCGTTTTGCCACAATTGATGAGATCAAGTCCGAATCGAAGAAGAAGCTGATGGCCGATACCGAAAAGCGCATTTCATAAGTGCTTCGAGAATTGGAAAAAGCGTTGAAGCAAGTGTATTATATCCGATGGGGATTACTTTGAAGGGGACAAAATATATTATTGATGAATAAATAAGTACTTATCAAATAAAATTAAAAATTCACCTTTTCCTTTAAACACACCTCGTATATATATAATGAAAATTATTCCATGCGCATCCCAAAATGCAGACGCCATAACCTTGCCAGCCGGCTGTTGCATTTTTCCACGTTTTGGAGTTTTTATCGAGTTTTTTGGAGTTTGGTTTATCGAACGCAGTCCCCTCGGATGATTGTCAATTGGACTTCGAAGTGAAATGATGGATCCATACGAGTATAATGCATAAGTTCCCCGCGGTTTTTTTGAAATTCATTTGTTGGCAGCCATAATAGCCGAGTGGTAGGCACAGTGGATTCGAGTCCTTATCCGGCCAACATCCGAAATTATTGAAAAATAATTTTTCTAATTGCGGTCGCCCCTCATCAGGAAACGTCAATACTTCCGAGCGTATTTCTAACATGAAATAAACTTCTCGTAAAAATTCATCGACCGTCCGGAGGCGATCACAACCACGTTTAATGCGCTATTTACAGAAGTAAAATTAATAAAACTTAAATTTTGATTACATATCAATGAAATTTAGACCCATTGTCCCTTCAAATTCGTATTTTTTCTTTTGTTTCTGAGTTAAGTGAGCTTACAACTTGCTTCTTTTCAGGTACGCATATTGAGGCTATTCTATATTCTCGATAGCCTATTTAGAGAATTCCTCTTGGAAGAGATTACTTCAGTATATTTCTCTTTAAATTACTTCAATTTCTCTTTGCTGGTATCTTCTTGGAATATTTTGTAAAATGTTTACAGTTCCTTGCAAGTTGCTGAATATGATCCTACCTGTTGTTAGGGTTGAAACTGATCGTTGAATATCAAAGCCAACTCGTAGTGTTAGGGCTATTTGAAGCGTCGAAAATATGCTAATATTATAACGATTTTCGTAAAATAATTGTCACCAGATTTGTTTTTTAGATTCTTTATTATAAACACGCATTTTACTAACCTCACTTCAAATCAGTATGGAAACTCCTCTGCGAATGATCGTGCTGCGATAATGATTATATGCTGCGATCGAATCTGCATTTAACTTTCATATTTGGCAATTTTTCCATTATCGAAAAATGTGTAACAAATAAATCTTAACAATTTTTTAAGCCGTCGTCGTTGTCCTTCTATCGTATCAATCTGTGATATTAGTCTTCAAGATTTTAAGTGGTAGTGGCGCCTGTTATAAGTCAAAGAGTCGTAGGTTTCCTCCACAGTTTTATCTTAAATTTAAGCTATCTAATTTCGAAACAAAGCCGAAAATCACTTCAGTGTTTGCAAAGTGCTAATTTTATATTATTAAATTGAGTGCAAAAACGGTGGGCACTGATGTAGTAAATTCAGGTGTTGAGAATTAAACTTTTGTAAGCATTTACTCTGCAATTTTTTCAATGAATTATATATGGGCTTAATAATTCGTAATTTAAATATTTTATTATAGCATCTCATTTTATTAAATCGGCCTTGATTTTGAATTTACAATAAAGGTATTTTATAAAAATTACCTTTAATTAAAACATGCGAGTAAGTTCCATGTAATTTTATAAAATACCGCAATTCATTAATTGCTCGTTCCAAGTTTATAGACATTAAAAGTAATTGCTTTATTCAATATTTGCCTAGGGTCAGCCATGTTTGCATATCTACAGCCTTGCCCAGTTACACTCTTTTACTTATCGAATTACAAAATTATTTACCTCTAAACCAACATCAATATTCAGTTGAAATATTTTAATTATATGTAAATATACCGCTGCTTTACGAAGTGAGCTTTAGTTATGCAGATAAATGCCATATACAATTTCAGCGATTTTCTTTTGATGATAAGGGGATATGGCAAAATGATATTTTTGGTCACACAGCAAAGATGTAGCTGAAGTTTACTTTTTCATTATAGAAACTTTTATTTTAATTTATTTTAATTTTCTTTTTCCTTATCTTACTTTATTTCATTATACTTTTAATGTAAGTACCAGAAGGGAAAGAGATAAATCCACCGAAATTTATACCGACCGTCATCAAAGAGTCTGAAATTTGGTATTATCAATACAAATTATTCTGAAAAGCATCTAGGGGCGTGAAATTTGGTATGCTGCACACATATTTTGAATAGCATATTGGTAATACAAATCATAGAAATCAGAATACTATATGATATAGCCCATATATAGCCCCAACCAATTTGTTAATTTATGAAGATTTATATTGACACTGAAAATCATCGAAAACGAATTTTAAAATTTGCAATAAATTTGATATGTTCATGAAAGGTATAAAGACTTCGGCATGGCTGAGACAGCCGCTCTTTCTTGTTTTATTTTTATTTATATTAATTAATTTAATTTAATTTAATTTATTTTAATTTTTTTATTTTATTTTATTTTTTTTATTTTTTTTTTATTTTACTTTATTTTATTCTATTTTATTTTTTCTTATTTTATTTTAATTCATTTTATTTTATTTTATTTTTTTATTTTTTTTTTATTTTTTTATTTTTTCTTATTTTATTTTAATTCATTTTATTTTATCTTATTTTATTTTTTTTTTTTTTGACTATTTTATTTTATTAGGCTTAATTTTTTTTAAATTTATTTTTTTTTTAATTTATTTTATTTTATTTCATTTTATTTCATTTTTTTATTTGACTTTATTTTATTTCATTTGGCTTTATTTTGTTTTATTTTATTTTACTTTAACTTAATTTAATTTAATTTATTTTATTTTATTTCATTTTATTATTTATCACTGTTTATACATATATATTGATAATTCGGCCAAAAATCACTTAAGAGGTTACAAAGAGTCAAATGTATATATTCATATATATATAATATATACAATATTTTCATGAGGGTTAATAAAAATTTTAAACAAAAAAGTAGTTGCATCAAAAAAAAATTAAAATTTATTTTTCACAACAAGTTTTTTACCCGTAACTGAAGCTATGCGGCTACGGACTGTGACCACTTAACTTAACTGACAGCTCAAACGATATTTATCGCAGAAACAACGTGACTAAAATTCTTACTCAGCTTGACTTATAATTGAATGCCTTGAGTTATCACCTTCTTTTCTCGCCTACTGACGTGGTACCCTTTTACTTACGTGTGCTGTGTGTACTCATACTTAATTGTATATTTTGTAGCTCCGTACTGGTTGTCAACTAGAATGCTTCTAGTTGATTTTCAGTTTGCTTGCCATCATATTCCTGTGTTGGCGATATTTTTTCAATACCGCGACATCTTACGAAATATTAATTATTCGACTATGTATCAACTTTATACTAGTTAAATACTAGTTCATTAATAAAAATGGAATAGCAACACATATTTCTAAAGAATATTTTATTGAAAATTTTCATCAGAGCAGCAATTTTATAGATGGATTTATTTTTCCGATTTAATTTTTGAACGTTGGAAATTTTTAAATGTTTAAAGGAAAAATTATTTATTGCACACTTTAGGCCTATTTGTTTAAATTTACTTCTTTTAAAGTTGTTTTTCGGTAAAATTGAATATTAAATATTCTCAACTGGAACTTTTTCATCAAATAATACAACAAATTCACACCACCAGTAATCCTTAATTAATTAATATTTTTTCAAAAACATTTAATATCATGTTTTGATGAAATTTAATTGTGCAAACAAATCGTCGTTTAATTATTTTTAAATAATATGCGAGTTAACTTAATTTTTTTTTCTTCAGTTTAATATGATTTTATGTTTCTCGCTTATTTATAACAAAACAAGCTTCTTTCAAGAACATAGAGAATTTTTTCCATTATTAAAAGTATTAATGATAACAATTTACATGGAACTAAATATCAAAATCTAAAAAATTGTGGCAGATTCATTACAATCGTCACATTAGCAAAAAGCAACAACGGAAAAAAATTGAAATGTCCTGTGCATACCAGTAGAGTAAAGTATTTTCATTCGGAAAAACGTTAAACGAGCTCAATGAGTTGATAAAGCCAATCTGAATTGCAAAAACAAACAAAAAATATTGCAAAAAGCCTTAAAGTGGTGTTGAAGAAGTATTGACCTACAAGCAAGTTTTTGTTAGTGATTTCAAAGCTACACTTTGGTATTCATACGAATATGTACAACTTTTTCTCTGTGAAAACAGTAGATTTATTAATATATAAAATATCAGCATATATAGATCCATTACAAGATTAACTGAAAATAGTAAATTTAACGTTTTAAATAAAATTGAAATTCGCGTCCAAATTAAAAAAAAAAAAATTATTTGAGTGACATAAAGGGCCAAGCTGAAGCAAAATCAATAGTAAACAAGAAAGAACGGTCATGCCGAAGTCTTTACACCTTTCAGAAACATAAAAAATTTATTGCAAATTGCAAAAATCGGTTTCGATAATTTCAGTGTCAATATCGACTTGAATTTACACCTGTAGAATACCAAATTTTACACTCTTAGATGCTTTTTTGACGGAGCTTTGACCCAAAACCTAATATCTGAACAAATCAATTCTAAGGGGGCTATATGATATAATATTCCGATTTCGAAGATTTTCAGAATCAAATTTGTAGTTCAATATGTATGTGTAGTAAACCAAGTTTCAGGGTACTTTCTTGGCGGATTTTTGACCCAAAATTTCAAATCTGAAAAATCGGTCGTATATGTGCTATAGTGACCCTACAACTTCCTATCAAGTTTTGTTGAAATATCTCAAAAATTGAGGGTCTAGTTTGAGTTTAAACAGACAGACGTATAGACGGTGGCTCTATCTCTTCTCCTTCTGGTACTTATATACTTCGGACCAAAGTAAAGGGGTTTCAGAGATCAAAAAAAGGAATAATCACTATATCTATTTTTTATATATGTACAATCATATATATTATTCGAACAATTCACCATATCAAAAATACATATAAAAAAAAAAATTTCTGAAATTTTTATTTAAAAATTCCAAAAACTCAGCCGTTGGTACCTTACTCCCTTGACGTCTCAAAAGAAAATGCTCTCGCTGTGGACAGTATAACTCTTTATAAAATCTCGTCATTCGACGAAAGAAAAAACAAATAATTAAAATTTGAATTTATGACAGACTTTGAACAAAACTTTGAATAAACACATATTTTGATCAAATTTCGCCATGTATTGGCTCGAAAAAATTAGTTATAATAAAAAAATCGCGTTATAACTTTTCGAGAAATCGTGTCCACCGACTTAAAAAATAGAGTTTTGAGGTAAACGCGTTTAAAGTTTCAAATTGCACAGACATGGCCTGATGGGCGGAAATTCCAAAGAGCCTATCTCTTAGAAATTTACTCCGATCTATTTGAATCTTTAGGCGAAAAATTTAAACATATTGTACAATTTAATAGAATAAAATAAAATGGATTTTTTTTTTAATTTTTAAACCCACCTAATCACTTAATATATATGCACATGAATGGTATAAAAATTGATAATGCATAACTATTCCTTACCTTTTACACATTTTTCAATTTTTTTGCAAAAAACAGCAGAAGTTCTTTAGAAAAAAAAAATCAGAAAAAAGTTGGTAAACAGAAAGCCCCAAATGTACATATTTCAGAAGGGCGTATAATGAATCCTCGACACATAAAATCTCGAAAGTATCCGGAGTGAACATAACTCAGAAAATTTAAACCCCAGTACTTACTTATTCGAGATGTGACAAAACCCACACACGAACCCAACAAATTATAAAAATGATTTTAAAAAATCGTGATTTTTTATACTGATTATTCCATTCAAGAATTTGTTACAGTGCGAACATTTCCGCTACGAGCACTCGCACACCTGCTCATTTTCGATCCAAGCCCGATCATTTCGAATATTTTGTTTGTCAACTTTGACTTTTTTCTCAAAACTTTTTTAATTAGTTTTAAATGTCTATTCAAAGTTTAAAAACCATTGAAACGCCAAAGAAATTTTAAAATTTTGAAATTTTGTTCTACTGAACAGTTGATCAATGAGCGAGTATAGCGCGAGCATCGAGCTGCTGTATCTGGAGCTCTAATATGTATCAATAATGTATACGAAAATGGATAGTATTTTACCAGTTCCCTGGCACCTTCTATCTTGGAAAAGATTCTAAGTTCTGACGAAGATAGTAACTGGATTCGATGACAATTCATGTTTTGAATTTGAACATGCAGTATGAAATTTTTTTCGCAGTGTGACGTAAATGATTGTAAAGGGCACTTAAATCTTCCCAAAAGCGCTACCGTATTGCAGGAACTTGCTATTGCCAGAAGTGTCTTTCACCTAGTTTAGATATCGCTAGTAGTAGTTTACTTCCGACTTTGCCCAAGAGGGTGAGTTGGTTTATTATATCGATATTGCAGGCTTCATGAATACATTTAACATCCCATGCACCCCAGTGCAGTGCCATATTTTCAAAGGTTTTTTAAAACAAAACAATTACAGCAGTTCTGCGGCACAATAGTGATTTATATGCTTCCATTCCTGTCGAACACTAAATACACCTGAAGAACATTTCTTTCTTTTGCAAATTTAAATAGAAAGACCACGGTTGTCCAGTGTGGGGTAACACACATTTTTTTGGTAAATTATTTTTATTTATTTAATATAGTTCCCTTCAAGGCTAATACACTGATTATAGTGACCCTCCAACTTTTCAATACAATTTTTGTAGTACGATTTGTTCTTTGCTTCAAAATAGGCCTCAGTTTCGGCGTTCACCTCTTCATTCGAAAATTTCTTCCCAGCGAGCATTCTTTTGAGATCTGGGAACTGGAAATAGTCGTTGTGGGGCCGATCTGGAGAAGACGGTGTATGCGGAAGCTATTCGAATCCCAATTCATGGATTTTGCCACCGATTGCCCTGACTTGCGACAGGGTGCATTGGCTTGCTGAAACAGCATTTTCTTTTTCTTCAAATGCGGCCGTTTTTCGGTGATTTCGTCTTTCAAACTGTCTAATTAACGCTTTTTCAAGGTAGTCAATGAAAATTATTCCATCCGCATCTCAAAATACAAACCCCAAAACTTTGCAAGCCGACTGTTGCCTTTTTCCACGCTTTGGAGCGGGTGCAACGTGTGCAGTTCGCTTGAATGACTGTCGATTAGACTTCGATGTGAAATGATGAAGCCATGCAAAAACTCGGGTATATTATTCTGGGAAATATCCAAACACTCCTAACCATCAACTCGCCGTTGTTTTCGGTCAAAAGTGAGCTCGAGTGGCATCCACTTTGCACAGAGCTTTCTCATTCCAAAATATTCCCGAATGATATGATTCAAACGTTCAGTTGATATCTTTAGAGTACCTTTCGAGTTCATTCAATTTCATTCACTTTCACTTAAAATCATTTTGCCTTCGTCGGTAACAACCTCTTTTGGGCGCCCACTGCTTTCACCACCTTCGGTGATCATTTCACCACGTCTAAACTTTGTGCAAAACTTTAATTAAATTAGAAAACTATGTATTTATTTTAAGCGCTGCGCCGAATGGGAAAAATTGATTTTTCAGCTTTAAAACTATTTTGAATAAATGAACGAGCTTACTAAAACAAATTTGTTGTGATGTGTGATAAAAGCTTTTAGCTAAGTGTGGATAACTGCACTAACATCAGTAACAATAATTAAAACTTGAACTGGAAAGAGAAAAAGACAAAGCAACGAAACAAAAGAGCTGAAGAGAATTGGCAAATGTAAAGTGTCAGCATTAGTTAGAACGAACTAAAAGAAACAGTGAAAAAGTAGAAGGCAGTTTTTTTCAACTCACTGTTGGAGTGTGAAATGCAAGGATTAAAAGCACAGAAAAAAATTAAAGAAGAAAGTTCAGGCAAAAACCAGCAAAATGGGTCAAACAGAAATTATATAATTTAAAGTTAAATAAGCATAAGATAGGAAATTTCAGTATATTTATACAAATAACATTTTTTTTTGAAGTTACTGGATATTGCAAATTTTTAATCTAAATATGTAAATGAACAAAAAACTAAAAAAGGTAAATAAACAATTTCTTCATAGATTTGAACTCAAGATTTTGATTGTTCAAGCCACAGATATATTTGAGTCAAAACTACAGGTCATTTCAAAATTTTTTTCAAAACGAACATTTAATGAATCTAAATATTACTTATTTTTATGCTAAAAGTATACAAGTAAAAAAGCTAAATTCGCTTACAGTCATCGATTGCTCGATAACTGCGTGCTCTTTAGACTCGATGTCAGTTAAAATATAGGGTTTTCCAATAAGAGTTGTATGATTTCTTAAAAAAAAAACACACTAATTGTTAAGGATATACAAATGCTTTTTATTGAATGTTAAGTACAATCGATACAATTAAGTTCTAAATGTAATATCATCCAAATGGCTTCCACGACTTCTTTTGCAGGAACGAATTCGATGAACCCAATTTTTGAGAACTCTTTCCCCTAACTCAAGTCGTATGTCATGAATAGCACGTTTACTATTGCATTTAAAAGCTTTAACAGAGTCTGATTTATTGCTAAAGACCAATGACTTCAAATAACCTCACAAGAATTTGTCTAATGGTGTTAAATCACAATTTCTTGGAGGCCATTCCATGTCACAATTTCTTGAAATAATCGAATCTCCAAACCTTTCTCGCAATAATTCGGTTGTTGCACATGCTGTGTGTCACGTAGCCCCATCTTGTCATCTAATTAGAACCAGATTTTGGTAAGATCAACTTCTTTCAATTGTGGCCATAAAAAGTTGGTTATCATCGATCTATACCGCTCTCCATTGATAATAACGGTGCTACCAGCTTCATTTCGAAAGAAGTACGGACCGATGATTCCACCAGACCAAAAACTACAACAAACTGTCAATATAGGAGAATATAATTATTGTTCATGAAAAATTTGTGGATTTTCTTCGCACCAGAATCGAAAGTTTTGTTTATTTACCGCACCACTCAGATGAAAGTGAGCCTCATGGGAGAAGATGATTTTCTTTAAAAAATCTTTATCGTTTTCAAGTTCAATCATGCGTATATATTGTCATGATGAAATTGTAAACATTACTGAATACAATGAAAAAACGGCCAAAACGACACTTAGAAATCAAATTTAATCATCAGATTAAATTATAAATAAATTTAAATAAATAAATTTAATACCTAAATACATTTAAATGGTTCTTTACTCATACTATGAGGTTTCAGTTATTTTAATGTTTTACTATTATACAATTATTTTAAGGCAACAACAACAAAATTATAGTCATTATATATTTATATTTGTTTTCTTGCACCTGTTGGAAAATATGAATTAGTTTGGTGTCACCATTGTATAATTAATTGTACGCATATTTTATAATTATATATTTACGTATGTATAACTGCATCTTTAAACTATCTTAAACAGGGTGTCTTATTTATATATATACACACTTTGGTGGTTTCGAAAGTGTCAGGCATTTTTTTCGAGGTTACCTACTTTTTTAAAGAAAAAAAGCACAGAAAATTCACATTTCATTGGGAATATTTATTGTCATTCGAAACAACATTCTTTGGCATTTATTTTTTGAAGATCATCTCTTTTAAATGTTGGCCGCGGCTACGTCTCAGGTGGTCCATCCGTTGAGTCTACTTTTCCATGATTCGGTCGAGCATTTCGACTGGGCACTAGCGAATGACACGCATGATGTTTTGCTCCAAGGCCTGAATCGAAGCGGAAATGTCCGCATAGACTTTAGACTTTATATATCCCCACAGGAAAAAGTCTAATGGTGTGATATCACACGATTCTCGTGGCCAATCGATCAGCCCAAAATTTGAAATTATCTGCTCACCGAAGTGTTCTCTCATTAAATCCATTGTATGTATGGGTAGTGGTGCCGTTTTGTTGTTTTTTTTGAAACCAAATGTCGCGGAGATCGCGAGCTTCAATTTCAGGCATCATAATCGCTTATCATGGTGCGATAACGGTCGCCATTGACGGTTATGTTCTCACCGGCATCGTTTTTTAAGAAATATAGACCGATTATTCTACCGGCCCACAAACCACACTAAACAGTTTTTTTTTATTAAAACTGCGGCTCTTGAATCCCTTCAGGTTGCTCTTTGTCAGAAATGCGGCAGTTTTGCTTGTTTACATACCCATTGAGCTAGAAATGGGCCTCATCGCTTAAAAAAATTTGGCTCGAAAACGTCGAATCTTCTTGGAACTTTTCAAGAGCCCATGGAGCGAAGCAATGTCGCTTGGGAACGCCGAGCGGCTTCAGTTCTTGCACAAGCTGTATTTTGTACGCTCTCAATTTAAGATCTCTACGTAAAATGCGCCAAGTCGTTACATACGTCAGTCCGAGTTGCTGCGAACGGCGTCGAATCGACTCCCCTTGGTCTTCGTCTACACTCTCAGCTACGGCAGCTATATTTTCTTCACTGCGTGCTGGACGTGGTCTATTTGGTCGAATATTATCCAATAATGAATGTTGGGTCACAAGATGGGTGTTGGGTGATGGTGTTGCGAATGGTACGCTCAGTAGGCCGATTATGTTGACCATAAGTTGAGCGAAGCGCGCGAAACACATTCTTAACAGAACATGAATTTTCGTAATAAAGTTGAATGATTTGTAAACGTTGTTCAGGCGTTAGTCTTTCCATGATGAAATGCCAAACAAAATGAACAATCTGTCAAAAAAAGTACTTGGATCACCCTTTATTTAGTCATAGAATTAACTTTTAAAATATTAACCTAAAACTCTTGAAATCGATGGAAAACACCTTGCCCAAGTGCGGCAAGAAAAGTTGTGTTCAGTAATTGTATAAATAAATAATTAATTATTTATATAAAATTACAAGGTTAAAACAGTAAATATTATAATTTTTTTTTTTTTTTTTTTTTATAGAGCATTTAAATAAAGTGTTCGTGTATAAATACCGCACTTATCAAGAAAGCATTATCATAAGTTTGAAAAGAGTTTCACTAACTGGTTGGTGTGCAAAATATTTTCAAAAATTAATAAACGTGTTTTAGTGAAAACTTTCACTTCTGTTGAAAGAGATTGTAAAAGAGTAAGATTAAATTAATACAAGAAAAGTTATTTAATTTAAATTAAATTGCCTCGTATTAAACTAAATTTAATTGAAAATAAAGTTCTTTACTGTAAAATTCCCTTCCATTAAATAAAATAATAAAAAAATAATGTGAAACAAATAAATCACAAAATGATTATTTTAATTCAAAAAAAATAAAATTAAAATATTGAATTAACGATAAAATAAATAAAAACTTTAAAGATATAAAAAATACAACAAAATATAATAAACTAATATTTAATTTGTTAATAAAGATAATAATTTTATAAAAATATATTTAAATAAAATAAAATAATGTAATATAAAATAAAATTTATAAAAGTAAAATAAAATAAAATTAAATTAACTTAAATTAAATTAAATTTAATTAAATTAAGTAAATTAAATTAAATTATATTAAATTATATTAAATTTTTTAAATTAAATAAACAAAATAAAATAAATTGTATTAAATTAAATAAATTAATATAAATAAAAAAAATTAAATTAAATTAAATTAAATAAAATTAAATATACAAAATATAAATAAATACAAAAATTCAACAACAAAAAATTAAATAAGCTAAGATAAAACAAAATAAAACAAAATAAAATACATAAAGTAAAATAAAATAAAATAAAAAAATAAAATAAAAGAGAAAAAAAATTAATAACTTTATTAAAATTAAATTAAAAAACATTAAATTAACTAAGTGGAAAAAAATTGAATATAAAAATATGTATAAAATGAAATAAAATATCAGTAGTTATTTGCTTCCAATAAAAAAGTAGATATATTTATAGAACTTTTATCCCTTTCGTGACATAGAGCAATCAAGGAGGAATGAATAGATTACGCGCAGCTATTTTTAATCGTGAGCATCTTTGTACGAAAGACTCTTTCGACTTATTATATCTAAATTGGGAACTCACCGGCAACACGAGTTGGCAACCATATCGACTTGGTCACTTACTTCATTTGTCTATATGTTGGGGTTTGATGTGCTTTGCACCGATAACCTACTTCAAAGGTTTTCAAATTGCCTTAGCGACTTCAACAATGACCGAAGCATTATATAATTTGCAAGCAGCACTGGATGTAACACTTTCACCGTTTAAGGCAATTGTCACTGCAATGCACATGCAACGTTTACGGGGTCTAATGGAGATTTTCAATCGCTTGGATGACCGCTATAACAGACCGAGGGAACGTACACAAATAGATGAGTGTGTGAGAACTTGTCGACGTATAATCTGCTTTTATTTTGCAGTTTATTTTAGTTTCGCGTTCACTACCTGGTCAGGTGGATTGATAACCGGTAAATTACCTCATTGCTTATGGTTCCCATTTTTTGACTTAATACCAAATGCAACGTTACGTTATTGGATACAATTCAATTGTGAGGCACTTTATATCCATTATATGACAAATGCTTCTTACCCAAATGATGTATATGCGGTGATTTATATACGTGCCATACGCACACATCTTAATCTGTTGACCGAACGTGTTAATCGTGTGGGCACTAATCCCGAGCTGAGTAGTGAAGAGAATCACAGGGAACTGGTCGATTGCATTGTCTCGCATCAGGAATTATTGAAGTGAGTATGTACATATGCATATATGTGTGCTTGTAGCACTCTTTGTTATGCAAAATTATTATTCTTCTTCTGGGGTTTTTTACCACTTAATAATTAGGTTGTGGGGTCATCACACTAAAGTGATTGCCAAACTTTGTGTTGGTGACTTGGGGGCAAATTGGTCACTAGTTAACACTAAATATGTAATATTTATATGCGTTCACATTTGCAAGATGCAACGGTTGCCAACGTAATGAAAATATATTCCATAATGCTATGCTGAAGGGAAAAGGTGTTTGTAAAGCGCTAAGTTGTGATGCTGCAAATCTGCAGGAGACTTTCATGTGGATTTAAGATTTAAAAAAGGAGAAATTTTAACTGTGTACTTGTATGATAAATTGAGAAAGTTCTATGGGGAACAACTTAATATTTATTTAACTGGAAAGGCTTAATTAAATATGTATTTACTCTAGTGTTTTAAGCGGCTGTTGTTTTACACATATTTATTTATTTATTTTTTATTTATTTCTTTCCAATAAGAAGTTGGCAGGAAATTTTGTCGGAACTAAAACTGAAATTATATTGAACTTATTTCTAGTTTTATATTTGACATTCTATTCCTATTTTAACTTATGTGAAGTAGCCCCCAAAATATATATACATTGATTCTATCGGATAACCCGAATCACTCTGTCCTAACCGAAATTTTCTAAAAGTAAATAATTCATGTGACAGTGACAAATAAAATCTACGGAACTTAACAATTCGTGCATGGTGCATAGCATAGCAAAAAGCTGGCGTCAATTAAAAGTGCGCTCATAAAGAGATGATTACAAAAATTGCTAAGATAAGACGTTGTCATCAATGAGGCAATGCAAACTTTTTGAGAATTCTATTAAACACACCATCAGTATAAATCCGAGCACAACACAACTTTTGGGCAGACTGTAAAAAACAGTTGTTAGTGATAACAAAAGAAAGCTTAGAAAACCAGAAAGAAATTTAGTAAAGTTATATATCGAAAATGGACATCCTTGATCGTTATCTACTGCGCTGTTGTGTGGCTAAGAAATTAAAAAAAATCAAAATAAAATCAAATCAAATCATATAAAAGTATATCAATTTAAATTGAACTAAATTAAAAAAATTTATAAAATAAAATGAAATAAAATTAAGCAAAATAAAATTCAAACAAATAAATCAAATTAAAATTAGTTAAATTAAATGCACCAAAACAAAATAAACAAAAAACAAAAAAAGAAAATAAAGAAAAAAAATATATATAAAATAAAATTAAATTAATTTAAAAAAAGTAAATGTAAATAAAAATAAAATAAAGCAATATACATAAAATGAAAAAATAAATAAAAATAATAACCTGTAATGTATTTACTTTTATACTTAATTGTCCATTCACATGGATCACATTGTTTGTATTTAATCATCCATTCACATTGATCACCTTGTTTGATCTAAGTACCAATCTGACAGATGACACATGGGAAATTGAGAGTACACTGGAGAGACAGCCAACTTCGTTTTTTTGGTTATTTTTCTGTTTTTTGCTCTTCCGTTGGACATTTTTAAGGATAAGTCACAAAATTTATGTAAAAAAATAATAAATCTATATAAAAATTGCGAATCGCATTGTTTAATAAACCTGCATTAAAAACCTATAAAATATAAGACAAAAACATAAAATAAAATTAAAAATAAAAATAAAATAAAACAAAATTAAATAAAATTAAAAAAATTAAGTAAAACAAAATAAAAACAAAAAAATAATGTATAAAATATAAGAAAATGACATAAAAAAAATAAATTAAATAAAAACTTTTAACAAAATATTTTAATCTAAAATAAAACACATAAAAAATACTATATAAAATATAAAAAATAAAATAATATAAGCTAGTATTTCTTGTATATGTCATCGAAGTATACAATGTTGACAGTCATAACTTCGAAGTCGTAGATAATTTCGTCTATCTAGAAACCAGCATAAACAACACCAAAAATGTCAGCCTTGAAATCCAACGCACTTTGGGCTGAGTAGGCAATTGAAAAGTAAAGTTCGCTCTCGACGAACCAAAACCAAAACCTTCAAGTCGCTCATCATTTCTGTCCTGACATATGGTGCAGTAGCCTAAACGGTGTCGACATCCTATGAGTGGGCTTTAGGAGTTTTCGGGAGAAAAGTTTCGCGGAAGATTTATGGTCTGTTGCGCATTGACAACGGCGAATATCTCAGATTATGGAACGATGATCTATACGAGCCATACGACGACATTGACATAGTTCAGCGAATCAAGAGACAGCGGCCACGCTGGCTAGGTCATGTCGTCCGAATGGATGAAAGCGCTTTGAAAGTATTCGATGGAGTATCCGCTGGTGGAAGCCGAGGAAGAAACAAACCTCCACACCGTTTTAAGGATCAGGTGGAGAGCGACCTGGTCTCACTTGATATCTCCAACTGGCACCAAACAGCAAAGAGAAGGAACTAATGGCGCGCTATTGTTGATGCGGCCATAATCGCGTAAGCGGTGTCTACGCCAAAGAAGAAAAATAAGATGATATAATATTCAACTCAAACTTTACTTGGCCCTACTTTTTTTTTTTGTCGTTAATAGTTTTTTATCCTAAATTTAAAAAGATAAATATAAATAATTCATTTTCATGGACTTCATAAATTTTAAAATCTTTAACTTGATTATATTTAATACACGAAATATGTTTACTTAAATACTAGAGCTCTAGATACCCGGATATCAGGCAGTACGAGCAGCTCGATGTTCACTCGATACGCGTTCATTGCTCAACCGCTCAGCAGAACAAAAATTATAAATTTAATTTGTCAAAAGTTCTTTGACGTTTCAATGATTTCTATACTTTGCATAGGAAAATTTAAAATTATTAAAAAATAGTAACGTGTAATGAGCAATGAGTAAGTAAGTATGCAAGTACTCGTTGTTCAAATGCTCCCACTGCTCGAAAATGCTTGAGTTATATTAATAAATACCAGTTATTCTAAGGTCACATACGGAGTGGACGCCAAGCGGGTCAGAGTCTAAAGCTTAACCTGTTTTGTATTATTTTTTAACGTTCAATTGCGCTGAAATCGCATTTGATTACTCAATCGTTTGTCATAACAGCTGGCTGTCGGCGATTTCCCTTAAGGACTTACTAGCAGTTGCGAGGCTCAAATAACTTGTATTTTAATTTTTTTATTTTTTGTTAAAGAAACAGTATACACATTTCTATTACGAGTGATAGTAATTCAAATAGAGTATAGTTTTATATATACCGGTACTGTAGATGATGTCCCGAACCATCTTCACAAAAGTCGCTTTGTTGTGATCTACATTTTTGCAGTTTAAATTATCAGAAATAAAAACGGATGTTGTATTTCTTTTAAATGATAAATTAATAAAGTCATAGAGCTAGTCCTTTTTAAATTTTGGCAAAATGACGTGTATCTGAATTTTTTCACTTTCGGACTGATATTATAAGTAGTATTAATTTCTTATTTTCCTTAATTCAATACCTTGGAAATATTTCTTGAGATCACTGACTTTGAAAATACTGTTCTGAGAAAAAATATTCGAAGATTCGGATTTACACAGAATGAAATTCTTGTTATACCTTTCATGTACATGAAATGGCATATTACCTTTGGTCCAAATTACTCGTATGTAAGTACCAGAAGGAGAAGAGATAGACCCATCAAATTTTTACCGATATGATGAGAATGACGAGCTGAGTTAATTTAGCCCAACCAATCTATTTGCCTGTCATCATTTATCGGAACCGGCCAGATCAGACAACTGTAAAACATAGCTTCTATAGAATCAAATTCATTCAAACATGAGGCCTTAAAGGTATAGAGACTTCGACATAGCTGAGCAGTGATCAAAGAAGACCAAGTTGGGCCTGCTGGCCTACATAGAAAAGGGCAAAACGATCGACGATGACTATTATTCAGAGCTTTTGGACAGATTCAATATTGATTTGAAACAGAAACGACCGCATTTGGGGAGACAAGGACAACGTGTGTAGTCACCGTGTCAAAAATTCATAAATTGAGCTACGAACTGCTACTCCATCCAGCAAATTTAGAACCCTGCGACTCATTCTTATTTCTAAACCAGAAAAAAAGGACATCACAGAAACAAACGCCTGTTTTGAGGGTCTTGAAAAAGCTTATTGTTTGGAATGAATAAAAAAATTGGAAAAACGTTGGATTAATCTAATAGAGCTTTGGATTGAACTAATGGAACTTTCCAAGAACCCATACAGCAAAGCGATGTTGCTTGGGTAGGTCAAGCGGCTTCAGTTCTTGCACAAGCTGTATTTTGTACGCTTAAAATTTAAGATCTCGACGTAAAATGCGCCAAGTCGTTCCATACGTCAGTCCGAGTTGCTGCGAACGACGCCGAATCGACTCTCCGCGGTACTCGTGTACACTCTCAGCTACGGCCGCTATATTTTCTTCACTGCGTGCTGGACGTGGTCTATTTGGTCGAATATTATCCAATAATGAATGCTGGCCCTCAAGATGGGTGATGATGATGCGAAGCGCGCGAAACACATTCTATACAGAACGTGAATTTTCGTAAGAAATTTGAATGATTTGTCAACGTTGTTCAGGCGTAAGTCTTTCCATAATGAAATGCCAAACAATACTGAACAAAAGTAACATGATAGCTTGGCACGACTCACGCGTGACCTGTGAAAAAAAGGCTATTGAAAAAAGTACCTCTACTGGGATCACCTTTTAAAAAAAGACTATGTTAAGAAAGAAAACGCTTGTTTGCCGAAAAAATTATATTTTATTCAAAAAGTAGTGCCCATGCAACCGTTTTGTTCTGATATTTGATTTCGGATCATAAATACTTCAGTAAAACATCAAAGGACATGAAATTTTCTATTATACATACATATTTTATAATGAATTACACTTTTTTTTTTTTTTTGAAAGTCATTGAAGTCAGATGAATATTATAACATATAGGCCCCATTCTATCGATATGTTCAGATATGAAACTTTAGGTCATAAATCCTCTTATAATGCAACTAGGGGCGTGAAGTTTGGTGAAAATGAATATCATCGGAATGGAATTTTTAATTTTACAATAAATTTTATGTGGTCTTGTAATGTATCAAGACGTCGGTATGGCTTCTTTCTTGTTTTTATTTAAATATGCTGGTTTCTAAATCATTTGAAATCTTTTTAAATTTAGAATATTTTTTATCTTAAACATAATGCATTGAATTATTTAAATTTTTCACTTTTTATTTATTTTGTAAGGATCGTGGATGTCGTTGGTGCCGTCACTTCGTTAACAATCTTCCTGCAGTTCGCTGTAGCTGCAGCTATTCTTTGCGCTTGTATGCTGAATGTTTTAATATTCGCTGATAGGATTGGTCAAATTATTACGATTGGTTACTATATGGCTGTTCTACTGCAAACTGGTGGCGCTTGCTATCAAGCAGCGATGCTGGAAGCTGAAAGTGCAAATTTGTCCATGGCAATATTTCATTGCAACTGGTTGAATTTGGATAAACGTTCTCGCTCATTATTAATATATTTTATGCATCGCGCTCAGAAGAATATCGTCTTTACTGCAGTTAAATTATTTCAAATTGATTTAAGAACTAATATGTCGGTGAGTGGAATAAAATTACGAATTTAATTGTTTTCAATAATTTCTTTACCATTTTGAATTTATTGTAAATTTTTCTTTTTTCTTTTCTTTCAAGCTGGCTAAATTTTCATTCACCTTATATACATTTATGAACGAGATGGGGCTAGGAAACGATATAAAAGAACGACTTGGCTGAAGCCTCAATTTAAACAAAAAAATCATTAAACAATTTATAACTACTCAAAAGTTTAACACAGTAGTTAATTAGATTTGATTGTACAAATTTTCTGTATACAAAACTTATTGCGCACTTACAGTTTCGGCTAGTAATCGCTATCGTTGAAACCCAAACAATAGTCAGCTAACTCAAGCGGATTTCTTTTATTTTATTTTATTTTCCTTGAATTAATTTCATTTAATTTTAATTTATTTTATTTTTGTATTATTTATTTGATTTTATGTGAATTTACAATGCATTTACTCACGTAAGTCCACAGATAAGTAAAACCTTAGTTAAATTAAGTAAGAGGTGATCCATTTTTAGGTTCCCCAATTTAAAAAAAAACACAGAAAATTGAATTTTAATGAGGAATATTTATTATCATTCGAATAACATTCTTTGGCATTTAGTTTTTGAAAATTATCTCATTCAAATATTGGCCGCGACTATGCCTCAGACGGTCCATCCGTTGAGTCCAATTTTCGATGACTCGTTCGAGCATTTCGACTGGTAACTGGCGAGTGACACGCGTGATGTTTTGCTCCAAGGTCTGAGTCGAAGCGGGATTGTACGCATAGACTTAAAACTTTACATATACCCACAGGGAAAAGTGTAGCAGTGTGATATCACACGATCTTTGTGGTCAATCGATCGGCCCAAAACGTGAAATTATCTGCTCACCGAAGTGTTCTCTCAATAAATCCATTGATTGATGCGATGTGTGGGAAGTGTCGCCGTCTTGTTGAAACCAAATGTCGCGTAGATCACGACCTTCAATTTCAGGCATCAAATAGTCGGTTATCATGGCGCGATAAGGGTCGCCATTGACGGTTACGCTCTCATCATTTTGAAGATATATGGACCGAATATTTCACCGGCCCACAAACCACACTAAACCGTTGTTTTTTCTAAATGAAATGACAGCTCTTGACTCTCTTCAGGTTGGCCTTCGTCCCAAAAGCGGCAATTTGGCTTGTTTATATACCCATTAAACCAGAAATGTTGAACAAAATTTTGTTCGAATTCATCGGATCTTCTTGGAACTTTTCAAGAGCCCATAGAGCGAAGTGATGTCGCTAGGGAGGGTCGAGCGGCTTCAGTTCTTGCACAAGCTGTATTTCGTATGCTTTCAATTTAAGATATCGACGTAAAACGTCGGTCCGAGTTGCTGCGAACCGCGCCGAGTCGACTCTTCACGGTCTTCGGGTACACTCTCAGTTACGGCCGCTATATTTTATTCACTGCGTACTGGACGTAGTCTATTCGGTCGAATGTTATCCAATAATGAATGCTGGGTCCCAAGATGAATGATAGTGTTGCGGATAGTACGCTCAGTAGGCCGATTATGTTGACCATAAGTTGAGCGAAGCATGCGAAACACATACTTTACCGAACGTGAATTTTCTTAACAAAGTTGAACGTTGAACGTTGTTCAGGCGTAAGTCTTTCCATGATGAAATGCCAAACGATACTGAACAAAAATAACATTACAGTTTAACACGGCTCAGGCGTGATCTGTGAAAAGAGGCTATTGAAAAAATATCTCTACTTGATTCACCCTTTATAATTCACATATGTACGTCCATAAATGAGATATTTTATATGAATAATGACAACACGCAATTGGCTCTGGTTGATATATAATATACATGTTTTTTTTCTATGCTAACGGATCACACATACAAATACACATAAATTTTAAAAATTAAATTTTTTTATTGAGTAAAATAATCTTATTTATATACTTCTACATTAGATTCCAAGAATTCAAAACAAAATTCCCCAATTTCGATTTTAAAAATTTTGTACTTCCATTTCCATGTATATGTATTTATGTAAAAAGCACTAATTGGAAATTTCATTTTATGAGTAATATTAAAAATATAGTAAATCTTATTTGAATGCTAAAATATAAAAAAACTAATAATATTATATAATAACGCTAACACCAATGAGTATATAATGAAGAGCGTTGAGTAATGCAGCAGTTTTAATCTGAAAAAAAATTTAAAAAATTAAGTTAGTGAAATTTGCTGAATATAACTATTTTCTGAAACAAATGTGGTCAATATGTAATTAGCAAAAAGTTCGAAAATCATTATTGTTGTATTAAAACCATTAATTAAAACTTTAAAATTATAATTTTGGCATTTTCTACTTGTATTCCATTTCATAGTGAGAAAATTCTGATATTTTAGTTTAAATAAAAATTCTTTCGTCTTTAGTTTAAATAGTTAAATTACGCACTGGTATAGAAGATTTTTAATGCATTAGATTGAATTCATATTGACTTAATATGGAAGCGGCTCTTTTCACTTACCGCTCGTGACGCTTTATTGACTCCGGTACACTTCGTGGATCGTCCTTAACCACATACAAGCGTAGACCCACCAAACTGACTCGAAATAGTTCCTTCCAATCGATATAACGCATATCGAAACCGAATATCTCTTGATCTCCAGCTTCCAATTTCGCCGATAACAAGCGTACATTATCATTATCGAATTTGAAATCATTGGAAGCGAAGTATTCCATCACACCGCAGAACTGATGTATTTTACGATAAATTTTTAACATTCTGAAAAATATTTTAAATTCAAACTCACATGATAAATATCCAATTATAAAATTGATTGTAAAATGTTTCGATTACTTCCACACATCGCTCACAATTTCTTACATACCTTGGCTTCTTTCCCACAACAATCATAGACAAATCCATAAACATGGCTGGCACTGTGTGATATAAAAATGATAAAATCACAAATTGCCAACGCCAGGGAACGATTGTGAAGCATGGATACCAAATTGATTTGCGCATTGGTATATTGCAGCCATATTCAAACCCATAAACCATATACTCTTTCCAGGTGACCATATTGTCAGCGTCTGGCACGTAATTGTAAATGGGCGGCTCGTCGTAACTGTAAGGTGCAAAGGAAATATATTAATTTTTAATTATAATTAATTTAGTATCTTTCGTGAGCGAAATTCAGCGAAATCACATTTTATTTTCAATTGGAATACTCACGTATTACGCGCTATATCCCAGGCACTAGCTAAAAGCGCATTCACTGTCAAATCCACGGGCACTAGATTGGCTTTGCTATCCACCTTCCCACTGAAGACACGCAGTACGCCGGAGGCAATACCAACAATCATGCCACATGGGCCATACATATTATCGATCCAACCAGAAACAGGTTCCCTGTATGTGGTGATAACTGAGAAAAAGAAAAGTTGCAGAAAGAGAGAGAGAGAGAGATAGAGAGAAATGAGAAATCGTTTGTTGCGAAAAAATCTGAAGTGTGGTCGAATCGTCTGATCCGTGATCGGATGAACGTTCGTACGCGACAAAATTAAGTGATCCTTTTCACGTATGAAGTAAATGGGATTCGCTTCTTTTTTCCTATGTATACGATTATTTTATTATGTTCGTATGACAGTTTTTAACAAGCATACAATCAGCCACTCGTTCATGGATGTCATCATATCCAAAACACAAAATTACGAGTACGTGACGAGTTGTACGTTCACGGAACAAACTGTTCGGCCCTAGAACTCTTCCGAAATTATGCAAAACTTTATTGTTAAAATCAATCTATAACACGAGCAACGAACATCACATACTTTTCGGTTAGCGGGGCACTCTGTTTAGGAATGTCGTGACTTTATTGGCTAAACTATGTTTCCGTAGAAATAGAAGCTTACCGATGACCATAATGCCACCACCGCAGATTAGAAACGTAAGCGCATCGAAGAAGTGTTGGAGACATTCAATGATTCGAAGAAGGGAGAGAGATAATGATGTATTGTAAGAGCCGGTTTCTGCTCCATTCATTTATAAAATATTTATTTTTTTCAAATATTTTTTATTTTATTTTTTTTTAAGTATGGGTACGAAAATCTTGCTGCTAAAGAGCCCAGATTTCATACGCATAGAGATCCAAAGAGGTGACCGATGCCTTGGTTGTAGCGACTTTATGGAGGAAACACTTCTCCAACTGCCGAATGGCACTAAAAGTAAAACACCCGAAGATAACGCATTAGAAATATCAACCAGTTACGATGAACGACGTTCCATCATCTGATTATGTCAACGTTCGAATAGCGATTGCTCGCTTGAATAAGAATAAAGTGGCGGGAGACGATGGCTTACGGAAAACCTGAACTATATATATAAGTATAGTACTTTCCACATATTCACCAGGCATCATATCAGAGAAGCTAATATTTTAGAAAAGAATCGATCCCAGCAAAATCACACTGGCTAATAGGTGCTGCTTTGGATTGAATAGGCAATTGAAAAGTATGTTAAAGTTCTCTCTCGGCGAACAAAGAACAGACGATAAATGTCACTTACCATTCTCGTCCGACTATATGCAGAAGTTGTGACAATGAAAACGAAGATGATTTGGCATTAGAAGTTTTAGACAGAGCGAGATTTTACGAAAGAATATAGTTCGCAAAGGAAAGAAAACCGTTGAACTGTAAGCAAGACACATAGATCAAAAAAGTGACAGCGAATTAAAAGATGGTTGAAAACACTCCAATTTCGAAAGTGTTCGATGAAGCAGAGATAATGAAAATCTTAACTACGTTGGACCTAGTTTCACGTGGTGCCTCCAATGTTATTTTTGACTCGGCTATCCTCGCTTAAACGCAGTCTACGATAATAAAAAAGGAAGAAAACCAAAGTTTCTGGTTGATGTTGGTTCGATGATACACTGGAACTTTTGTGGCAAAGAAAAGGTAATTAAATTATAGCTTTGAGAGACGAAATATCACTGTACACGGCTATATAAGTATATTTACATTCAAAACAATTTTAATTATATTTTCCAATTTTCCTGTAGAAATTCTCAAACATGTGCATACATATTTAAGTCATTGTTACTTTGTGTGTTGTATATAAGAAAATTCTTTCCGAAATTGAAGTGAAGATTAACACATCTGAACATGCAAGTACGCGCACACAAGTGTGTATGTATGTACAAGTATTTTGTTACTTATCAAATAAATTGATTTGCAAGAGCATTCGGCAAATAGCTTGTTGACTTTCAACAAAACCAGAAATCCTTTACTAAAATCATCTGACGTTATTGCACTAAATTGACCCATTTGGCAAATAGGGATTACCACTTGTATTACAAATTGTCAACTGAGAGTCAGTCACCGGCAACACCGGAACATCGTCTAAGTAAGAGCCACCTGGACAGAATCTACTTTATTGCAAATTGCACGATATACTAAACACTAAATGCTTTCTTACCACCACCACCACCTGCCTTCTCTAGACATTTTAAGCCTGCAATGTTAGCAATAACAACAACAACTTTAAAGTAACCACAAAAGCAATTTCCTTCCATTGCTTTTTACCTGTTATAGTGGCTATTGCTATTGGTTATACCTAACTCTTAGTATTGTTTTTCTTTTTATTTTCATTTTCCTTCTCGTTTTGTGCTTATTGCGTTTGTTGTTGTTGTTGTTACTGCAAAGAAATTTCAATTTAGTTAAATAAATCTTACCAATGCCTGGTCGAAATATCGTCACTGGCAGTTTCTCTGCATAATTTTGTACAATATCCTCAGCAAGGACTTTCGTGTATGTGTACGTGTTCGGATATCCTTTGATTATGGTGGCTGTCAGTTCGTTGAGTGTATGCTCATCGAGGCAATCACCCAACTTGCAGGCACTCTCACCGGCAATATTGCTAGGATAGAAACGTTCCTGTATATAACGATGATTGCAGTGGGCAAAAGCGGTTGAGACGTGAACGACTGCCTGAAAGGAGGCGGAATTACGTATGCAATAAGTAGTCAAAGAAAATTTGTGTGCTATGAATTAAAATAATTAATGGGAATGATACTAATATGTTTATCGTACATATAAATATATTATTATATAGTATTCAGTGTCAATATTTATTTGAATTTACATGGGTTTTTTACGTATTTTTTCGCATCGTTGCTTTTTTGATGGATTTTTGACTCAAACTCTTATATCTGAACATGGCTCAAAATTTGAAGTCTGAAAAATCGATAGTATATATGTTAATGTTGTCCGATCTGGCCGCTACCGACAAAAGATCATTTAAATATACCAGCGCAACTGTCTACCAAGTTTGATTGAAATAGCTCACAAACTGATGAACCAGTTTATTTAATGCAGTAAAATTTAAATAAATTGAAATGAATGCAATAAAATTAATTATAATAAAAGGAACTAAAAGAAGTAAATAAATATTATAGAAAATAAAATAAAATAAAATAAAATAAACGAAGATAAGACGGATAAAATAGTATTAAAAATAAAATAAAATAAGAAAAAATTATTTTAAATAAAATAAAATAAAATTATCAAAAAAAGAATTACAGAACTAAAATAAAATAGAACTATTTTAAATTAAATTATATTAACACTAACATAGAAAGACCAAAGCCGTCAATTTGACCGCAACGGCGATTTCAATCATAAATATTTCGCAACCTTTGTTTTAGTTTATTTTCAATTTTTATGACTTTTCTTAATCTTCTGTTTTTAGGCTTTACACATACCCACTAAGACCTCACACCGTCCATAAAGGCATGTTGAATTCTAAATAATCTGCTGCTGTTATAAAATATGAGTCACCGTTTACGTCTGAGTAGTTCTCAAATAGAAAAAGCATTTTTGCGCTATCGGAATATACAACTAGATTTGTCAGATGATGTAAGTGGTGACGATTTATCAGACAGTGTTTGCGAAACCCGTGATGCAGAATTTCACCGGAACAGGACACTTCTTCATCAGAAGACTCCGAAATAGATTCCTTTCCTCTAAATAACAATATTATTGTAAATTCGCGCAGAGGACGCAGTGTATCTCGTAAGTCCATTTGCGGCGGACGAATAGCACAGTTGGATATTCAACTAGGTCCAAGAAGTACCGGAAGTTGGTATGTTAGAACTAACAAGTGGCGAAACAGAATGGACTTTTATTTCTGCAGACGACAGTGGAGTAGAATGTCGAAGTCAGCAAAACATACATAGAGAAACATCAAGGCCTAAATCATGCTCCAAGCGATACATTGAAAATAATAAGCAAAATTCTGCGTGGAGATTATTTGCTCAGGAGTACATTCTGCGACATATAAAAGAATGTACTGAATAAGAAGCAATTGATAAATATCATCTTGCGACCCAGCATTCATTATTGGATACTATTCGACCCAATATACCACGTCCAGCACGCAGTGAAGAAAATATAGCGGCCGTAGCTGAGCTGGTTACCACCTGTTTGATGCCAGAAACTGAAGCTCATGATCTCCGCGACATTTGGTTTCAACAGACTTCTCACACATCGCGTCAATCATGGGATTTATTGAGAGAACACTTCGGTGAGCAGATAATTTCACGTTGGCCACCAAGATCTTGTGATATCACACCGTTAGAGTTTCATCACGCTTGTCATTCGCCAGTTACCAGTCGAAATGCTCGAACGATTCATCGAAAATTGGACTCAACGGATGGACCAGCTGAGACGTTGCCGCGGCCAACATTTGAAAGAAAGAATCTTCAATAACTAAATGACAAAGAATGTTCTTTCGAATGATAATAAACATTCCCCATTAAATTTTCTGTGTTTTTGTGTGTTTTTTTCTCTAAAAAGTAGTGAACCTCGGTAGGGATCACCATTTATATATATTTGACGCTTTGTGACCGCTGAACGATTTCTGGCCGAGCTCCTCCTAAAATTTGTGATTTTACGTCTTGATATTTTTACCAACAAATTGAGGGACCTACAGTTTATTCTAGGCCGCCTCCGAATGGCCGATGGATTTGTATCAGGTGCTTCCATTTTATATCACACTCATATGGTTATTTTCCCTCCCGTGGCATTAAGAGATTAACTTTATTTTAAAAAAAATTTTATGTAATAACATAAACAAAAGTATTTCATATTCATTTTTATATGATACGATACTTCAGAGCAACTTAACCGCAACTTAAATAATCTTGACCTCACCTAGAATGTGTATTTGATTGTGTATAAATTACAAAATTCTTAAAATATTATTTGAAATTCAATAGTTTACTTCTTAGAAATAATCGTAATCTGTAAGGCAATATAAAAAGATGAAGCACATATGAATGTGTGTGTATATTCCCAAATTGTTGGTATTACTGGCAGACAAATTGAAAACGTTTTCTAAAAACATTGTTGATTGCCATGAACGCACAAGCACTCAAACACACACACATACTATACCCCTTCGCACTTCCACCCAAAATTCCAGAAAAAAAAAACAAAAATTCCAACAGCCGCACAAAGTTTCCTATGAATTCCTTCGTTATTCTCTGTTCACTCATACATATGTACATATGCGTAGGTGTGTTTGAATAGGATGATTGTATCCTTCATTCAATTATGGTTAGCTTACCTTTAAGTGGACAATCTCTTTGGCCAACTGCAATATCTCCTTTGTACCGTTCACATTTATGGCAATGGCCATTTTCAATTTCTCATTAAAACGCACCGTCGCCGCCCCATGAATGACAACGTTTACATTTTCCTTGATTAGCTCACGTTCCGTTTGCGTGATGCCCAATGCTGGCAACGAGCAATCACCGCTGATGATAGTGATTTTCTGCCGATACTTGGGATTGCATTTTTTCAATTTCTCAAACACCTTAAGGACGAAAGGATATGATAAAGAAGAAAAAATATTGAAAAATTTTATGAAAATATGAAACAAATGAGTAGGAAAGAGTGTTAAAGTAGAAAAAAAGGTCACTATTAAATCAGAAAAGGTGTAGTGATGAAAGAAAATTAAGTGTTTAGGTTTTCTACAATTTTTTTTCTACAGAAATGTATGTGCATACAGTACATATGTACAATACGTGTGTGGCATTTTTTACTTACAGGATCATTGAATAGATCATCGATGCGGGAATATGCATCTTTACCCTTTTTGGTGCGTATAAGCAGATAGATTTGGCTCACTTCAGTGACGCGCAGCAATTTTTCGATTATAACTGAAAAAATGGCAAGGAGATGATATTATAAGTTTTGTTTTTTGTGCTAAATAAAACGTGTACTGTAATATATGTACATAAAAGAATGAGGAAAAATATTAATACTTTTATACCAGAAATGAAAATATGCGTAAAATCTTGTGTATAACCGATTTTTCTATAGCAGGTTATGTTAGGTTAGGTAAGGTTGAATTGTTCTAAGACTTTGCAGTTCTTTTAACAAATTGAATTACTTGATTTGGACCTTTATTCATTGCTGATTGCAAGTCTGGCCACTTATTCTCTCCCACGCAAACCTATTTTGTAAGTCACTAACAACCCTGGCAGCAACCTAAATGGACCGCCAGCGAACGACTGATGGATTTTTGTGATATTATTTTTATTTCATGTCAAAAATACACACCGAGAAATTTGCGTTCCCTACTTAGGAGCGACCGCATTTTTTATTTCTTCCACAATCCACCTTTGCCCAGAAGGATCGCTCAACCTCAAAGTTGAAATGATAGTTCAGCAGGCGATAAATTGGTTAAAAACCCTAAGCAGAAGCAAAGCACAAAGTGGCACAGAAGCGCCCAGTTCCGCTTTGTCAAGCATCTGATTAGCTTAAGTTATTCTTTCTAGCGACTTTCACCGTACGAAAACTCCGTAAAAGAAGATAGGCTAGAGTATAGTTCAGTATATCCAATACTTTCCTTTAGGAGAAAGATTCCATCTCTTCACGGTTTGCATTGTTCAGTATATCCAATACTTTCCTTTAGGAGAAAGACTCCATCTCTTCAAGGTTTGCCTAATTTTCTCAGATAAATGAAGGCGAACGCTTCCTACCGAGCCGAACAATCGCAATGAACATCAAATGCAACAGACTTGATGAGGGACTCCAAGTGCAAACTAACATTCTTTTAAATCTATATCTCTACTTTGAGACTTCACTATATATTGTTGTCGAACATGATTCCCAACTATGTATTATTTCGTTTCGGATAGCTGTTATTTTCAATTTCATATTTATTTGCTCGAGGCGGGAATTTTATTCTTCCATAGGTATAGAAATAAACATAATTTAAGAGAGTGCTTACATTATTAGGTCCCACCTTTTTAGCCTAGCTACAAGTACTTGATTCACCAGAGGCACAAGGGTTGCCAGCCACATACCGCTTACGCTTAGACTGTTAGTATAACATGACCATGAAATTCAAAAAAGGAAATGTGAGAACACTCCACATTGTGGTTTGACTCAAGCTACTTATCGCGTTAACATGTTTAACAAGGAAGATTCTCTTCTTTCGAAAGCAGATTTTATTAATTTTACTCAAAACATTGTATACTGCTGCATCTCCTGATTTACCCTTGAATAAGCGTGTTATGCTTTCGAAAGTAGCCTCTCACCTGCAGTTTGCTTTGATATGGCGAACACTAGAAGGAGAAATAAATTCGAACAGTTTGATTTGGAGTAGTCCTTAGGGAGACCTATCTTGGGTAGGAAAAAGACTAGGCAGTTCATCATGAAATCTAACATATTTACTAAAAAAAAATTTAAAATAACTGTATATATATAAATCGATTTAGCTAAATTTGATCTAGAAATATTTATGGAAGTTCAGGGAAGGTTGAAACATGGGGGAAGTGGATAGGGGCGGGCATTAATGACAAAAACATTTTTTTGGTTCAATTTTATTGAATTTGGTACATAGATAGCTTTACGCTTAGTTTAAAATAAACACTATACCGACCTATTTGAAAAACTCATATTTATTATTTGATTTATTCGAGATTCTTTTCATTCCAAGATGAGATAAAAGTTGTTTGAAAACAACAATTATATTATGTTTATGGTTCAATTTGGTTGAATTTTTGTACAAAAATGTACCATTATAGATATGCTTGATAACATTTTGTATAAATTAATATGTGTAGAATACTTGATTTCCGGAAAGGAAACCGCTGAACAGATCGTTGGGCATTGGTATGATTTATGTATACTTTGGCTGCACTATCATCTCATTTACAAATCTAAAATGAGCGAAATATAGGAAGACGCCACAACGTGTAGCCCCGGGTCTTTGTGAGGATATAGTTTTCTATTTGAAAACCCAGATTTTTTTGACGGCTTTCTTTAGCATGACCGGAAAAATTCCAGAGAGCAGTACTACTACTTTAGCAACTTTAGGAAATTTCTTCTTTAATATATATTGAATAAAATATTTTATCTTTATTATAAGTTGACCGTACTTTGACCGCAGCCTAAAGCACTGATCGTAGAAACCTGAAACGTAAATGGGGTGTTTTGTGTATAACGTAGTAATCCAATGAGAAAAGATATTCCGGAAAGTGAGATTGAGATTGATCTATTAATAAAAATCGTATTTATAGCTCAATTATCTTCATATTGGATATAAAAAAAAATTTATTTTATAAGTATTCAAAAACTTTAACATAAAAATTTGTATTTTATAACAAAATAATTAGCGTAAAAAACCAGCTAAAAATCTTACTAGAACCATTTTTGAAATTAGATGCGAACAGAATCAAGTTGTAAATAAAATTACTTACTTTTTCCAAAAAATCCTGTGCCACCAGTAAGGAAAACACCTTTATCCTTATAAAATTTTTGAATAGGAGTTTCATCTGCAAGACATGAGAACAAAAATACATTAAAAACGTAGCAACTAAGACTACAAGTATACTTGTATAATTAAAAACGCAAAATCAGCGCTTAATACCAAATAATAAACAGATAAATAATGTAAAGATTAAAAAACCAAAGCCCTTTTAAGGCGTTAACAAAATATTTTATATGAAAATATTTTTTACACAAACATAAGCAATGGATTTAGGTAATAAAAAACGAAAAAATTAAATAGAAACGTAAGAATATTTTAGAGGTACTCGAAAATCAATTGCAAATAACTATCTTTTCCATAAAACTTTATTACGAGTGCGCATTTTATTCAAAGCAAATAAGCAATTAAATTGCAAAAACACTCAACTGTGTTTAAATTTCACGCAAATACGCTCAATGCGCATATTTGCGAATTTACATTGTCCCTGCAAAAATTGGTCGATCATTTGATTCGCTAGAGTACCTGCTCACAGACTACTTTTGCAATACGTCATTGCACCAACTTAACAAGTCATTTGAAAAGACCCGACCTGACGCATAGATGGCGCTACTAGAATTATATCCATATTCGTTTTTAGGTAGCCGTGATTTTCAAGAGAAGCGTATATAAATTTGACAGCTTTTGGATTATTAGTTTGTGAATTATAGCATTTTGAGTGAAGCAACTTTTGTTATTTTGAAAAAAAATGGATAAAAAGGAATTTCGTGTGATCATAAAATATTGATGTTTGAAGGGGGGAAAATACGGTTGAAGCAAACACTTGGCTGGTGACAAGTTTCCGGACACTGCATCAGGAAAATCAACCATCAAGGACTGGTATGCTAAGTTTAGACTTGGTGAAATGAGCACCGAGGACGGTGAACGCAGTGGACGCCCAAAACAGGTTGTTACCGACGAAAACATCAAAAAAATCTACAAAATGATTTTGAATGACCGTAAATTGAAATTGAATAAAATAGAAGCCAATCTAAAGATATCAACTGAATGTGCCCATCATATCATTCACGAATATTTGTTTATGAGAAAGTTCTGTTCAAAGCGGTTGCCACGCGAGCTCACTTTTGGCCAAAAAAAGACGAGTTGATGATTCGGAGCAGTGTTCAACTGTAATAAACCAGAGTTTTTACATCGATATGTGATCATGGGTGAAACATGACTCCATCATTTCACTCCGAAATACAATCGATAGTCATGCGAGTGGACTGTACATGATGAACCCGCTCCAAAGCGTGGAAAAAGGCAACAGTACGCTGGCAATGTTATGTCGTGTCCGCTCTAAGACATTGTATTGCGGTTAGATTTAGAATTTTGATTAGTTTTTCGTACATATGTCGAGTACTCTTGTTTCCATTCATATGTTATTAAAAATGTTATGAGATATTTGTAGGAAAAATTTCGTAAACGGATTTTTACAACGTAATTCTTTTTTACTGGCGTAGACAACTCTAAGAGCAGTACGTCAGTTATTTCTTCTTTTCGATATTTGACACCAATTGCAAAAGCCAAGTACAGTCAAATCCTCCTCCAGCGGATTGAACGTATTCCACATCCTCATCTTCTTCCACTGGCAGATATTGTATGGAATATTTTCAAAGCCAGAGGGTTTTCATACATTTGGACTGTCTATTCGCTGAGTTATGGCCATTATCAAAAACCTTCCTCTCGAAAACTTCTGATGGGAAGTTGCCATCTTGCAGGTTTAACACCTTTAGCAGGACGGATATGATGAAAGACTTGTAGAGTTTCGTATTTGTTTATCGAGAGTGACTCTGTCTTTATATTAATGTTGATTCCGAGATAGATGAAATTATCTACGACTTTAAATTTATAACTGACTAATTGTTTGATCAAAGATGTTATTTTGTCTTGTCCTTGTTCAGTACCAGACCAATTCCCCTCGCTTCCTTACTCAGTCTGGAGAACGCAAAGCTAATGGCGCGATTGTTGAGGTCCTTATTATTGGCGTAAGCTAGCTTTTCTCTGAAGATTAGATTGGTTTCGAACAGCTCGGTTAGGTCCTTGCCGATCCTGATGGAACTTTTGGTGTTTCTCAGCGTCAGTAGATACAGCTATGTACTATATAAATTTCGCAGAGATACCCATTTCAGACATGGTGGCATAGAGTCTATATTAGTTTCAGTAGTTATTATGAAATCAACAATTGGTTTAAAAAATTTGGATATTCACAAAAAATCGATTTTCGTATTAATTTAATTAAGACTATAATTTAATCATCCCATCCAAAAACAAAAAATGTACCAATAGTAATTAAGAAGTATCAAAATTGGCCACATAATCTTTCTTTTAATGAATTAAGCTTTAAAACTTTTAATTTTTATCAACATTAATAGGCGCTCCAAGAAAAGTTTTATAAAAAGCGGAAGTGACACGAGTCCCTTTTGCTCACTAGCACGCACAAGACATATTTGTATATACATGCTTTATCACGCTCTCACTCTCACACTCTCTTATGTATTATGGTATTCTTTTCGACCATCTTTGTCATACTCAAATCTCCATTTATTCACCACAATTGCTGACGCTGATTATCATCATGATGACTCCATAAATTTTAAGTGGCCATAGCCTCCTTGTTTGTTTCTGACAAATATTTATGACAAATTTTGTTTGCTTTTGTTATTATTATTGTTATGGTTACTGTTGACTTTGTTTTAACTGTAAGCAAATACGATTTACACACTCAGTCACTATAAATTTACACAGCACAACGCCGAGAGACCAACAATTTACATAAGAGCGCATCAGTTGCATTCTTGGCTACTTTAAGGTGGCTTCAGTTCACTCTGAACCTCCGGTGAGCAGTGAGTAAAAATGTGCATGGCAGTTAAATATTGGTAGAGAGAGGGAGAGAGAAATGCAGTCATTTCAAAATGCTCTCGAACTAAAAATTTGTGCTTAATTTTCGATCAGAACGAGCCTTGATGCACATTATCTTTGTGTGGATCACTAAATACTGTGGCCCGATAAAATACGAATTCGAAGTACGTGGTATATTCAAAGAAAAAAGTGAATTTCGAATTTTCACGGACTGTGTACATTCAATTATCGATATTTTGCTTTTGTTATAGTCGGACACATATGTTTATCATGTGCTTGCATTAGGAGCCAATTTCGATTAGTAGTTTGTTTTTGACAACAGAAGAGGTTGGTCACGTTTTTGTGTGCTCTTCGATTTTTGACTTTTGAAAGAAATGGATCAAAGAATATGTATCAATTTTTGCGCTAAAAATGGAATAAAATGCTCCAAGGCACTTTAAATGTTGACTGTGGCATTCGTTGAGTCCACTTTGTCTCAAAAAAATGTTTATAAGTGGTATAAGTGCTTTTCAGAAGGCCAAGTAGATGTTGAAGACGACGAGGGCGACCACGTCAACAAGCGAAGAAAATATCGAAACAGTGAAAAAAATTGTTCCTGAAAATCGTCGAATCACAATTAGGGAAATTGCAGAGGATTTTGGCATATCAATCAGCTCATTCCATTCAATTTTATCGAATGCTTTGGGCATGAAACATGTGGCAGCGAAGTTATTTCCGAAATTACTAAATTTTGGGCAAAGAAATGTCGCATTAGTATCGCTTAGGAGTTGTTGAATGACGTCAACAATGAACCGGGTTTGCTCAAACGGGTCATAGCTGGTAACGAAACGTGGGTATATGGTTATGACGTCGAAAGCAAGGCCCAGTCATCCCAATGGAAGCTGACAGATGAGCTAAGGCCGAAAGGCCAAGCTCGATCAAATGTGAAGGTTTTGCTCACTGTTTTCTTTGATTACAATGGTGTGGTGCATCATGGGTTCCTGCCAAAAGGTCGTACAGCTAATAAGGAATACTACAAGCAAACTATGCAACGTTTACGTGGAGCAATGCGGCTTAAACGATCAGAATTGTAGAAAAATAAATGGTGGACTCTGCATCATGATAATACACCAGTTCACACATCAATGCTTATTCATGATTTTTGTCCAAAAACAAAACCGTAATCATGCCTAAACAACCGTATTAACCAGATTTAGCTCCCTGCGACTTTTTCCTATTCCCAAAACTACAGACACTAATGAAAGGAAAGCGTTTTTTCACAATTGATGAGATCAAGTCAGAATCGAAGAAAGAGCTGATGGCCCTACCGAAAAGCGCATTTAAGAAGTGCTTCGAGGATTGGAAAAAGCGTTGCCACAAGTGTATTATATCCAAGGGGGATTACTTTGAAGGGGACAAAATAGATATGTATTGATGAATAAATAAGTACTTTTCAAAAAAATTCAAAATTCACCTTTTCTTTTGAACACATCTTTATTTCTTGGTAGAAAATGCTAACTCACAATTATACCTATAACCAAATATAGAATATAATTTTCGTATTAAATTTTTAAGTCTAGGATACTTATTATCTAAATTTGTTATGGTTACGCCATCGCTATTTTGCGTAAATAAAAAATCATTTTCCCAATCTGGGTTACACATTTTGTGTGCTACTGTTAATTTCTTTTCTGCTTACGTATACCACCCATTCATATGATGTCAGAACAACCACTGATCAACAGCCGCAAAACAAAACAAATCGAAGGCACTGATCGATTGCTTTCTTGCATGGCACGAGCTGACACGAGCTGCCGTGTACAGGTGAAAGCACAAAAAAAAATTTTGCGTACATTTGAAAGCTTTTCGCTCGCGTGCAGACTGAACGAGCACCACTGATCAAAATACATAAAATTTGGTATTCTACACACGTATGTATGTACAAATAAATATTGACATCGAAAATCAACGAAATCGATCTACTATCGATCTATGCACTAAGGTTGTATAGTTCACATATGAGAATTAATATTTCATCCTATAACGCAATACAATAAATTTTATTATGTTCACGAAAGGTATAAAGACGTCGGCATGGCCGCAGACCGCACTTCTTTCTTGTTCTGACTTCTTTGGCCATCAAGCATTTTTTAAAAGATACTAGCCAATTTATCTATCAAAATTTTAATTTTTTTTATACTTTTTGCATTGTGGTCGATAAATATTCTCGTTTTTCTTATTGTCTATAGTTTCGTTTGAAGTGTTATTGTATTTGCGTGTACTAATTGACTTAATGCATTTCAAGCGCTCTCCAACTCATCAGTTCGACATTCGCCGCTCCGAAGTCCCACTGACGTTCGGTTTGTGGTAGACACATACATACGTATAGGCAGCGAGAGTCAATTCCACAATTGGGTTGAGTGAATGGTGGGGCATACATACTTATTGCGTTGTAAATTATTCTTGAAATTTATATTTTTTAAACTAAATAAGTGCAACAAAGTCTTGTATAACTCTGAGAAATAAAAAAATTGAATTATATTAATTATAATAATATAAAATAAAATTAAGTTCAAATCAAATAGAGCTTCATACATTTTTTTTTTTAAGTTTTACCCAAAATCTATTTCTGTCAACCTACGGACAAAACTTGAGTTGGCCAAACATATTTATACTCGATTATACTATGTACAGAGATTATATTAAAAAAAATTTGAGACAAACCATATCAAACTTAAAGTAAATCGGAAATCGGAATCGGAACTCTATATCATGAAGCTTCATTGGCTTCCGCATCCACAGTATTTTTTTTCGACGACGAGCCCAGCGTTTCCCAACGTCCCGGCCAATCGACCGAGGGGCGCGCCTGCTGGAGAAACGTAAAATAATAGACCGGTGATCAAAAATCAGGTATAGTCCGGACTGTTCTGAATCCGAGACCGATCGCGGAAGATCGCGGCTACACTTGCCTCTTACACTGAACAGCTATAGATTTGCTCATCAGCTGCTATAAAGTAAATTGTGATTAAGAAACGTTGAGAATAAAGAGATTGTTTATAAGTTTGAAACTCTCAGTAAATATTTCTTTATACAAAAAAGGTGAGTCTGAAGAATCGAAGCTGACGTAATGAGAATTAAAATCGTTACACAAACATCTGAAAGGGTCGTGCATTTCAAAATTTGTTTTACATAAAGACAAGGAAAGGGGCCTAAAGATGAACTCAAAGGAATAGTCTCGCTAACTAGAAATGGACATGTTGATAATATCTCTTATCAGCTTAGTTAAAAATAAAACTCCAATCATCTCTCGTCGACTCTGGAGTGGAGGCATATTATTAAGCCTAAATCGGATTTTATAAGGAGGGAGATTTTTATTCGCATCATATTGTAAATAACATAACACGCATATTAGGAATTAAATTATTTACAGATTTCAATTGGTCACTATGTAATTGATAGTGTGGATTCCATACAACGGAACCATATGACAAAATAGATCTTACGAGTGAAGTGCGGAATAATTTGGTAATATATGGGTCATTGAACTCTTTATCCCACCGCTTAATGAGAACTAGGACTCCTTATTTATATGATATCTAAAATCTAGCTTGGGGTCCATTGTGACACCAAAGTCAATGCAGTCAGTAACTTGTTCAACATTGTGATTTTGAATCATATAGTGAAAGGATTGCAAAGATTTTCTAGAATAGGACATATATTTCCACTTGTTTAAATTTAATGACATGCAGTTCACACCACACCATCTTACCACATTATTTAGGTCACGTTGCAAGAGTTCTCTATCTTCCATAGAACGAACTGATTTAAAGAGCTTGACATCATTTTCGTATAAAAGTGCTTTGGAATGACGAATCACATTTGGCAGATCATTGATGAATAGAGATCTTCAGATCTGGCCCCCTGCGAATACTTCCTGTTCTCAGATCTCAAAAGAATGCTCGCTGGGAAGAAGATTTTGTCAAAAGAAGAGGTGTTCGCCGAAACTGAGGCCTGTTTCGAAGCAAATGACAAATTGTACTACAAAATGGTATCGAAAAGTTGGAGCGCTATAATCACTCTTGAAGGGAACTATGTTGAATAAATAAAATAAATTTTGCCCAAAAAAAAATGTGTTTTACTATGTTAGGCCGAGGACTTTTCAATTGAACTGTTATAATCGATTTGTTCAGATATGAGATTCTACGTCCGAAATTTGTCACAGAAGCATCTATGAACGTGAAGCTGGTATTTTACAAAATTCATGTTAATATTGACACTGAAAATCATCGAAATCGAATTTTGCAAATTTCCAAAAATTTAATATGTTCATGAAAGGTATAAAGACTTCGGCATGGCAGTAGACACCTCTTCTTTCTTGTTTTGCAGCAGTTAACAAGTTCGAAAACATTTTGCGTCATTGTATGAAAGCCGTTCCATGTTTTTTTTTCTATTGTTGCCAAACACACCATTCATCACTCAATCGTGCGCACATACAACATACTTATACTCGTGGAAACACTTTATTCTTCGTCGTCGGTGAGCAAAGAGCAACCACACTTTTTTGCCAAGACCCTCGATGAAGTGTGATTTTCACCAGACATTGACATTGTTGTTATTGTATTAACTCACTTTTGTATGTCTGTTTTGTGTCGCCGTTGTTGCTATTGTGGTAATTTTTACGCTAAATTTTTACATAATGAGCTGCATATACATGTAAAAAAAAATTCAAACTTTGTCTTTTCTTTGTTTTTTGTAGTTTCTACTTTACTTAATTTTACCTCTTTTTTCTTTATGTGCTTTTTTTGAAAGCGCCACAAGTATAGCATTTTGTTATTGTTGTACGAGTAATTGAAGTTAGCGAAGTGAGTGCTTGCATTAATTGTATACAATTCACACGTGAGTATTCAATTTGCATTTCAATTACTTACTCGTACATTTGTTATATGCATATGTATGTATTTTTTCCTATTTTTTCTGGCAATTTTTTTTTTTTGTGAAATTTTTTCCCTACGCTCTAGCAATTATTTGTTATTTTCAAATTTTTTGTTTGATTTCTTTACTCACCTAATGTGGGCGTAATAAGCTGATTCTCTATGCTAGAGTATTCCTTTACATTGTTATTCATTTCTAACTTAGTTTCTCTCTGTGTACTTTTACGGGATACCAGCAATTAATGTGTTTAGAATGAAATAATTGCAAAGATCTAGAAAGTATAGAGAAAAAGTTAATTATGTTTAATAAATATAATTTATTTTATTATTTATATATATATATATATATATATATATATATATATATATGTATACAAATTAGAATATACCCGAGTCATTTGCATCGCGTACTACTTACGCAACATTTAAGGGGACAATTTTTTATATAGCGGATGGCAAGAAGTAATATTAATAACTTACTCGTGAAAAACCTAAAGAAACTTATTTTTTCTAAATGAATAATAGAAATTGCATGATATTTTGCAATAGCGTGTACCACACTTCGGAAGACCTAGGTTCGAGCAACATCCAAAATTATAGGAAATTAATTTTTCTAATTGCGGTCGCCCCTCGGCAGGGAATGTCAAGCGCTCCGAGTGTATTACTGGCATGAAATAAAAAACTCCTCATAAAAATCGATGAGCAGTTCGGAGGCCGATCAGAATAAACCGTAGGTCCCTCCATTTGTTGATGCATCAATGCGCAAAAAATAAATTAGAGGAGGAACTCGGCCGAAAATCGCTTCAGCAGTTCCAAAGCACTAAATATATATATAAGAGATCAATTGAAAAGTCCCCGACCTATCATAGTAAAACACATTTTTTTGGCAAAATTCATTTTTTTTATTCAACAAAGTTACATAGTCAAGGGTGATACACTGATTATAGCGACCCTCCAACTTTTCGATACCATTTTTGTAGTACGATTTGTCCTTAGCTTCAAAATAGACCTCAGTTTCGGCGACCACCTCTTCATTCGACGAAAATTTTTCCCATCGAGTGTGCTTTTGAGATCTGAGAACAGTAAATAGTGGCCGGGGGCCAGATCTGTAAAATACGGGGGATTCGGAAGCGATTCGAAGCCCAATTCATGGTTTTTTTGCGATCGATTTTGTCTTGTAGCACGGTGAAACAGCTTTTTCTTTTTCCTTGAATGCGGCAATTTTTCGGCAATTTCGTTCTTCGAACGGTTGAATAACGATATGTAATTTCTGTAATTGCTGTTGATTTCCTTTCTTTTTTAAGGTAATCAATGAAAATTATTCCATGCGCATCCCAAAATACAGACGCCTAACCTTGCCAGCCGACTGTGGCTTTTTTCCACGCTTTGGAGCGGGTTCATTGTGTGCAGTCCACTCGGATGACTGTCGATTGGACTTCAAAATTAAATGGTGGAGCCATATTTCACCTACTGCCACATATCGGCGCAAAACTTGTTAACTTATTACTCTTCAACATCTCCATGCTCTACTCCGAATCATCAACTCGTCGTTGTTTTTGGTCAAAAGTGAGCTCGCGCGGCACCCTCTTTGCACAGAGCTTTCTCATACCCAAATATTTGTTAATGATATGATGTATACGCTCACTTGATATCTTTAGAGTGCCTGCTGTTTCATTCAATTTCATTTTACATTCATTTAAAATAATTTTGTGGATTTTAGTACGAACCTCGAACGAAAAAATTTCTATTTCCTACTGCCTATTTCTAAAGTTTTTAAACAAATACGAAAGCACGGCAATACAGGTTTCCGAGCGAAATTAATAGTTTCATATACATTTGACGAGAAACAAGAGGAAGACTAATTTTTAAACGTATTAAAGCAAGCTTATAAAGCAATTTACCTAATGTCTTTAGTTTTTTCATCAATTTCTACACTTTTTATTTATTTTTGTTTATTTACGTTTGCATATCTTCTTCCTTTGTAAAAAGCTGTTCACAACAGAAAAACATCTGTCAAATTTCCGTGCCCACTACATTTTTCCATCCACGAAATATATGAGTTTTTTTCGCTAGAGGTGCATACCGACCTTTACACCAAATTTTTTATTTCTCTAATTATTTCACTCCCACATCATCGGCAACCCAAACACATTTGGGTTTGCTAGTTTTCCTCAGAATCAATCAAAAGCCATTTGCATTCACTATTATGAATTTATCAATATTCAAGCATTTTTGAATATAATCAGCTGATAATGTTTATAATACAGTTCATGGAATGTTGCTGCAGGATGTACTGCGGTTTCAATAATAGTGTTTACTGAAAAAATTTAGTTCCGCCGCAATGGGTCCGACGTTTACCATAACAGGAATGAATTTTTTTTTAATTTAATGTAAAAGACAAATTAAAAACAAAACAAAAAAAGGAATGTCTTCGACCATGCCGATTTGATTTTGATAATTTTCAGTGTCAACATCAACTTGAATTAACCCCAAATCCCCATATCTGAACAAATCGGTTGTATGGGGGTCAAATCGGTCGTATATATACTATAGTGACCCGATCTGGATGGTTGCAACAAATGATCGTTTAAGCGTATAGGTGCATCTTCCTACCAAGTTTGGTTGAAATATCTGAAAAGTGCAGGTTTTGATCATTGCACTCACTGCACAGTGAATTTTCCAATGAATATAATTAATCTTATATATATTGTAAAAAGTATTCATTAAATATTTCACCAACACCAAAAACTATGTGATAGAAACTACAAGCCACCTTTCAATAGCAGATGTGCATATGTAAGTGAAAGGCATGTGATCGTGAGAATCCCATGATTATTTTTGCTGGAAATAATTGGTAAATTGTTTACCATTATACCAGAGTGTTTTAAGTTGTACTTCAGTAGGATACAAATGTAGCACATTCTCCAAGAAATTCTGTATTATGGTATAAAATGCAAAGGCCATCATTGCATTACAAATACAAATAATTAATTAGCTATTATAGAAAACAGCCCAGATTTTACTTAAAGCACGAACCTATAAGCCAAAAGTCATTTATACAAATAAATAGCTGTATTTAAATACAAACAAATACGTAAGTACTTACATCTAACAAATAAATATTTATTTGTTATACTCGAAACATTTAGAGAAGCATTAAGTAGCTACAAATGCAACAATAACACAACATTTAGTAATATTTGTCATTTGTTAATGTTCTAACTTTGCTTAATTTACATCATATATGTACATAAATAAATACATGTAATTAAGTACTTTCAACAGTTTGAAATTTAATTGCTCTGCAATTTAAATAATAATTTAATAATTAATAGTTCGAGAAACGTTTCTCTAGTTTCTAGTGGATAGCCGTAATTAAGCGAGAGGCATAAAAATATTTACTTACGAATTTGCCTCTTCAGATAACCACCAGAATGATAATAAAATAAGAAGAGTTAGAACACCAATAAACTTTATTTGAATGGATTAAAAATCGGTAGAGAGCCCACAAGCTTCTAACGATTGACCTTACGATTCATTTTTAGTAAGTTTTCAGTAACATTTTGAACTTGAGGTGGCCAGAGTGACGTGTATATCGTTACAGGTTTGATTGAGCAGTAGCTGACATTGATCAAGCAAATAATTTTCTCTAACAAGCAATTGTCAGGAGATTTATAAGTTTGTTTTAATTTAATTTTATTTAATATTCAATTTTAATAATTATTGTTACGAAGTATTTTAAAAATAAATTGAGATTTTCTCCTTCGCATTTGGACGGTCAAACGATGACTGACTTCGACTGTAACGCATGACGCTTAGTTGATTTTCATATGGTTGCCAGATTGCTGACTCTATTTAACAAAAAAAAACTTATTTGACTTAAAAAAAAAACTTATCTCATGAAAGTTTCGCAATGAATGAATCATGAATTCAATATGATAAACTCAATTTTTACACTCAAACTCATTTTTCTTAAAAAAAAAAACGAATGATCGAATTGATAAAAATCGCATTATATTTCAAAAGATCGCAGTACTTGTACTGTTAGCGGAGCAATCAATGCACGATATATAACTATCTAGAATCAATGTAACAATACGAAGATTCCAGTTAATAGCAGCAAAAAAGTAGCAAAATTGTTCAATAGAAAATGTTAATGTGAAAAACACTCCTGTTAAATTGCACACAACTTAAGTCAACGCATAATGTCACCTATCGGGATATAACATAGCAGTGTCATCTATTATTTATCTCGTTAACCTGTCTTTAGCAAAATTTCAAACAAACTTAACCATAAATACGATTTTTACGAATAGATCATACTCTCGTCCAGTTTCCGGGTATTTTATTTTGTAAAATTCCTTTTTCTGACAATACTCTATATGTGTATTAGATCTATAACTTAATTCTTGTGGTTTGCCAGGAGCTGGCGTAACTTTATTATTGCTGTCATTGTGTGTCTTTTTCGGTATAGATCAATCATTTGGAGCGTAAGCAACAATAATTTTTTTCATTCAAGCTTTGTGCCTGAAAAGCTGTTTATGAAGGTAGTTCTTCTTCATTACTTTAATAGTCGAATGAAGTAAAACGCTACCGAAAGTCATATGGTGAACATGCCCTAGCTGAGCGAACGTCTCAAAAGTGGTTTGCACGATTTAAAAGTGGTGATTTTGTCTTGGAAGACGAAGAACCTGGGTCGGAGAGCCAATATTGGTATGTTATATTTATATCATAAATATATATATATAAATATATATTTGACGCTTTGTAATCGCTGCAGCGACTTTCAGCCGCACTTCTACTAAAATTAATAGGGAACACTACCGACAACAACTCATCAAATTGAAGCGAAAGATTGCCGATAAACGCCTGGAATTTGCGACCAGACACCAGGCAATAATTTTCCATCAAAAAATCAAAATTTTCCAATACCGGCTAAAAAGTATTTGGAAAACAGCAGCTACTGGGAAGTTACATCAGCCCCGACCTTGCCCCTTCTGACCACCATTTATTCAATGTTGGTCGATGTCGTATGTTGATAAAAAAAGCTATTGATTGTAAGTCATAACTATTCCACCTAAGACATACACCTTATGAATCCAGAACACGTCGGAAGCAATGTATATACTATCAGGGGGAACACTCCATAATACCGAATTTCAAAATCCAGACAATACATAATCCACACATTTTAAAAAAAATCCAGACAAGACACAGTCGTGACAAAACACTAAACAGACATAATAAAATCCCGGCCAAACAAAATAAAAATACAACAATATCCAGACAAGACAAAATCTCGAAAACCCTTTATCCCGACAAATAAGTTCTTTCAAAAATGCGGTTCATTTTCTCCATGACTTTCAAATTCAGCTCTAGTTTTTTAATATTTTTCAAGACCACAGTCGAAAATTTATCGAAAAAGTGAGTTTTAGGCTGAAATCAGAATATTTTTTAATTTAAATTATTGTTTGTGGTGATAAGTGAATGAGCTTAATTCAAAAGGCCTATTTTTGACAATCAGTCCTGCTTATACATTTCTAATACAATTAATGCCTGAATGTATGCAGGTTTTGAAAAACTCACAAACCCAATATTAATTAAAAATATCGGCTAAATATTAGCGCACTTAACGGTTGGTTGGTTGGTAATAAATTGAATATTACAACAACAGATTGAATATTACATGACAGACGTTGGCTCAGTAGTACAGTACTCGCCTGTGATGTCAGGGTCGGTTAGTTCGATCCCTAGCAATAGAAGTCTGATGAGGAGATGAAGTGATCTCCGAAACAGCTGTCACATCTACCATTTTTCTTTGTTAATAAACAATCCATTCAGTAATTATTTGGGAGTAGTTTCATTTCTAGTATAGTATAAATAGATTTTATATTTATTTATGTAAAATATAAGTACAAAAATCTCTATATTGGCGCTTAAAAATTGCAGAAGTGAAGCTTCTCTTACAATTTTTGGGGCCTACAATTTTATGCCGATAGCAGGTGGATTTTTTATCAGTCAGAAATATCCCCGGAATATCGTTGGCATTAACGTTTAATTGTTGATCGGACAAGTGTTCGAAAATATGAATCTCCTCATACATATGTTTGTGGTAGCATCCACCCTACAAAGATTTGTGGGCTATATTGTCCTTTGGAGTACATATTAAATTAATCCACTTTAGTGCAGTGTTAAACCAACTTACTCGTCGCCATCAGCTTGTTGTTAGCCTTGTTCGTGTTTTTACGATCACTAGACATAGATTAAATTTTTTATATATATTTATAAGTAATAAGTTATTACTATTAATAGATATTTATGTAATAAATATTATGTTTACCAACTTTTCCCCAAAGTTAACTAAGCTGATAAGAGGTATTATCAATAGTCCATCCCTACTTAGCCAGATCAACTTTAGTGCCCCTCTAAGACAATCTAGATACATTAGGACCCTTTCCTTGTCTTTATGCAAAACAAATTTTGAAATGCACGACCCATTCAGATGTTTGTGTAACAATTTTAATTCTCATTACGTCAGCATTGATTCTTCAGACTCACTTTTTTTGTATAAAAAGTGGAGTAGCTTGAATACTAATTTCCTTTAGGTATCTCTTGGAGTACTCTGATGTTATGAAGAACATAATTTTGTATTGGATCATAATTTTCTATGGATTATGATTCAATTTATAATACTCTATTATCCCTCTGGAGTATATATTTGACGCGTGCATGGAGTACTTGCAATGTTGGCAGAGCATTGCCACCAATTCAGCTACAGCAGCCACTACTGTGAATTTCATTTATATAAATTCCTGAAATTAATTTATGTGTGTATATACATAATTACTTAAATTTGTAGCAAATTTAATATCAGTTACTTGTTTAGTTATTACTTATGATCATAAGTGGCTTATCGAAATTTGAACAACACTGTTATTTATTAGGTGGTCTCAGGCACTCGTATAACACAAATGTTGGGTTGAGTTCAATCACATTTCCATATAGATGAATATTAATGAATTTCGTATTATTAAAAATTCTCCACCATACCGATTTCATTTTATAATTTCATCCTTGAAGTAACAAAATATGGAGCATATTCGATTGCTATACACATTAGTGAAAATAAAAAAGATACTTACATATTGACAAAATAGAAAAAGAAAAAAAAAACTATGGTAAGTAAAACCAATTTGCAGAATCTATGGAAAGTCCTAACCCAGTGACTCAAAATAGCCCTCGTATGCAGCCGCCAACAATATTCACCCAAAACTCTGTCCCATCTTCGAAATTATTGCCAAACATTTCTGCAGTTAAATGCAATCTAAGGTGACACGTATTGATGAAGATGACAATTTGGTTGAGAAGAAACACCAAAATCTTGATTTCCAATTTGAATACCTCAAAATTTAAAACTACAAGACAAAATTAGAAATTTGAAAATTAAAAAACACTACAAGTTCCAAGGTCTGAATTTACCCAATTTTTGTTTGTTGAAAATATATTTCATGGAGAGTATCAGCAACAACACACTACATATATTAATCTTTTAACGAATCGTTTTTATTTTCAATAAATCTTTACATATTTAGCTGCTGCAAAGGCTAGATTAACTCGCAGATGATTCAAGCAAGGAAATGTTTCGTTACGATACGTTTATTAAATGTATTAAACGCGGTTTGCGCTGGTTTGGTAGGATCGTCTTAGATTGGTAGATTTAATCATTCACGTAAGGAATACCCGGAATCTTCAAGAGTCATAGCGTTCATATGAGGTCGTAAACCATGTTCCATTCCACGAAAAAGAGCATTGCTACGAAGCATTCAGTCATCGTGAACGTTACCGAGCCGATTCGCACTTACATAAAAAAACTTTAAATCTGGTCAGCACCTGATCACCTTATACTTCAGGAAATCCTGCCACATTATGATACTACATCTACTACTACATCTAATGTATTGTCGTGCCATTGCATGACTACATCAAATACTGCAAGGTCTTGCCCTCCGTTTCCGAACCAATTCAGAGGAATGAGAAGCTTCTGTAGTGGTGCTGATAAGCCATACCATTTAGACGTATCATTAGCGAGTCTACACATTCAAGAAGAGCTTGACAAACTTCTCGGTTAAATATCCGTCTTTCAGCATGAAAAATATGATTATTTCGCGGTAACGATACATTGCATTAGGATTTTCTCTCTCACTTTCGAGATCGCTTCAACACATGTCCACGAAGAAAACACCGCTTTTTCTTTCTGAAAGGTGTTACTACACTGAATCATTGCTATCTTCAACATAGGTAGACATTTTTCAAGAATTGTTGACCCTGGATAATACCACGAGCGTAGTTAGAATTGGGAAGGACGTCTCTGAGCCGTTCGATACTAAGCGAGGTTTCAGGCAGGGTGACTCGTTATCGTGTGCTTTTTTCAATTTGATGCTGAAGAAAAAGATATGATCTGCACAGCTAAATGGACCAGGTACAATCTTCTACAAGAGTATGCCACACCGTAAGTTCTGTTATCTGTAGGTTGGACAAAGATGCGAAACGAATAAGTCTTGTATTGAACGAGAGCAGGCAAAATATCCCCTGCCATCAAATAAACACTCGCGACTTGGTTTCCACGGCGTTGACAATCGTAACCCCGAAGTTAAAGATAATTTCGTCTATCTCGAAACCAGCATTAACAACACCAACAACGACAACCTTGAAATCAAACGCGGAATAACACTTGCCAACAGGTGCTACTTTGGACTGAGTAGGTAATTGAAAAGTAAAGTCCTCTCTCGACGAACCAAAACCAAACTCTGCAAGTTGCTCATCATTCCCGTTCTGACGTATAGTGCAGAAGCCTAGACGACTGGACGACATCCGATGGGTCGGCTGTAGGAGTTTTCAAGAGAAATTTTTTGCTAAACATTTATGGTTCTTTTCGCATTGGCAACGGTGAGTACCTCAGACGATGTAACGATGAGCTGTATGAGTTATACGACGACATTGACACAGTTCAGCAAATCAAGAGACAGTGGCTACGCTGGTTAGGTCATGTCGCCTGAATGGATGAAAGCGCTCCAGCTTTGAAAATATTAGATGGAGTACGCGCTGGCGGAAGCAGAGGAAGAGGAAGACCTCCACACCATTAGAAGGATAAGGTGAAGAGTGAACTGGTTTCACTTGGTATTTCCAACTGGTGCCAAACAGCAAAGAGAAAGAACGAGGGGCGTGCTATTGTTGATGAGGCTATAATCGCGTAAGCGGTTCCTTCACCAAAAAAGAAGAAGAAAAATAGTACAAATATTTGACAATCAGACTCTCGTTATCTTTTGAACACACCTTGTATTTGATTATTTAAATTACATTTACATATTATCAAATAGCAGCTTACATAAGTAAAACTCAATAAATATGATGCTAATTCTCATATTCAATTGTATTCTAGTTATATGCAATCAATGGTGCGTCTAACTGCGTAAATGATAATTGTTTTTATAATCGGCTTTACTGTGTACGCAGGTAAGCATTATTCACCTAACGACTGATGGTAAAATTATAAAATAATTATTATCGGAAAGTCTGATATTAATAGAATAAATGTAATGGTAGAAATTTTGTGAGGTTAACAGTATCCGGGGGTAGAATTATAGCCAAAGTGGCTACAGTTGACTATGTTGACAATCACTTCATCCCTTTCGGCCCGAGTAGATATCATATCAAGTTAGGCATAAATAATTATAATAATTAATATACCCAATATTTATCAAAAATAATGAAATCATGACAATATATAAATAATAAAAATGATGTCAATTAGTAAATAATTAAGCAGATAACCTTAAAGCCATAATTATTAAAGTGTGCAAAATGTAATAAAATTAAATGTCTACTTGACATACATATAGATATGATATTTACAGTACTTAATATGAATTAAAATTTATATCGAAGTGTGGGAGAGAAGCACTAAAACAAATGCAAAGAAAATAAATACTGAAAATATTTAATTTTATTTTAACTACGCAAACTTTTTTTTGAGAGGAAAGCAAATAAAAAGAAGCCTAATTAAATTTAAAAGAGAAAAGATGAAGAAGTGGAGAAAATGTAGACAAAATCATTTAAGCGTTAAGCAATAAAAGCTCTAAGGTATAAATGCAGGTGTACTGAAAATTTTGATTAATTGTCAAGAATCAAACAATGTTTGATTGCTACAGATTTTAAAAGTTTTCCAAAAAAAGATGTGTTTCTTTTCAAAAAAAAAAAAAAACTCTTGGTCCTTTATAGCGCCAAATAAAGGGAGATCCAAAAAGAGGTACTTTTTTCACGCGTGAGTCGTGTCAAGCTGTCATGTTATTTTTATTCAGTATTGTTTGGTATTTCAACATGGAAAGACTAACGCCTGAACAACGTTTACAAATCATTCAACTTTATTACGAAAATTCACGTTCTGTAAAGAATGTGTTTCGCGCGATTCGCTCAACTTATGGTCAAAATAATCGGCCTACTGAGCGTACTATTCGCAACAGCATCACCCATCTTGGGGCCCAGCATTCATTATTGGATAATATTCGACCGAATAGACCACGTCCAGCACGCAGTAAAGAAAATATAGCGGCCGTACATGAGAGTGTACATGAGGACCGTGGAGAGTCGATTCGACGCCATTCGCAGCAACTCGGACTGACGTATGGAACGACTAGGCGCATTTTAAGTCGAGATCTTAAATTGAAAGCGTACAAAATACAGCTTGTGCAAGAACTGAAGCCGCTCGAGCTTCCCAAGCAACATCGCTTCACTCTATGGGCTCTTGAAAAGTTCCAAGAGGATCCGACGTTTTCAAGCGATGAGGCCCATTTCTGTCTCAATGGGTATATAAACAAGCAAAATTACCGCAGTTGGGACGAGGAGCAACCTGAAGAGATTCAAGTGCTGCCATTCCATCCAGAAAAAACAACGGTTTGGTGTGGTTTGTGGGCTGGTCGGTCCCTTTTTCTTCAAAAAATGATGCAGTGAGAACGTAACTCTGTGATATAACACCGTCAGACTTTTTCCTGTGGGGATATGTAAAGTCTAAAGTCCATGCGGACAATCCCGCTTCGATTCAGGCCTTGGAGCAAAACATCACGCGTGTCATTCGCTAGTTACCAGTCGAAATGCTCAAACGAGTCATTGAAAATTGGACTCAACGGATGGACCATCTGAGTCATAGCCGCGGCCAAAATAAAAGATAATTTTCAAAAAATAAATGCCAAAGAATGTTCTTTCGAATGATAATAAACATCCGCCATTAAATTTGAAGTTTCTGTGTTTTTTTTTCATTCTTTCTAATGCTACAGATTTTACAACTTTACTAAAAGAAAATTTTTACAAAGAACTGATGGTACTTTGAGGTAATAAATAGAGGTTCAATTTAATTCGAGGTGAAGTAATCGTCATTGAGAACATTAGCACTTTTTGAAAAGTTCTACATTTTTCTAACATTCTAACAGGTTCTAACTTCTCACTCATTACCATCCAGTAGTCAATTTGAGATAGAGCTAGCAAAATTTGGCGACTTGCAGTAGGTTGCAAGACCAAATCATAATTATAGAAATAATGTCCAACTAGCAATTGACAACCTAAAGAATAACAAAGCAGCGGGAACCGATGGCTTGCCGGCTGAGCTATGAATATACGACGCAGAAAACGGACAAGATGAATGAAAAAGCTTACCCGACGCTTGCAACCCGAGTGTGCTCTGTGCAATCCAAAAATTATTGTATGATAAGTCCCCTCAATATCACATATAAGACCTTATCTAGCGTATTATATAAAAGACAGAAGTCCACCGTCAACAAACCGATTGAACCTTATCAGTGTGGCTTCAGACCTAACAAATCTACAATTGACCAGATATTCACCATGCGTCAACTCCTGGAAAAGACCCTTGAGATGAGAATCGCAATTATTTCTACACAGCTATATCTGAGTTTCCCAAACCGTAGACGCTTCTGTGAGTTGAGTAACACTATCAGCTCCTTCAAAATGGAAAATAATCTCTCCAAGCCTCTAGATGCAGGTAAATTTTTGTTTTGTTTTTGGTCTTAACAACTGAATAAAGAGCGAAGCGACGGCAAGACGAAATATCTCCTTCATCAAACAGCGAATTCGTGAATTGACATCCATGTCACTTTTGACAATCAAAAATTTAAAGCAAAGGTTAACTGTGTGGGTAATTGAAAAGTAAAGACTATCTCGAACCGACACATTAGTAGTTTTCAAGCCAAAGATTTTACGAAAAATATTATGGCACTAAAGTACTCCGTGCAGTACTCACTAGTAAAAGCAGAGGAGGAGGAAAACATTCTATCCGTTGGAAAGTTCAGATGGAGAAGGACACGGCATCACTTAGTCTTTTGAATCGGAGCCGAACAACTAAAGGAAGAAAGACTGGCGCACTATTGTTGACTAGACCCATAAGAAGAAGAAAGTCATTTGAGGCATAGCATCTTTTTACCAATTCGCTGGATATGTCGTAATTTTTTTCTACAAGCACAGTGACTGATGACGATTTTCTATTCATCCGATCTTGTGTCAGCATCATACTGGTAAAATACCATACGTTTTCCGCACAGAATCATTGTTTTCGAAATAAAATTGCACTATTTGCAAGCGTTGTTCTGGCGTGAATCTATTCATGATGAATTGCCATGAATAAATCATGAAAAGTAATGCCAACTCAAAGTTCTATACCTCTATAAAAAAAACACCCTTTATAAGTAGAAGGGAGATGAAAATGCAAAATATTTGAGTTCTAGTTAACAACTAGTATTTTTCCCTGCAGGGAAAACACATGCATATAAGTAATTAACTATTTGAAGGATTTACATGTAATTAAATTGTTCAATTATTTTGCGATTTATTATGCGGAAAATGTGATGGTGAATGCGGTTACAACCTTTAGCTGTGTGCGGTTTTTGTTTGTGGTTGTGCATTTAACCAGCAAAGGCGGTTACTTCATTATTCGCTGCCATTTGGCTGACTACCATTTCTCACACAAGCGTTAATTGCATTAAAATAAGCTGATACAAGTATTTCTTAAAATAAAACAAATAAATAAAAGCCAAAATAAGAAGGAGACAAGTAGAGTAGCGCAGCGTAAGTAAAATTGTTTAAGTGCATGCGAAGAAGATAGAAGATAATTGCAATGATGATGATATGCGAATGCAAAGTGCAATTAATAATTGAAATAATTGCTTGGCAAATGCCGCTGCTCAAATATTATCATAATTAATGAGCAAATATAATTGAATAAGCGCATACATGTAGATATGTATATCCTTATTTATTGTGTGTTATAAAATATTGAATAAATATTAATTGTAAAAGTATATGTTATTTATGTAAGAATTTACTTACAAACAAATCAGCTGCTTACGTACTTTTAAGGTTTTACAGCTGAAGAAGAAAGCTTATTTACGTCAAAATTCCCTTTTGAGCTCATTATTTCATAATTTTTTTTTTGCAATTCTTCTTACTCATACCTCATTTTTCTTATGTGCAATATAAAAGAAAATTAAGAAAGCGGGTTGGCAGCTCATCGTTATTTCCGATGTAGTAACAACAGGTAAAAGGAGTCAGCGGTTGTCTTAGTCAAGCATGAGACTCAAGGTTCGAGTATTGTTGTGGGCAATTTTTTTTTAATTTTCAGTGCTGTTCTTAATCTGTCTCGCCATTAAATTCGCTCGGAATTGCATCATCTTGTTCTGTAGTCCTATTGAGTTTAATGTATTAGAATCCATGCTTGAATCGGATAATTTAACAAATTTGGTAATCTATTTTTGGATTAATCGAAAAGATTTGTAAAGGGTGATATATTTCGAGGTTCCCTACTTTTTTAGAGAAAAAACACAGAAAATTCAAGTTTAATGGTGAATGTTTATTATCATTCGAAAAAACATTCTTTGGCATTTACTTTTTGAAGATTCTCGCATGATGTTTTGCTTCAAGGTCTGAATCTCCACAGGGAAAAGTCTAACGGTGTGATATCATACGATCTTGGTGGTCAATCGACCGGCCCAAAACGTGAAATTATCTATTGATTGATGCGATGTGTGGGAAGTGGTGCCGTCTTGTTGAAACCAAATATCGCGAAGATCACGAGCTTCAGTCTCAGGCATCAAATAGTCGGTTATCGTGGCGCGATAACGGTCGCCATTGACGGTTACGTTCCCTTCAGCAACATTTTTTAAGAAATATGAACCGATGATTCCACCGGCCCACAAACCACACCAAACCGTTGTTTTTTCTGGATGAAATGACAGCTATTGAATCTCTTCAAGTTGTGTTTCGCGGCAATCTTGCCAGTTTACATACCCATTGAGCCAGAAATAAGCCTCATCGCTGAACAAAATTTAGCTCGAAAACGTCGAATCTTCTTGGAACTTTTCAAGAGCCCATAGAGCGAAGCGATGTCGCTTGGGAAGGTCGGGTGGCTTCAGTTCTTGCACAAGCTGTATTTTGTACGCTTTCAATTTAAGATCTCGACGTAAAATGCGCCTAGTCGTTCCATACGTCAGTCCGAGTTGCTGCGAATGGCGTCGAATCGACTCTCCACGGTCCTCATGTACACTCTCATGTACGGCCGCTATATTTTCTTTACTGCGTGCTGGATGGAGTCTATTCGGTCGAATATTAATAATGAATGCTGGGTCTCAAGATGGGTGATGGTGTTGCGAATAGTATGCTCAGTCGGCCGATTATGTTGACCGACCATAAGTAGAGCGAAGCGTGCGAAACACGTTGAATGATTTGTAAATGTTATCCAGGCGTAAGTATTTCCATGATGAAATGCAAACGATACTGAAAAAAATAGCATAACAGCTTGACGTAACTCACGCGTGATCTGTTAAAAAAAGGCTAATGAAAAACATGCTTCTACTTGGATCACCCTTTAGTTTGATTTGGTTTTTTTAGCAAAGAAATTGATTTTTTTTTGCAAAAAAAGGGTTTTCAATTTATCTTTTTTTAAAATGCATAGTTTTTTCTACATACATCATATCCGGCATTTGGATCAATCGCTTCACAGGGTGCTGCGTAAAACACTTTTTATGCCAATATCCTTCTGGGACAGATTCACTATACTTCCAGGTCCCAATGCCTTTTCCAAAATCAAATAATCTACTGTTTCACAAATGAAATTTTAACAATTAAAGCAGATTGGGTTAGGTTACATTGACTGGCTGCTACGCCTGAACAGCGTTGCTCTTAGATTTCTAAGCCACATTATAGATAAGGCCTTTCTCAAAACCATTAAGTCCTGAGAGTTCGAATGGAATTTACTTTTTGTTCAATTGTTTCTCAATTTTGATAAGATTGCCGTACATCTTTTTGCTTCCGTGTAGCAAATCTAAATCGATGCGAAATCAATTCTGTTCGAATTTTCGTTCGTATTTCTGCTCGTTTCTGCGATGTGGACATGAAAATCTCATAGTATTTAACTACTATGAAGCTATGGGATAGTTGGCATCTTGTAGGATATGGACTTGTTGAGTTCACGTAAACACGAAACTAATAGCATCTTATGTTTTCAACTAATATTATATTAATATAACTCGAATTTGATTTCTCTGTATATATGTTTTGGGTTGTATAACTAAATCTGATATCAATATTCGGCTTTAACAGCCGAATTTAATTTGATTTGTGTACTTTTCATGTACATGAAATGGTCCCTTAGTTTTTAAGATATTTCAACCAAACCTGGCAGGCAGATGTAGTTATACATTTAAAAGATCTTTTGTCGAAACCGGTCAGATCGGACCACATATTTATATATTTTTCAAATTTGAAAATTTTGCGACATAAATCTGTCAAAAAAGTACCCATTAGGTTTTGCGTAAAAAAAAGGTTCGAGGTGTGAAATTTGGTCTTCTGGACACATAAATCCAAATAAATATTGACACTGAAAACCCGCAAAATTTTGCAATTTGCAATAAATACTTTCATGAATGGCGTAAATGCAAATGCAAAGATATGGCCGAAGACAGACATTCCTTGTGGGTACCGCGCGAGCTCACTTTTGACCAAAAACAACGACGCGTTGATGATTCGGAGCAATGTTTGGAGATATCTAAGCATTATAAACCCGAGTTCATTTCGCTCCAAAGTCCAATCGTCATTCAACTGAGTAGACTGCACACGCTGAACCCGCCCTAAGGCGTGGGAAAACGCTAAAGTCGATTGGCATAGTTTTTGAAAAAGGAAGAATCATAAACAGCGACTATTACTTAGCGTTATTGGACCGTTTGAAGGGTGAAAACGCCGAAAAATGGCTGCATTTGAAGAAAAGAAAGTGCTTTTTCACCAAGACAATGCACCGTGTTACAAGTCAGTGAAATCGATGGCAAAAAACCATGCAATTTGCAAAATTTCGAAATGCACTTTAAGTCCTAAGAAACCGATTGAAGATCTGTTGAGGGTATAATCTGTATACATACAATATCTATAACGGCACATTCCACTATAAAAAGATAATAGTTTGACAAGCTAAATTGTTTGCAATACATGACAGTAATTTAAACCGGGCTTGCCATCCACAGCACTTGCCTCACAACGTGCAAGCAACGAAGAGCAAAACATTTTGTCAACATACTCGTATACTCGTAACTCGCTTTCTTTTTTGTGCGTGTGCAAATGCGCGTGCGGTTTAGAAACAATTTGTCAACAATTTATCCTACAGTGGCTTACTAAAATAATTAGAAAATATTAACATTTTATGTTTTGGAAAAAAAATTTGGTTAACCATTGTTCGGTAAATATTTATATATTAAAACTTTTGTGTAATTAAAAAGGTCTCAACGGCTTTATTTAATTTATTTTAAATTTTAATCAAGTACGGATACGTCTTCTTACCATTTTTCGGGTATCTCCATAATTCGATCAGTGTAGAACTCATGTGATTTATCGGCGAATTATGTACTATGAAGAGACAGCAACAGAAACTTTACCCTTTTTCAAATCAAAATAACTTTTCGGGCGAATGTCGATTTATAGTACTGTCTTCACCCAATACCCGTATATTGCTCGAAATGTCAGTTAGTTTAACCCAATCGGATTAGTTTTGCCCGGTATAAGAATACCACTAACACCATCTAGTGACAAAACCCCTTTTAAATTACCCAATGTTTGTTCACTAGTTAAGACTCGCATTGGCGCACCATGATAATTTTGCGGGCCGTATAACTAAAGGGTTTTCCAGTAGGGATGATATGATTTCTAAGTGTCGTTTTGGCCATACTCGATACATCATGATCTGTCACCTTTTTTTTCATTGTATACACGTCGTGAATTTGTTGATTTTGCTTTGGAAAAACTTGAAAACGATAACGATTTTTTTAAGAAAATCGTCTTCTCCGATTAGTCTTACCTTCATCTGAGTGGTGCGGTAAATAAACAAAACTGTCGATTCTGGTGCGAAGAAATTCCACAAATTATTCATGAACAACCATTACATTCACCTAAATTAACAGTTTGGTGTGGTTTTTGGTCTGGTCCGTACTTTCGAAATGAAGCTGGTAGCACCGTTAGTGTCAATGGAGAGCTGTATAGATCGTTGATAACCAACTTTTTATTGCCACAATTGGAAGAAGTTGATCTGAAAAACATCTGGTTCCCACAAGACGAGGCTACGCGTCACACAGCACGTGCAACAACCGAATAAACCAGACTCTCTTCAAGCTTTAAAAGTCAATATTGAAAGTGCTATTCATGACATACAAATTGATTTAGCGGAAAAAAATGCTCAAAAATTGGGTTCATCGAATTCGTTCCTGCAAAAGAAGTCGTGGAGGCCATTTGAATGATGTTATACTCAGAACTTAATTTTATCGATTGTACTTCACATTAAATTTAAAAAAATTTAATTTCCTTAAAAAATAGTGTGTTTTTTTTTTAAATAACTCATATCGCTCTTATTGGAAACCCCTATATTTTGCCACCTTTTAATTGTATTTTTCTTTCTGTATATACATATTGCGCGATAGGGAAATTGTAGAGTTTAACCTTTTTTAGTAAAATAGATCTTACATATTTTTTTCATCAGTATTAAACTTCGACAGATTTTTTCAAAAGGATTTATTTACCGTTGCATTTAATTTTTGATATTATCATGCAAGTATACCTTTGTACTGTTAAAAACTTTTAAATCTCCACATATTTTAAATAAGTTAAGAAAAATTATATATATTGAATCAAACATGCACATCTTTTCACATTTGAAATATTTTTCATCCTTTGTCATACACCCAACCACAAGCCAGTGGCATAGCCAGAAAAATATTTATTATGTAAGCCGTACGAAAAAATGTTATACAAAAGAACAAAAAATTGTCACTCTCGACACAATTGATATGTAAATATGTATGTGTGTACATTTGTGCACACAATAATAAATATTGTGGAAATAATTACATAACGTACGACTAATTATACACGATTTAAAACAACAGCAAAATTAAACACATTTTTGTTAGTCTTACAATTGAATGCAAAATGTTTGCCATGAACTTTTAACGCCACCACCGCCAGTCATTGCCACCTACGAGAATGAGCATGCAGAAAATAATGTTTCAATGAATGGAAAATAACATGTTTAATTGCTGATGCTGAATTTAACAGGTCAATTGCAAAAGTCCCCGGCCTGACACATAGATGGTGATGCTAAAATTAATTAATTAATGTTTTTTAGTTAGCCCTAATCTTCAAAAGACGCTTGTATAAGTTTATCAGCTGTCGGATCATTAACATAGTTTGTGATTATGGCTTTTTAGGTAAAGCAAATTTTATTATTGTGAAAAAATGGATAAAAAGGAATTTCGCGTGTAGATAAAATATTGCTTTTTGTAAGGAAAAAACTTGGCTTAATGACGAGTTTTCGGTCCCTGTGATAGGAAAATCAACCATCAAGGATTGGTATGTTAAGAATAGATGTGGTGAAATGAGCAGTGAAGACGGTGAATTCAGTGGACGCCCACAAGAGAGGTGTACATCTTATCACTCTCGAATATTTTGGTATGAGATAGCTCTATTCAAAAAGAGTGCCGCGCGAGCTCACTCTTGACCAAAAACAACGACGAATTCATGATTCGGAGCATGGTTTGGAAATGTTCAAGCGTAATAAACCCGAGTTTTTGCGTCAATATGTGACAATGGATGAAACATGACTCCGTCATTTCACTCCCAAGTCCAATCGATAGTCAGCCGAGAACATGATGAACCCACTCCAAAGCGTGAAAAAACGCAACTGTCTGCTGGTCGGTTAATGTGGTGTCTGTATCTTGGGATGCGCATGGAATAATTTTCAATTACTACCCTGAAAAAGGAATGACCATCAACAGCCACTATTACATAGCGTTATGGGAACGAAACGAGCGTTTGAAGTACGAAGACGGCCGCATTTGAAGAAAAAGAAAGTGATGTTTCACCTAGGCAATGCACCATGTCACAAGTCAGTGAAATCGATGTCAAAGAGGCATGAATTGAGCTTCAAATTGCTTCCGCATCCACAGTATTCTTCAGATCTGACCCACAGGGACTATTTCCTGTTCTCAGATCTCGAAAATTATGCTCGCTGGGAAGAAATTTTCGTCGAAAGAAGAGGTGATCGCTGAAGCTGAGGCCCATTTTGAAGCACAGAACAAATCGTATTACAAAAAGGAATCGAAAAGTTGGAGGGTCGCTATAATCAGTGCATCACCCTTGAAGATAATTATGTTGAATAAAAAAAATTAATTTCGTCAAAGAAATATGTTTTACTATGGTAGACCGGGGAATTTTCAATTGACCTGTTAAACACAATTTCGAATGGAAATATTCAATGAAATAGATAATAAAAGATAACCGCTTGTCACTTGTAACCGCGAAATGACAATGTATGTTATATGAAGTGTTGGCCAATTATTGTCTAACTGTCTGCATTATTTTTATGCAATTATGGACACATTTAATACTGTGATTTAAGAGTTATATTTATATTTCAATGTCATGGTACATATACAGAAATATTTTTAACTTGTTATATATCTCTACATAAATTACTTAAAGCCATGAAGTGTATAAGTAGCAACGGATTCTGGCAACGGGATACTACTCAAATGATTTCAAAATAGATGAGTTTGTGTACAATTTCGCATATTCTTATTTAAGATCAATTTTATGGGCTAAACGGTTTTATTTGAAACATTAAAAATAAGCTTTTGAATAAATATTAAATAATAATAAATTTTTGAAGAATTAATCCACTAAGCTCAACCAAGCTCAATTTCATTGAAGACTCACTTAAAAAATAGCTGACTTATGAAGAATCACAAACTACATACAATTATTTTTTAGAGATCCCTATTTCAAGGGTTATTCAAAATCAAGTAAATTTTGAATCTTCTCGGGCTATGAATATTTTAATAACGTCTCAAAGAGACGTGAGACTTCTCTCACTCGAAGCGTGACATCTGTCTCCAAAAGGAGGTGTACTCGTCGGAAAGATTTCTCCACTAACAAATCTTAGGGAAACGGTATGCTTTGCGTGGGCATTCCGTAAAAAGCGATGTCACCCTCCTCTTTCCCACTGCGAGGGGAAAAATAACCCAGTGTGCTTGGTGTGTCGGTCCCTTTGGGTAAAGGAAGAGACGCCAAATGATTGGACACCAACACGCACTCGCAAGAGAATTCCTCAGGCTAGTGCGTAGCTAGTAGCCTGGCTCGCAAGTGCATACTGGAGCAGTTTATCGCAGTCTTCAGAAGAGGAAACACTTCTTTTTGCGAACGAGCGTTTTCTTTGTGTTAGAAAAATTAGAAGTGTTTTCCTTTTGTGTAAAAAAAAAATTATGTTGCCAGACGTTTGCCTCATCGGTAGTTTTTTTTCTTTGTTCTTAAAGGCAGTCGAGGCCCGTACAATTACAGGAGGATATCCTTGGGTTCCAGCGGCCGAACTTGAGTCAGACAATACATTACCGGAGAACCATCGAAGTTGAGTACACACCCTCGACCGAGCACCGATAAGTATTCTTATTGTTTTTTGTTGTTTGTATACGTTCCTTCTTACCCATCCTTTTAGCATCCCGCACCCAGAGCCTAGTTATACGTGCGGGTTAAAGTCAACTATTTGAAAATGTTTTGAACCAAAAGCTCATATCTGAATGAATCGGATGTATAGAGGCTATATGATATAATCGATAATCGACTTCGATAATATTCGGTGCCAATATTTATTTGGCATAACGTGTGTAGAATACTAAATTTCACAAAATTAGTTGTTTTTTCATGAATTTCGAGCCCACGACCTCATATCTGAAAATTGGGCTTTATGTGACCTATATTATATAGTCGATAGATCTGACCGGTTCCGACAAATAATCAATACATTACAAAAATAAACGCCACATTCTAAGCTTCGTTCAAATATCTCAAAAACTGAGAATACTGCTTTCGTTCAAACAGACAGCCAGACAGGCAAGCAAGATATATTGACGATCATGGATAAATCAACTTAGCTCATCATTCTGATCATATCGCTATAAAAAGCCCACTAAAACTTAGATTTCCTTAGTTAAAAATCTATTTCGCACCAGTCTCTAAAGGTTGCCACCCCTAGAGACTTCAACCTACTCGTCCATAGTGCGTGGTGTTAACATAGGAAGTGTCGCGTGGTTTCAGATTTTTCTTCCTTCCTTTAACTTCTTCAGAAGTCGTTAGATGATACACCCAACCTTACAACATTCTTTTATCCCATGCTGATCACTCTGTCCTAGCCACATTGCAATTATTGATATTTAAGTTATCATCTTTGATGAAAAACTCCCCTATAGTGAACTTACAACTAGAGAGCGGCATGCCTAAACTCTTTTATATCTGAAAAGATATTAGTACGACTTTCTGATATTACCGTTGTGCTGAGGCAATTGAAAACCTCCTGCGTAGCCACCAGCCAGAAAAAACACTACTGTGAGCCGGTAAACGAAGGGATTGGCAAATAATAGCAATATCACTCGAGTATACTCCGCAACTGATCTATCGGCTCTCTAGGTTTGACCCATTCGTATAAATAAAAATCGAATCTGCATTTGCTGGTCTATCCCATTGGTATTTATCTACTCTATTGGGTAATCACCTTGAAATCTGTCGTGTAGTCAGTGAAAATTATGCAGGAGTGCGTTACTTCTGGTACACTTGGCTTGGTTATTGAATTGTAAAAACAAAAATTCAGTACTAAATCGGAGGAGTTATGCTAAGGCAGAACAGAACAGAACAGCAAAAAAAGAATAAGTAAAACTTAACTGTCACCCGAAATTGTTGCCACAAATAACCAAAAGTTTTTTGTTTCTTTGAAGTTTCTTAACTTCTTGTAGGAAAGCATATTTACTTTGAATTTATTGTAATCTTTTTGAAATGTTTAAAACCGTAGTTAGTAACTTGCGCTTTGAAAAAAATTTTATCCATTAATAAATCGCTAGAGATTTAAGTGAAAGAAGCTTTCTACTTGGAAATTCCATGCAGTGGAAGACCAATTTATTATAAAAAAAAACTCGTTCACAACTAAAGGGTGATCCATTTCGAGGTTCCCTACTTTTTTAAAGAAAAAACCACACATAATTCAAATTTAATGGGGAGTGTTTATTACCATTCAAAAGAACGTCCTTTAGCATTATTTCTTTGAATATTATCTCTTTCAAATGTTGGCCGCGGCTACGTCTCAGATGGTCCATCAGTTGAGTCCAATTTTCGATGACTCGTTCGAGCATTTCGACTGGTAACTGGCGAATGACACGTGTGATGTTTTGCTCCAAGGCCTGAATCGAAGCGGGATTGTCTGCATAGACTTTAAACTTTACATAACCTCACAGGAAAAAGGCTAACGCTGTGATATCACACGATCTTGTTCGGCCAATCGACCAGCCCAAAACGTTAAATTATCTGCTCACCGAAGTGTTCTCTCAATAAATCCATTGATTGATCCGATGTGTGGGAAGTGGCGCCGTCTTGTTGAAACCAAATGTCGTGGAGATCACGAGATCATCATTTTTGAAGAATAAATGACCGATGATTCCACCGAACTAAAATGCGCCAAGTCATTCCATACGTCAGTCCGAGTTGCTGTGAACGGAGCCGAATCGACTAGCCGAATATTATCCAATAATGACTGCTGGGACTCAAGATGGGTGATGCTGTTGCGAATAGTACGCTCAGTAGGTCGATTATGTTGATCATAAGTTGAGAGAAGTGCGCGAAACACATTCTTTACAGAATATGAATTTTCGTAATAAACTTGAAGGATTTGTAAACGTTACCCAGGTGTAAGGCTTTCCATGATGAAATGCCAAACAATATTAAACAAAAATAACATGACTACTTGACACGACTCAGGCGAAAAAAGTATCTCTACTTGGATCACCCTTTAGCATCTGCTAACATAGAAAATTGAGGAAGATGAACCAGTTAATGCAAAAATGCAAACTACTATATTTCCCGGCAGTGTTCTTGGATTGTATTAGTAGTATTCTTCGCTATAGACACAGGAATTCTTGTCTCTCAACTAATTCTTCACTAAAAAGTTCGTACAAAAGTGTTTTTCCCAAGACCAGGCCTGGTCACATTATCACCAATAAAGACTCCAGATTCTGACTCTGCTTTTAAGCTATTCATAAATGCTGACCGAATTCCATATATTGGTTTGTACGCACCTCACCACTGATGGCTAACCCTTTTTTAGGATTAAATAGCTTACTTTAAAATTTTTGGTTTTGCGCCTTGATGTTTTTACAAACGAATGGGGGACCTACAGTTTATTCTAAGCTGCATCCGAGCGGCCGATTTTGTTTATGTCAGAAATACACTCGGAGGGCTTGACATTCGCTGCCGAGGGGCGATTACAATTAGAAAAATTTATTTTCTATAATTTTGTATGTTGCTCGAACCTGGACTCGAACCCAGGCTTTCCGAACTGTGCTACACAATGCTAGCCACTCGGCTATTGCGACCGCAGTATATTAAACAGTCCTTAAGCCAAGCGAACATTACGCACCACTTTTTTTGTTTTTGCTTTCTTTTTTTTTTTTGCGAACAATCAATTAACCAACTTTTTGTTTTGATTTGGTATATTATACATATATTTTGAATTAAAGGCATTATATTTTGAATACTCACGTTTATTTAAAGAGCTCTTTTTGACACTGCAATTATAGAAAAAAATAAAGAGATCTCATTAAAATATAATATTATTAAGTGATAAAATAGTTTATGGTAATTAATTTTTATGTATTAATGAGTCAAATTCAGCTACAAAAAAAATTTATGTATGCAAAAACATCAGTAGAATATGTACACAATAAATAAATAATTATGTGTTATATAACAACTATTTAATATATTAAATAGCCTTTAACGCATTTGTTAAATTGTTGTTACACATACATACATACATACATGTGTATAAATAATTTCAAGTACACAATTCAGAGCTAACCTTGTCCATGGATAAACCAGTTTTATGTATCTACATACTTATACATATTTGCCAATATATACCTGACATTGATATGAAATCAAAGAGCTTTGTAAAAATATTTTTAAATCGAGCTCAAAGTCTTTACTTAGCACTTGATATAGTTTTTAGATGCAAGGCGTTTGTTCTGCTTTTGTTTGAGATATTTGCGATTATTATACACGTACATACATAGAATTACTGAAAGAACAAATTATACCTTTCATGCACGTTAAATAGTATATTAACCCTGGATCGAAGTATGTAAGTACCATAAGGAGAAGATATAGACCCGATTTGTTCTGATGATGAGGTTTTGGGTCAAAAATCCGCCACAAAAGCATCTAAGTGCATGAAATTGAGTGTTGTAAAGGCTGATGCAAATAGAGGTACTCTTTTCAATAGCCGTTTTCTGACAGATCACGCGTGAGTCGTGTTAAGCTGTCATGTTATTTTTATTCACTATTGTTTGGCATTTTACTATGGAAAGACTTACGCCTGAACAACGTTTACAAATCTTTCAACTTTATCAGGGAAATCCACATTCTGTAAGGAATGTGTTTCGCGCGCTTCGCTCAACTTATGGTCAATATAATCGGCCTACTAAAAATACTATTCGCCATCACCCATCTTGAGACCCAGCATTCATTGTTGGATAATATTCAATTGAATAGACCACGTCCAGTACGCAGTGAAGAATATATAGCGGCCGTAGATGAGAGTGTACACGAAGTCCATGGAGAGTCGATTCAGCACCGTTGGCAGCAACTCGGACTGACTTATTGAACGACTTGGCGCATTTTACGTCGATATTTTAAATAAAAAGCGTACAAGCTATAGCTTGTGCAAGAGCAGAAGCCGCTCGACCTTTCCAAGCGACAGCGCTTCGCTCTATGGGCTCTTGAAAAGTTCGAAGAAGATCCGACGTTTTCGAGCCAAATTTTGTTCAGCGATGAGGCACATTTCTGGCTCAATGGGTATATAAACAAGCAAAATTACCGCATTTGGGAAGAAAAGAGATCAGAAGAGATTCAAGAGCTGACATTTCATCCAGAAAACACAACGCTTTGATATGGTTTCTGGGCCGGTGAGAACGTAACCTTTAATGGCGACCGTTATCGCGCCATGAAAACTGACTATTTGATACCTGAAATTGAAACTCGTGATCTCCGCGACATTTGGTTTCAACAAGACGGCGCCACTCCCCACACATCGAATCAATCAATGGATTTATGGAGAGACTTCGACTTCGGTCGATTGGCCACCAAGATTGTGTGATATCTCACCGTTAGACTTTTCCCTATAGGGATATGTACAGTCTAAAGTCTATGCGGACAATCCCGCTTCGATTCAGGCCTTGGAGCAAAACATCACGCTTGTCATTCGCCAGTTACCTAGTCGAATGGCTCGAACAAGTCATCGAAAATTGGACTCAACGGATGGACCATCTGAGACGTAGCCACGGTCAACATTTGAAAGAGGTAATTTTCAAAAAATAATTGCCAAAGAATGTTCTTCCGAATGATAATAAACATTCTCCACTAAATTTGAATTTTCTGTGTTTTTTCTTTAAAAAAGTAGGGAATCTCGAAATGGATCACCCTTTACTATTAACTGTGATCTGTAAAGAGATGCTCCCGACCTGGCCAACTCATATGCTTTTTCGATACCAAAAATATTCCTATGGACGAGAACTCAAATTATAGAAATATCGAGTTGATCTGCTGGCGAACTTAGAGCCAACCTGATATTTTTGACAGGCGTTTTATACACCTAGTACTTTCGCTTGAATGATTCTAGCTTAGTTCGGTAGATGGAGTATACCTCCTCACATACACTCTAGCTCATTTTGGAACCATTGCTGTAGATTAAGATGGGGTTTTCTCTCCTACGAAAACTCTTCTCTATTCAACTCTAGAGGATAGCCTCATCTGCAAACTAATATCGAAAGCTTGCGAGGATATTATTTAATGATTTTTAATGATTTCTTTAATGATGTTATGAGACAATTTAGTATATCGCTATATCAAAAACGTTTTTCGTTCGAAGAAGACACTCAATAAGCCTGGAATCAACATCTACTGCAACTTTTCCAATGAAGATATCTTCCTTTAGAGGAACATGTTAAGAACATCTGTCGGACATAACTTGACTTACTGCTCTTTTTATTCCATTTAATTACTGAATATTATTTCTGCAATGCTGGCCACCCCTCTAAGGCTCCTTATGTTAGAATAAATCTAATAATGACCGTGTACAACCAAGTGACTATACTTGGTATCGACTCAATTTTTTCTAAGGAGACAAGAGATTTGTAACACTGTTGAGTGAAGGAAGTTGGAATTGAGGTATTTTATTTTTATTCTTACTAGAATTTTTACTAGGATTAACACCAAGTACGTTGTTCTCGGCATAAGAGTGTAATTTTCGTAAGCTTCTCTCACTCCTCCTTTGAGTTCGAGCAATCTTTTATTTAGCGCCACCACCCATATAAGTGGAAACAGAACTGCCCTTTGCATGCCTATTTCAGTTTATGTAACAATATCATCATTGATTTTAACTTAAAACGATTTGAATAATTATCGTACCTCGAAGATTTAGAAAAGTTTTCGAATTGCCAACTATGAAAAATGGCTCTACTACGAATTCGAATTCGTCGGTCTTTGTATCGTGGCGAAGTAAGATATCGATAATCTGAGAGAGAGTTGACCATAAGTCTGAGTGTCATATCTTTGGCACGAACCCGAATGTTTTTTTTTTATTTTGTGGCAAAACTAAAAAAATTTCTCTTTCAGATAATTTTTTTTAATGATTATGCGAAAAAGTTTATACGCTGAAGTACTATTTTGCGAGATTTAGACGTCATATCATTGAAGGACCTTTAATCTATTCTAAGCCGACTCTGAACGGCTGATGGATTTATATGAGGAACTTTTTAGTTCATACCAAAATAACTTCGGGAACTGGCACTTCCTGCCACAATTAGAAAAATTAATTTTCCATCATTTTGGATGATGATCAGGGTTCGAATTCAAGATCCTCCTTGTGATTGTTTACACTACTAACCACTCAATTGATGCTGCGGCGTAAATGTTTTTGTATAAGAAAATTTTTCTCTCAGTCCACTACCGAAAAAAAATCAATTTCAAATTTTTAACTCAGACAAAATATGTTTCACAAGGATTTTAAATCAGTTTTAAATAATTTTCCGTATCTTCTGCCAAATTTTACTTCATGTTTAACAATATTTTATCTAATATTTTCCTGAAGTCTAAAAATCTCCTCAAATACTGTCAATTGCCAAACATCACATATGCCGCATTACCTTAATCCCTCTTGAGTGGTTGCAATTACGCAATAATAATGTTAGTAAACGCCTTTAGTGTTGATATCTAAACGTTTGATAGTAATTTGCCTCACCTCAGTGAACTATAACACACATAACCTCACTTTCTACAAGGTGTATGTATATACATATACTTATAGTGAGAGACACAACCCGCGTGTTAATTCGGCTTCTCGATAGCCAACACAAATGGCACGACCCGCACATTTATTGCTTCGAGTCATACACTTCAAACACTCAAACTTATCCGCCTAGCAAATTGTTTTTGCGTGTCAGTCAGCGAGTCAGTCAGTTGATCTTTGATGGTAATAGGCGGAGGTGTGTGTGTATGTGTGTACATGAGTATTAAATGACTTCATGATTGCCGCCCTACAAGGCGTATGAGTGTTATTTTACATAGTTTCACGCCGACTTTGATTGCTTGGCTGTTCATCTTGTTGCTTTGCCTATTTATACTTATTTGTTGCGTTTGATGTGGCGGTTTTGCATTGATTGGATTTTCTCTGTATATATGTTTGTTTTTCTCTTGCTGCTGAGCATGTCATTTCTTCTTCTCTTAAAATATATTAGCTGTTCCTATCAGCTTATTGCACCGCTTGTGAAAAAAAGAACGAAAATATAAAAATACACCCTTCATTTTTGCGTGCTTCCCTTTCCTTGTAACGGTTATACATATTACTTCTCTTTAGGGAATAGGGAACTCAGATAAAAGTACAATACCATAACCAAAGAGCTGAAGTTATAGTTCCTGCAAGAGAATACATATGCAACCGCACATATCTAAAAGGTGATCCATTTCGAGGTTTCCTACTCTTTTTTAAAGCAAAAAACACATTCTTCGGCATTTATTTTTTGAAGATTATCTCTTTCAAATGGTGGTCGCGGCTACATCTCAGTTGGTACATCCGTTGAGTCCAATTTTCGATGACTCGTTTGAGCATTTCGACTAGCGAAAGACACGCGTGATGTTTTGCTTCAAGGCTTCAACCGAAGCGGGATTGTCCGCATATACTTAAGACCTTGCATAACACCACAGGAAAAAGTCTAACGGTGTGATATCACACGATCTTTGTGGCCAATCGACCGGCCCAACACGTGAAATTATCTGCTCACCGAAGTGTTCTCTCAATAAATCCATTGATTACGATGTGTGGGAAGTTGAGCCTTCTTGTTGAGACCAAATGTCGCGGAGATCACGAGCTTTAATTTCAGGCATCGAGCAATTGGTTACCGTGGCGCGATAACGGCCGTCATGGACGGTTACGTTCTCACCGGCATTATTTTTGAAGAAACCACCGGGCCCACACCAAAACGTTTTTTTTCTCTCTCGATGAAATGGCAGCTCTTGAATCTCTTTAGGTTGCTTCTTGTCCCAAATGCGTAAATTTTTCTTATTTACATACCCATTGAGCCAGAAATGGGCCTCATTGCTGAATAAAATTTGGTTTGAAAACTTTGGATCTTCTTAGAACTTTTCAAGAGCTCATGGAGCGAAGCGATGTCGCTTGGGAAGGTCGAGCGGTTTCAGTTCTTGCACAAGCTGTATTTTGTACCCTTTTAATATAAGATTTCGAAGTAAAATGCGCCAAGTCGTTCCATATGTTAGTCCGAGTTGCGCGCTGGACGTGGTATATTCGGTCGAATATTATTCAATAATGAATGCTGGGTCTCAAGATGGGTGATGGGTGTTGCTAACAGTATGCTCATTAGGTCGATTATGTGGACCATAAGTTGAGCGAAGCGCGCGAAACACCTTTTTTACAGAACGTGAATTTGCGTAATAAAGTTGAATGATTTGTAAACGTTATCCAGGCGTAAGTCTTTCCATGATGAAATGCCAAACAAAACTGAACAATAATAACATGACAGCTTGATACGACTCACGAGAGATCTGTCAAAAATCGGCTATTGAAAAAATTACCTCTAGTTGGATCACCTACATTGGAGCCTATGTTATAAGCCCAATGCTTACCAGTATGTTCTAATATGAAGGGGGTCATGGGTTCGAGTCTCAGCTAGAACAGTATCAAAAATTTTAGAAAAAGATTTCGCTCAACTCTAGGTATGTTATGGCTTCTCTCCAAGTGTATTTCTGACATATAACAAGCTGGAAAAAGAGCTCGTCCAAAAATCGTTTCCCCAGTTGTCTTAAGCAAAAACACTTGAAAACAATTCGCACTAATCTGAGAAGGGATTTTTTCACAAAGCTACTTTCAAACATGAAAAAGAACGAATACGTAATATTACCAAAATTACGCCCAAAATGTTATTAGGCTATGATAAACTGGTGGACTTTACCAAATGCACCTCATACGACCTAAGTTCTGTACTGCTATACTTCTCGTTGTTTTAAAAGAATTACTGTTCTCTTAACAAATTTAAGTCGCCCATGAAATGATTAAAACCCTATAGCTGCCGAATGCAAGGCACTCACAAATTTACTATACAACAGACATACTTCATCAACAGACTTACCAGAGGCCAAGAATTAGCAATTATTGCCGCTGGTAAGAACCTGTGCACAAGATTTTCGCTATTCTGCAATCCATGGTTCGTTCCCAAAGCCTCTTAGCCTGACGATATAAGATAAAAATAACTTTGTCTGCAAACTTGAGCTCTTTGCTCCAACCATCTGAACGCATGGGAAAGATATTTATTGCTTTCGAAAATTTAAATGCCATCTATGTAGGCCGGATACATGACCACTACAGTCTCCAGCCTCATAAACAATCCATCAACTACTAAATTACCTTTTAAATAGGTTTGCTGAGCTTTTCTAGGTAAAATGAAGTCAAGCTAATTGAGCGGTAGAGTCGTATGTATTGTCCTTCCACCTCGAGTGTTGGTCACCACAAACTGGGAATATAATTTTCTCTTATACAACCTTTCAAATGTGTCGAGCCCTGCCAAAATACAAAAACTTTTAAGATACTGGAAATTAAACAGAGAGTTCCGCAGTGTGGTGTCCTCTCCCCGATACTGTTTAATTTCTACATTTCGAGGCTTCCTCCACCACCGGAGGGCGTTTCTCTAATCTCATACGCCGATGATTGTTCGATTTTGGCGTCTGGCGTGGATATTGATAGCCTTTGTTCGAAAGTAAACTGTTATCTCGCCGACATTTCCAACTACTTCACTGCACGACATCTACATTTACAACCCACGAAATCCTCTGCAACCCTTCTCACCACCTGGACGAAATAATACCGGCTTGAATTCAATGTGAAGGTCGAAGACGTAAAAATTCCGACCACGAACAACCGAAAGTTACTGGGAGCCACATTTGATAGTCTGCTCTACTTCACTCCGCATACGACTGCAATTGCCACTAAAGTACAGAGCCGCAACAAAATCCTGAAATCGCTAGCTGATAACGCCTGGAAAAAGGCAAAGAAATTCTGCTGGCAACATACAAGGCAATTAATTGGCCGGCCGGTCGTGCACCGATTTGAACGCCGGGAACTAGCAAGACGCAGTTGAAAAAGCTCCAGACTTGTCAGAATACCGCCCTTCGGACCGTGACGGGAAACCAACTGATAGCGCCGGAGCACCACTTACACAGTGAAACATCTATGCTCCCAGTTAAGAAGCATAATGCTATGCTGTGTAAGCAATATCTAACCACTACCTAGGCACATCAGGAAGGGAGTATTTGACTACCGGGTCGCCGTACAGCAATACAGACAAGACCCGTTGGACAGGATGGCATACGGACAGGCCATAAACCGAGAGTCCATTAACACCTTTGTGAACTCTCTTCCCGTGAATGGTGTTCTCGGAGTCCAATCACCACCCATAGCAGAACAAGAGCTCGAGCTGCCTCGAGAGACCCGCGTAACCCTGGCACAATTAAGATTTGGATATTGTAACAGGCTTAATTCCTACCTAGCAAGACTCGACCCTGACGTACCCAACACATGTCCCGCATGCAACGAATCCTCGCACGACACTAACTATATCTTTGCATGCTCACTTATCCCGACTCATCTAACACCACGCTCCTTCTGGTCCGAATCCGTCGAAACAGCATGTTTCCTGATGCTCCCGTTAGATGACGTCGATTACTAAGACTAGACTTTCCTGACCCTAGACGGGGTTCGCGCAGCAGCTACAACAACAGCAACAACAGCAACAACAACCAAAACGTTTGGATATAAATTACCTTCTCATAATGTACGAATTGAATAATTTGAGGTACTTCAAAAGTAAATTTCAAAGTAAAAATTTCGATTCAGTGAAAATAAAGATGCGAAAGCCGAACTTTCAAATATCATTGCACATAAAATTCAAAAACTTGACCTTATACTATCGGCTTTTCATAATGAAACTGGAATATTACTAGTTCATATCTAACTATATACTAATTTAACTTTGAATTGCCGAATTCTCTTTAAGCATCTCTTAAACAAATAAATCATATTTCCATTATAACTCAGGTTGCTGGAGCTAAACACCGCATCCACAACATACTCGTATAACATACATAAGTGAGTAATATACACTTAATGGCTATTGCCAAATGAATTAATGTGCTTAAAAGCTATAAAACAAATCAGATCATACAGGCATAGACATAAATATGTAGACAATCAAATATTTGTGTAATTAGCGTGAAAAAATAATTACTAATTCTCGTACTCGATTTTGCTCATCCACAATTGTAATGAAATCGTAATAATAAACTGTAGCCTATTAGGTAAGAGTTAACATACAACGCTCATATACGTAATAATTTTTTATGTTACGCACGATTTGCACGCTAACAATTTTATGTCTAAATCCACATACATACATATTACACTGGAAATAAAAACGCATCTGAAAGAAATTAGTTGGTAAATACAAAAAATACAAAAATTATCGAAAATAATTATCTTTGTTGGCAATAAAACTAGGTCATGACAAGGACATAGCATTGGAATGTCTCTCAATAGGACGATTGCGGCAGGAATTTACTAATACTTGAAAACGGTACAAATAAATTATATTCTACTGTGAAATTTATTCAATTTTTCTAAATAGTTCACCAGGATGAAGCTTTAACATGGTCTAGCAGCTGACATTTCATACAACATCGCCGTGTTAAAAATCCCAAACGCCAGTATGGGTAAATGACATAATGGATAGTTACCCTAGTTCAAGAATTTACCAGCGGTAAGGCATGCCTGTCGTAAGAGGCGACTAAAATCCAATTGTTCCAGCGACAGTCGGATCTTTATATGGGAACGAGCCGGTTTTTTATCCGGCCAAGGACTGTCACTACCGCAATATTCCCCGAAGCCCGAAGGAAATTTTTCTGCGGTTACAACAACAACCACAATATGATGGATAATGTTTTAGTCAGTTTACTTATGAGTTCAACCCTTACTTGCAGAAGTTTCATTTTACTTTTTTTAAATTGATTTTATTATATTTATTTAACTTATTTTTTTTTTCATTCCTTTTAATTAATATTTTTTTTCATTTTTTATTTATTTATTTTTTTACAAATATTTTTTTTATTCTATTTTATTTTTTTTTTTCATATTTTTCTATTTTTTTTTGTACTTTACTTTTTATTATTTTATTTATTTTTCTATTTCTTTTTTTTAATTATTTATTAATTTTTTTATTTTTTTTTTATTTTTTTTTATATTTCTTTATTTTATATTATTTTTTTTATTTATTTTATATTTGTTAATTTTTAATTTTCTTTTTTAATTTTTTATTTTATATTTATTTATTTTATATTATTTTACTTTATTATTTTCTACTCTCTTCTATTTTTTATTTTTTATTTCATATTAGTTTCCTTTATTTTATTTATTTATTTTTAATTTTTTAATTTTTAAATTTTTACTTAATTTTTTCATATTTTTTTTTATTTTTATTATTTTTTCTTTATTTTATATTATTTTACTTTATTTCATATTAATTTTTTTATACAATTTTATTTTATTTTATTTTTTATCTTTTTTATTTTACTTTATTTTTTTCAACTTATTTTTTTACTTTATTTTTGTTTTACTTTTCATTATTTTATTTTATTTTTTTATATTTTATTTCCCTATTTTACTTTATATTATTCTTATCTTAGTTCTTTTCTTTTATTTTCTTTTATTATTTTTTTGTTTTTTATTTTTCTTTTCTTATTTTACTTTATTTTTATTTTTTTTATTTGTTCATTTAATTTATTTTATTTTATTCTATGTTATTTTATTTTAATTATAATTTTTTATTTTTATTTTTTATATTATATTATTTTATTTTATTTTATATTATTTTATTTTAATTTATTTCATTTTGTTTTACTTTAATTTCATTTTATTTTATTTTATTTATTTTTATTTTATTTTATTTTTTTGCGTTTTGCCGAAGAGGAGCAAATGAATAAAATGTAATAAAACATAATAAAATAATAAGCCATAAAAGATAATTGTGGCATCAATATATACCACATTTTAAGAACTAAAACTGTAACTAGTATTCTGCGCTCGTTAAATATATAACATATATATATAAATAATAACTACACCCACCGTTGCTAACACCAAATAATTCATCGAAGAGACAATGAATAATTGAGCACATAATCTACGGTCAATATTTACAATAATAGCGGTACTTGCATACATGATTGTATTCATAATTATTCTTTGAAAAAATCCAACCACCAGAACATTCTCAATTTCCAAAGCAGGAAGTACAATTTAGGCAAAAAGAAGGGCATTTAAGGGAAAGTCAATAAGTTAAATACCAGCGAGACTTGCACACGAACATACGTAATTACAAAACGAGTGCCGAAAATTTGTAAGAACCTTGTATAGCATTAATTAATTCATTCAGTTAAATGTGCATACATATATACCTCTGTATAATCCGCTAGCAGAAACAACGTTGAAAAGAGAAAGGCAAACCGCTATCTGTTGATGACGGTAGAGGTCAGTACATCTGATATCCTTGAACTGATATGCCGACCGTTCAGTAAGAGAGCAGCATGGAAGTGACGAAGCATCCATCAGGTCATCATTTATTTTCGTTTTTGTGCTCTTTCCGAAAATATATATCAAAAAGTGACGAGTAATTACAAGGTAATGAAAAGTTTATGTTTCCGCGTCCATTGAACTTTTGGCGTGTTGCCAATGCATATAGAAGTAAAAGAGATTACATCGGATGTAATGATACTAATTAACTGTAATACATGACGTGAGAAAAAAATTGAAGCGGAAAGGATTTTCAGCGAAAAGTGGTAACTATCGTTTAAAGGATTTTAAGCAGGTTAACGAATTTAAAAGCTATCAAATTTATAAATATGGTTTTTGATTTTTGAATTCCTAATAATTGCAAAAGTACTTAAGAACAAAAGACCTGCAAGAAAAAAATAGAGTAAATAAAACGAAAAATGATTTAAATTCAATAAATTGAACAAATTTCCCTTTATGAACCTATGAAATTTATTGCAAAATGGAAAACTCGAATTCGGTTACATTTTGAGTCAATATTTATTTGAATTTACGTGGGTATCATTCCCAATTTCACACTATTAGAAACGTTTTTGACGGAGTTTTGACCCAGTAGCTCTTATATGAACAAATTAGTTGTATGGGGGCCATATGATATACTTTTCCGATTTCGCTGATTTTCAGTATTGCTCTTAGAAGCGTTTTTGACGGATTTATGACCCAAAATCTCAAATCTGAAAAAATGGTCTGATATATGCCCATATGTCCAATTCCGAAAAATGTAGGCCTAAAAGTACAAGTCTATCCGCCTACAAAATTTTTATTGCAATATCTTGAAAACTGGGGGATACGCAATCGCGTTCAACCAGACGGACAGACGTCATTCTGATACTATCGATATAAAATTTGGTTATCAAAGTTAACTTACCGTTTAATGCACATGAAAGATCTAAAAATAAGTATAAAAATACTAGACTAAGTAAAAAAGTATAAGCGAAAAAAAAATTAATAAAAAATTTAATTGAAATGAAATAAAATAAATATAAATTAAACAAAACAAAAATAATAATAGATGAAATACAATAAATTAAATTAAATAAAAAATAAAGTAAAATAAAAATAAAATATAAAAATATAATAAACATAAAAAACAAAAAAATTAAAAAAAAAAATTAATTGAATAAAGTAAAATGATAAAAATTAAAATAAAATAAAATAGAAGAAAATGAAATAAAATAAATATAAATAATAGTAAAAAAGTAAAAAATGAAATAGCTATAAACGATCAAAGATAAATAAAAATAACATAAAAAAGTAAATTATAATAACAAAAATTTATACACCCAAATTTAAAAAAACATAAATTAATTAAAAATAATAAAATAAACTAAAAGAAATATTACAAAAATTTAACAAAAGCTAATTAAATTAAATTAGATATATTAAATTAAATAAAAAATAATATAAAAAAATTTATAAAATTAAAAATATGAAATAAAATTAAATTAAATTAAAATCAATTCAATTCAGTTAAATAAAAGAAAAAAGAAAATAATGTGAAAAAATAATAGTAATAATATAAGAATATGATACAGAAAAATAATATTAAATTAAATAAATTAAAATAAAATATAACATAGTAAATTAAATAAACAAAACTTTCTAAACCAAAATAAAATAATAATAAAAAATACAAAATAATAAAATAAAATAAAATAAAATGAATAATAAATAACAGAATAAAAACATAGAATAAAATAAAATAATATAAAATAAAATAAAATTAAATAAAATTTAAATAAAATAAAATAAAATAAAATATATTAAACTAAAATAAAATAAAATAAATTAAAATAAAATATATTAAACAAAAAAAATAAATAAAATAAAATTCTAAAAAATAAAATATAAAATGAAATAAATAATTTTAAATAAAATAAAAATAATAATAATATATAAAAAATAAAATATAAAATGAAATAAAATAATTTTAAATAAAATAAAAATAATAATAATATATAAAAAATAAAAAAATTAAAATAAAATAAAACAATTATAAATTAATAAAATAAAATAATAGATTAAAGTAAAATAAAATAAAATAAAATAAAAAATATTATAAATAAAAAATAAAAAATGAAACAAAATAAAATATAATAAAATAAAATAAAAAATATTATAAATAAAAAATAAAAAATGAAACAAAATAAAATAGAATAAAATTAAATTAAAATAAAAAACGAAACAAATAAAATAAAATAAAATAAAATAAAATAAAATAAAAAAATTCGATTAAATAAAATAGAATAAAATAAAATAAAGAATTAAAATAAATATCAAAAATAAAAATATATTTAAAAAAAATAAAAAAAATAATAAAAATATAAATTAAACTAAATAAATTGAAATAAATAAAAATTAAAAAAAATATAATAAATAAAATAAAACAAAAGTTTATAAACCAAAATAAAATAATTATGGAATATAAAAAAATAAAAGAAATATTAAAAAATAGAATGAAAAAAAAAATAAAATAAATTAAAACGATTTTGTTTGTTTATGTTAAGTCACAGCACGCCAGCTACTCATTGTCACTCAAAATATGATAGACATGTTTATTTAACTTAGCGGCAACTGCCGACCGTTCCGCCGTAGCCAAAGTATTCTCACTTTGAATCTACAAGAGCGTGGTGCATAGTGAGAGTTGGCAGCGAAAGCTGCATGCGCCAAGAAAGCGCAGCCAACGTAAGAATAAAAATCAAAAAAGCAAAATTAAGCACAAGCAACAACAACAATTAGTGACCGCATGCAACCAGGCGAAATTGGTCAGAGCCGATGGAGTTTAACTCAACAGGCGTAACGTGTTTGGTTCAACTACAAAAACAACTATAAAACAGCAAAAAACTCACTACATTTTAGCACAGCTCAAGAAGAGTTATAATATTTTTACCGCTACATACCGTAAAAGCGCAATCAAAAAACATAATAACAAAGGCTGGTCGCTGTGTGTGTACAACAATAATAAAAACGTGACCGTCGCCTTTTAATCGCAATTGTGCTGATAAAAAGAAAACAATGCCGCAACGAAATGTGTCTGTAAATTTTCTTTCTTTTAAAAGTTCAATTAAAATCGCTACAAAGTTGTCAAAATTTTTTGTTGAAATTCTCAGCAAACTTATTAAGCATTTTTTATAGCAAGTGCAGCAGTGTCCAACACGTCACATCAATTTTTTCCAATTATTTTTGCAAAAAAAAAAAAGTACAAAAAAAAGCAAACAAATTATTCAAATTTTCAAATTATGTGTTAACATCAAAGCTTCTAGCATATTCTTCCTCACATATTTAATTTTCCCAGCGATCGATGCCTGTCAATAACTGTAGTAAGCACAATGCGCTTACGATTTGATTTTTTGAAAATAGACTAATTTCAGCATTGGATTTGAATGTGTTCCAATTCGTTTTTTATGTTACACTCTCTACATTTGCATACAAAAATTCGATTAACCAATATTTCACACTTGCATATGCCTGGGGATGCATCCAAACACGTATATTTTCAAACTTTGATTTGATGCGATTTTTAAACTCAATACAATCACTCGGCATCTGCGAAACGTCATTGCAGCAAAATTTCATTTGTTAAGTGAGTTAATGGGTTGCAACCATATGAGGCGAGAGGAATATTACAAACGAATTTATGCACTACGGACAGCTCACAATTGTGGCATGTGGCAATATATAATAGTAGTAGTAGTAGTAGTAGTAGTAATAGTAATAGTAGTAGTAGTATAGTTCGTGTGTTTCTATTACGGAGAGTGGCATGACAGCTACTGAAGCACAATTGATTGACTTTGACAATGATGACCACTTTTTATAGAAGATTTACTTGGCTTCTGTATACATATATGTATGTAAATATCTTTAGGTAGGCGAGCACTTGCCACTATCCATTTTGCTCGTTGGCTTACTAACTGTTGTCAAATGCAACTGGTAGTTGATGATCGATTAGTTTCTAATGTGCTTATGAGTTGTTGATTTACAAACAGAAATTTGCACGTTCCAAATTAATTTTTTCCGTAATCGCAGGTCTATTGTTGAACTTATAATATGACATCGAATGGTAAGTAGTAGATCTGTAAGCTGGGGATATATTTTCTATAAATAATGTATGTATATAATTATGCGTATTTGAGGTAAAACTTCAAATCACAAAAGTCATTTCAGTCGAACTTGGACTGTGTGTATGATTTTTTCTCACAACGACCTTATGAATGAGCACAAATTTGATGTTTGCTTTGTGGTAGGAGAGGGATTCACTCGCAGAGCCCTGCCGTTCATTCCGGAGGATGAATTTTAAGTCAGTATTCGCTTCAAACATATAGCTTATATGCGCCCACTTCCTGACGGGAGAAAATGACGTTATGATCATGACATCTTCTATGACAACTTGGAATGATTCTAATAAGGCGGCTTACAAGGCGAAGAAAATTTTTTTCTAAAAATAGTAAAAGCTGCAAGCACAGCAGACAGACCAACGAGTCTTCTTTTCAACTAGCACTCCAGCTTTCGGAGAGCAATCGTCAACAACTTGATATAAGGAACTATAAAACAGCATATTAGGCTCATTACGTACCACCCCTAGAGAAGCAACAAAAAATAGGTAATGCAATGAGAATTGCCCCATTGCAGTGACGAGAAAAGACTGCCTATCTACTGAGAGCGAAAAAAAGAATCGAGACGCATTTGCAAGCATTAAACGTCAAGAGGTCTGTAGCACCCGATATGGCGACTTTGAAAAGATTTCAATAGCGGAACATACTCAAGTACGAAAGTGATAATCTGTTAAGCTTTGTTCAGAATATACCTAGTTTATGGAGGGTATACTTCTACAACCTTCTGACTGGCAGCGAAATTGCAACACCCACGGATGATGAGCCCGAAGTTCGAATATCCATTGCTCGCTTGAAGAATATTAAAGCGAAAGCATACTCCCCAATTGGATCCTGAATTGTCGCAATCCATAAGAAGAGGAACGAACCCCACAGTCTGCGCCAAGTATCCTGGCAAATATACCGTTGACATTCAGTAATATATAGTCGACACTCTCCACTCACTCACTTATGGAAAACTTCGTTTTCTTATAGACGTCACTTCTAGTGGTTTCAGCGAGCAATTATTAATGCTTCTGGGCTTGGGCTAGAGATTTATCCACTGTTGATAGTTAATTAGTATTAAGAACTTTAATTTTTATTCCACTAATTTTGTCTCTGGCGCGGTCATTAGAAAATTCCCCGTCGTATCTAAGTAAAACACATTTTTTTTCAAAATTAATTTTTTTTTATTAAACATAGTTCCCTTCAAGGGTGATACACTGATCATTGTGACCCTCCAACTTTTCGATACCATTTTTGTAGTACGATTTATTCAAAATAGGCCTCAGTTTCAGCGATCACCTCTTCATTCGACCAAAATTTCTTCTCAGCGAGCATAATTTTGAGATCTGAGAACAGTAAATAGTCGCTAGGGGCAGATCTGAAGAATACGGTGGACGCTAAAGGAATTCGAAGCCTAATTCATGGATTTTTTCCATCGATTTCACTGACTTGTGACACGGTGCATTGTCGTGGTGAAGCAGAACTTTTGTTCTTCAAATGCGCCCTTTTTTCGGTGATTTCGATATTCAAACGGTCCAATAACGCTATGGAATATTCGCTGCTGATGGTCCTTCCTTTTTCAAGGTAGTCAGTGAAGCTTATTCTAGACGCATCCCAAAATACAGACGCCATAACCTTGCCAACCGACTGTTGCGTTTTTTCACGCTTTGGAGCGGGTCCACTCCTATGACTGTCGATTGGACTTCGGAGTGAAATGATGGCGCCATGTTTCCTCTATTGACACATATCGTCGGAAAAACTTGGGTTTATTACGCTTGAACATCTCCAAACACTGCTCCGAATCATCAACTCGCCGTTGTTTTGGATCAAAAGTGAGCTCGCGCGGCACCCACTTTGCATAGAGCTTTCTCATACCCAAATATTCGTGAATGATGTGATATACAAGTTCATTTGATATCTTTAGGGGACCTGCTATTTCATTCAATATCAGTTTACGGTCATTCAGAATCATTTTGGGGATTTTTTTGATGTTTTCGTTGATAACAACCTCTTTTTGGCGTCCACTGTGTTCACCATCACATTTTCACTGCGTCTAAACTTAGTATACTAATGCTTGATAGTTGATTTTCTTGGGACAGTGTCCGGAGTTTCGTCATCATGCCAAGTTTTTACTTCAACTTTATGTTTTCTCTTCAAAAAGCGAATTCCTTTTTATCCATTTTTTCACAGTAACAAAAGTTGCTTCACTCAAAATGCTATAATTTGCAAAATAATGACCCGACTTTTGAAGATTAGGGCTAACTAAAAATCATATATGTATATTAAATTCTTCCATATTTCATCTATGCTTCAGGCCGGGGCTTTTCAATTGACCTGTTAATATTGTCCTCATTAATCAGCCAAAAAATTAGTACCGTTTACAAATCTTACCAAATTTCAATTAGTAATCTATTTTAGATGTAATAATATACATAGTTAAGTGCATTTTTGAATAAGGTGGGGCCAAACGGGCACCGATGGCAAAATCTTAGTACAATTATATTTCAAAAAATTGCATACTAAAGACGCGAAGCCGAAAAAAGAGAGATTGAATATAAACTCATAGTCGTTAAAAAAAAGCTACAAAACTTGGTTTACCTGTTTTCATTTAAAATTTATATTCACTTTGGTAATCGTTGCAAGTGAAATTGCAAATAGCGGTTTTCTCTTAAGATTTTACATTCAAAACGCTAAATAACAGCTTTTTCAAAACAATCGCTATTTACGCCATTGATATGTTTAAAGTGACTTACATACTTACATATGCATATCCATCTATATGTAAAGGGTGTTTTTTATAGAGGTACAGAACTTTAAGTTGCAATAAAACAACGATGGATTATTCGATTGACATGAATTTTATTTATCCGAAAGATAATCTTGTGGCATTACATTTTAAATATGATTTCTGGCATATGACCGCCACGGCTGGCGCCGATATAGTCCAATCTGGACGTCCAATTTTCGATGACTATTTCCAACATTTGTGACCGTATATCGGCAATAACACGGCGAATGTTGTCTTCCAAATGGTCAAGCGTTTGTGGCTTATCCGCATAGACCAATGACTTTACATAGTAAAGTGAAAAAGTACGAACCAATGATTCCACCAGCCCATAAAGCGCACCAAACAGTCAGTTTTTCTGGATGTAACGGTGTTTCAACATACACTTGAGGATTACCTTCACTCCAAATGCGGCAGTTTTGTTTGTTGACGTAGCCATTCAATCAGAAGTGCGCTTCATCGCTAAACATCGCTAAAATGGACATAGTGCGCGATACGTTTTCCGCACAGAACCATTATTTTAGAAATAAAATTGCACTATTTGCAACCGTTGTTCAGGCGCGAGTCTATTCATGATGAATTGCCAAACCAAACTGAGAATAAATCACTTGACAGCTATTAAATCGGTTGCCATCTTGAAAAGTAATGCCAACTTAAAGTTCTATACCTCTATAAAAACACCCTTTATAAAACACTTACTCTTAGCTCACCGATATGCAGAGCAAAGTGGAGGTGATCTAAAGGATCGCTATTGATGACAAACACAGGAAAGATTTTTTATTTTCAAATGGAAATGTGAAGCTCAAAAATGCCTCGTTCCGACTCTACACCCCGCTTCACTTGCTTCGCTCGCACCGAGTAGCCACAAACATTTATGCACTCACCCCTGTTTCTTCCTTTTCGTTACGTCTTAAAACAAAATGTTGCACGGCGACAGCGTTACAAAACTTCTTCTTCTTCTTATTCTTCTTTTTCTTCAATAATAGCGCGTCACTCGTTCATTCTCTTCACTTGGCGTCATTTGGTAATACCAAACACCAAGATATGAACTACGCTGTCCCTTGATTCGCTGAACTATGTCAATGTCGCCACATATCTTGTATAGCTCATCGTTCCCTCGTCTGCGGTATTCTCCATTGTCAACGCGTAAGGGACCGTAAATCTTCTGCAAAAATTTCCTCTCGATTACTCCTAAAGTCGACTCATCGGATGTCGGTATTGGTCAAGTTTTTGCACCACACAGCAGGACGCTAATGATGAGCGAATTGTAAAGTTTAGTTTTGGTTCGTCAAGAGCGGACTTTACTGTTCAATTCCAAAATAGCACCCTTTGGCAAAAGAGATTTGCGATAGATTTCGAGGCTGACATTGTTGGTGTTTTGACTGTCAACAGTTATTTGAGGACAGTAGACAAATCGTCTTTCCCAGCAGAACTTACGATGCGGTTGTCATGGCCGTTTGGTATCAATATCATGATATCAGTGCAAACAATGGAATACTCTTGTAAAGGATTGTACCTTGTCTATTTAGCTCTTCAGCTCGTTTTATTTTTTCCATCATCAAATTGAAAAAAATGACACGATAAATAATCATCCTGTCTGAAAGCTCGTTTGGTAGCAAACATCTCGGAAAGATCCTTCACAATTCTGTCTGCGCTTCTGGCATTAACCAGGGTCAGTTGAGGGATTGGACAGAACCAACATAGGTTCCATTCATCGGGCATGCATGTTAGTTCTTCGCCGCCGGCCGTACTTGAACAGCTCGGCCGGTAAATCTTCGACTTTCGCCGCTTTGTAATTTTTTTGAAAGTAGATCCCAAATCTAGAGTTTCTGCATTTTTTTTTTTTTTTTGCCAGCTTAGCTGCAGTTTGAATTTTATAACCTCATACATATGTTGGCCCAAAGTCGATTTGATTTCACACGGCTATATCTCGGCTAAACCTCAGAAATGTTGTTTTGATGTATTCAGGAAAGTTGTAGATATTGAACGAGAGAAAAATTACAAAATCAACATACCCGAAAAGAATGCATCTAATGCGTTCAAACCGCAAAAATTCCGATTTTTAGCAATTTTTGATTAATAACTCGGCCACACATCTCTAAATATGTTGATTATGTTCAACTCAACAAAATTAGAAGAATCATAAGCATTAAGTAGTGATTTTTATTTTATTACTCATAAGGATTACGGTCCCTGATTATAACAGATGACACTGTCATGAGCATAATCCGACAAATGGCGTTGACTTGAGTGAGTGAAATTTGACAGGTGTTCTTTTCGCATTGTCATTATCTATTGAGCAAATGTGATGCATTTCTTGCTTTACTTTTTTCCAGATAGTCATCGTAATCGGAGAACAAGAACAAGAATTTCAATCAATAGATATTCAATTCGATCAGTGATCGATCGATCAGTTTTACTCCGTAAGTTATTTTTCCATGATATTCATACACAAGAGGAACGTGCGGAAGAAAATTATTGGATAAAAAAAACTAAAAGAGATAACAAGCCCAATGGATTTCGGTTCGATTCAAATAAATCACATTAAGTTTTTGTCTCCGTACTTATATATGTTATTTTCATGCTATCTGAATGAGTTAACATAGAATTTGAAGAAGTTTCGGTCCAAGTGAATAATACCTGGTTTCTCTATGAAAAACAATATTTTATAGAAATATTTTTGCTAAATTGCAAAATCACATTTTATTTCTGCTTCACATTTATGTATATACTATGTTTAGCCGCATGCAATATTCTGTGGCAGCAGCAACAGCATGTTAGTGGGTCGTTGTTAGAAAATTAGGCCATCACAAAATAGCCACAATAAACCGGCTACACCGCTATTAAATTATGGCAACGGCCACAGCTACTCTGATGGAAAGCAGTAAATATTTCCTGAATAGAAACCAAAAACTGTTTCACCAAACAGCGAACGTCAGCTTACATTACATTCGCTTTCGACGTCATCTTTGGATCAAGCCATTGCTGGCCCAAAGGCTACTTGGATATTTGCGCCTGTTAAATTGCCTGCTTCTGTATGGCAACAATAACAATCGGAATATGAACAACAAACACTCTAGTGTTAGTTAAACAATTTCAGTAATGTGCCAACAATAGCAACAACAATGGCGCGTAATGAATAAGATGAACTAATGGCAACAGAAAACAAGAGAACCAACGGGCGTAAATATGGGCTGGTTTAAAGGCATGACTTACAGTATGTTACATATGTGTGTATGTAATGTATACATATATAATTGCTATAGGTGCAAAGAGGTGTGTTTGTGTTGATAGTTGCATTTGTTACTAAATGTATGTAATAATATCTTTGTTGAATTGTTTGTATTTACTATCAAAATTCCTCCAACAAAAACATTTACAAATAAAGCCAAGCACACATGCAAACGCATATGTACAGGGTTATTCATTTTGGGATTTCCAAAATAAACGTCACTGAATTTGAAGTTTCACTGAAATTTCGCAACAGTCTGACTTTTTTTTGAGAATTTTCTTAAGTTTTTTTCAGTGGCCCATTCACAATGGCACCACCTTTCTTAATTTGCAACATAATTAGTTAAGTCGCATATTTATTAAGCGATTTCAACTTAAACCGGTTAAATTAATTCAAGTTGTGTATTTTGTGTTGTTGTTTTCCATGTTATTCGATAACCTAGGTAACGTTTAGAGGTCGGGTGCAAAATAAAACGCCAAATGTAGAATTGAATTTCACCCCAGGAGTGACTGTTCGAAAAACTCTTTAGATATTTATCTGAGGGACTGTCCCTAAACTACGTAGCCTAATTTTGGCCACTTTCGAACCCCTCTCTCCCCACGTGGTCTATCGTAGCTTTTACCCGGACCCCCCCTCCCCCGTATAAAGGCACGTGGTTTTTTTATGATAAAATTTTTGGAAAAAAATGTTTATTAAAAAATGTTAGGACATTTTTGTTTCAATCCAAGCTTTGAATGAAACACGAAACTAGCCATTCATGTAAATCATCTACTACAGGCACACATGTTTCTTCTGTAATACTTTGACGGTCGAGTTGATTAGTGGATTCGTCGATTTCAATGTCATCTTCCTCAAACCATTCAATTATCGGTTCAGGGATGCTGTCAATTTGTTTGAGAGTATTTATGAAAACTGCGCTGATTTAGTGGACCCCCCGTGGTCTTTTAGTGGACCCCTCCCCCCCCAAGCAGGCTACGTAGTTTATGGATAGCCCCTAATCAGGTTATCGACCAATGGGATTCGACTCTTATCATGATACAGAAAGTATTCTTCGTTAAAAGGCATAACCATGTACTTAAGATTGTGTTTCACCTTAAAAAAAAAACAAGAAAGAACGGCTGTCTCGGTCATGCCGGAGGCTTTATATCTTTGACGAATACATCAAATTAATGCAAATTGCAAAATTTAATTTTGATAAAAACCTCATTTCTGAATAAATCGGTTGTTTGGGGGCTATATGATATGTTAGTCCGATTTCGATGTCTTTCACTACCAACATGCAATTCACAATATGTGTGCATTATGCCAAATTTCAATCTCCTAGTTTTTTTTAACCAAAACCTCATATCTGAACAAATCGGTTGCATGGGAGCTATATATGGAATATATTGTGGATTTTCTTCGCACCAGAATCGGCAGTTTTGTTTATTTACCGCACCACTCAGATGAAAGGAGAAGATGATTTTATTTTTGGTTCATCGAATTCGTTCCAGCAAAAAAAGTCGTGGAGGCCATTTGAGTGATATTATATTCAGAACTTAATTGTATCCTTTGCACTTCACATTAAATAAAAAAAAATTGAATTTCCTTAACAATTACTTTTTTTAATATTTTTTATTTTACTTTTTTTTAAATTATATCATATCTATTGGAAAACCCCTATACATGAAAGGTATAAAAATTGTTTGATCGATGTTTCCCAACAGATTTGTTACCTTAAATAATTTTCGGGTTGAATGTATTGGCATTATAAGTTATTGTTAATATGAGTTTCATTATAAGTATGTATAAACGTATCAGGCTCGGCTAATAGGTAGCCAAATTAAAAATATTTGGCATCGTAGGAAAGCCAATACAGTGAGCTATATATATATACATATATTTTGTTTTTTTGATTTAAAAATTTACATAAAAGATACTTTTTTAAATGACTTGTTTTCTTTATTATTAAAAATTCGTTTTATTTACCCAAATTTTTCTTGAATCAAGTAATATTTAACCAAAAAAGAAATATATTTTATTTAATATTAATATTTTGCCGAGAAGTAGTCTTAATAGTTCAAGAAGTTGGGAATGTTTGAATTGATCAAGTAAGTAAAAATAGCTTTATTTGGTAGTTCTGAAGCCTTAAATTCAATCTTCCGCTAATTGACGGGTTTAAGTCTGGCCTACTCCTATAGCGATTTTTATGTTTTTTAAAGTAAGACGAAATTTTGAAATTTTGATTTATTTGAATTTTCGATGTTATGAGAGGTATGCATTTGTATCAAAGTGTCCCGCAATTCTAATCTATGTTATGTTTGCAAATCAGTTCTTAACTAATTCACACACCTGAATTTTTAGTCGGACGGTTTCTATTACTTTTGCCACGCCCATAACTTATAAGAAACATTTTTTCAAATATTTTGCGTTTTTATTGTTAAGTTAAACAAACAGTTTTTAATTTAGCTTTTGCACCCTAACTGCAAAAGAAGGGTAGGTAGGTTATCAAATAACATGGAAAACAACAACACAAAATAAGCAACTTGAGTTAATATAACCGGTATGAGTTAAAATCGCTTACACAATTCCCGACCTGACTATTAGTGGCAAAGTAAAAAAGTGATACTAATTGGCTACTGAAAAAAAATCTTTAATATTCAGTGACACTTCAAAATGGTATATTTGGACAAGTCGCGAGTTATACTATATTTCATAATGCAAGAGAAAAAATGAAGAAAAAATGTTCAGTTCATTATTAAAGGGCTATCAAGTGCAAGGCTATACTTTGACATCTGTCAAACTTAGCTATCAAACTTTTTAAAGTCATGAAAATGGATCGCTTAAAAACTGCTCAAAGCGTTAAAATTGTTAAAACCTACTCCAAAAATGGTGTTTCAATTGTGGCCCCGTTTCGTGCTTTAAGAGGAGCTTATGGTGCACATAATCATCCAACTACTCAAACAATTAGTAATTGTTTAAAGAAATTTTGAAGAGATACGAAAGGTTACAGATATTGTATGGCCTGTATCTTGTTCATCTCAAATATCGCTAAGTGAATATGAAGTGTAAATGTAGCCGAAGACCCGAATGTGTCTATTACTCTGCATTCTCAAGAGCTGGGACTTTCTTACGGCACAATATAGCATATTTTGCACTGGTACTTACACCTAAAGGGTGTTTTTTATAGAGGTATAGAACTTTAAGATGCAATAAAACAACGATTATTCGATTGACATGAATTTTATTTATCCGAAAGATGATTTCTGGCATATGACCACCACGGCTGGCGCCGATATAGTCCAATCTGGACGTCCAATTTTCGATGACTTTTTCCGGCGAATGTTGTCTTCCAAATGGTCAAGCGTTTGTGGCTTATCCGCATAGACCAATGACTTTACATAGCCCCACTGAAAGAAGTCTAGCGGTGTTAAATCACAAGATCTTGGAGGCCAATTCACAGGTCCAACGCGTGAAATTAGGCGGTCACCAAACGTGTCTTTCAATAAATCTATTGTGGCACGAGCTGTGTGACATGTTGCGCCGTCTTGTTAAAACCACATCTCCTGGACATGATGGTTATTCAATTCAGGAATGAAAAAGTTAGTAATCATGGCTTTATACCGATCACCATTGACTGTAACGTTCTGAGTTGAGGATTACCTTCACTCCAAATGCGGCAGTTTTGTTTGTTGACGAAGCCATTCAACCAGAAGTGATGGATGAGTTTGTCGACGATAAAATGGACGTAGTGCGCGATACGCTTTCCGCACAGAACCATTATTTTCGAAATAAAATTGCACTATTTGCAAGCGTTGTTCAGGCGTGAGTCTATTCATGATGAATTGCCAAACCAAACCGAGAATAAATCACTTGACAGCTGTTAAAGCGGTCCCCATCTTGAAAAGTAATGCCAACTTAAAGTTCTATACCTCTATAAAAAACACCCTTTATATCCATATAAAGTACAGCTCACAACAGCTGAAGCCAGCTGAGCATTCACAATGCCGTAGTTCCGTCGATCGGGTGCGTGAACAACAAGCGGTGGACCGCGATTTTTCCAACAAACTTTTCTTCAGCGAGAAACGTGCCTCTTTCTCACTCGGTAAATACATAAATAAGCAAAATTGTCACATTTAAGGCTCCGTGGATCCTCAAATAATTGAAAAGAGCCATTACACCCAAAAAAAACTTACTGTGTGGTGCGCTTTTTGGTCCGGAGTTAGGATTGGACCTTACTTCTTTGAAAACGATAACGGTGAGACTGTCAGTGTCAATGATAACCGACTTTTTTTTTGTCTGCAACTGAAGAACTCGACTTGTTCCAACAAGATTTTGCCACATGCCACACAACACCAGTGAAAATGACTTTATTTGTTGAGAAAATTCCCGGCCGCGTAATCTCTCATATTTACGACATTTTTTCAAAATAATCAGTTTCCATAATGAAATCCATGTTATTGGGTACTTAAATGTTTTGATTGTTACAAACTTAAAGGCAAGACAAAATCCCGATAACGTTTTTCATTAGGTATGACCAATAATTTTAATCTTTGCCGCTGAAAAAATATTTCATGTGGCAATACATTCCTGGTTAGTTTTCTGTTATGCATAATTTTTGAGTGGAAAACAACTGAGTTATAAAATCCGGATAAAGTATAAAAATAATTAGAAAAATCTCTTACAACGCCCCGAAATTTTAATGTCTATTATTTATATTGTTTTTTTCTTATAGAAATGTTTCAAAATAGTGGTGGTTTGCAATTTTTTCGCTATATCACAGATAGCTCCCATGCACCGATATTTTCAGATGTGAGATTTTGGTCAAAACTCAGTCCAAAAAGCATTTAGGAGCATGAAATTTGGTATTATCCAAAAATGTTATGAATTGCTTATTGGTACTGGAAATCATCGAAATCGAAATATTATTTCATATAGACCCCATACAACGGATTTATTCAGATATGAGGTTTTGGGTAAAAAATCCATTCAAAAAACATCTAAGAGAGTGAAATTTGGTATTCTACATACTCAAATTAAAGTTCATACTGACATCAGTTGACAATTATCAAAATCGAATTTTGCAATTTCCAATAAATTTGATATGTTTATGAAAGGTATAAAGACTTTGGTATGACCGAAGACAGTCGTTCTTTCTTGTTAAATGTTTATATTTTTCCTGATACCATGGGTAAATGGTTTTGAAATTTTATATCTATTACGTCACATCATCATACATCTTTCTCCCTGCTATTCATTTAACGATTATAAACCATTGCAGCATTCTTGTATACTCATACATACAATTAAATTTTAAACCTTTTTACTATTACTGTTAATTTGTAACGTATCACGTAAATGCTAATATCGATTTAAATGCTCATATCTTATATTTAATTCATATTATTGACCTTTAATCAATGTTTTCCGCCTTCCGAAAGTTTTTGTTTAGAACTAACAGAATTTCACCATTTTTGAATACCGGTTTTCAAACAATTAGTCAATTAATTTGCACAACGGAGAGAAAAAAAGAATTTATAAAGGGTGATCCTTTTCGAGCTTCCCTATATTTTCAAAGAATAAAACACAGAAATTTCAAATTTAATGGGGAATGTTTATTATCATTCATCAATGCGGCAACGTCTCAGCTGGTCCATCCGTTGAGTCCAATTTTCGATGACTCGTTCGAGCATTTCTTCTGATAACTGGCGAATGACACGCCTGATGTTTTGCTCCAAGGCTTGAATCGAAGCGGCATTGTCCCCATAGACTTTAGAATTTACACATCGCCACAGGAAAAAGTCTAACGGTGTGATATCACACGATCTTGGTGGAAAATCAACCGGCCCAAAACGTGAAATTAACTGCTCACTGAAGTGTTCTCTCAAAAAATCCATTGATTGATTCGATGTATGGGAAGTGGCGACGTCTTGTTGTAACCAAATGTCGCGGATTTCACGAGCTTCAACTTCAGGCATCAAATAGTCGGTTATCATAGTCGATATTGACGGTTACGTTCTCATCGGCATCATTTTTGAAGAAATGGGAACCGATGATTCCACCGGCTCACAAACCAGACCAAATCGTTGTTGAATCTCTTAAGATTGCTCTTCGCCCCAAATGTGGAAATTTTGCTTGTTTACATACCTATTGAGCCAGAAATGGGCCTCATCGCTGAACAAAATTTTGCTCGAAAACGTCGGATCTTTTTGGAACTTTTCAAGAGCCCATAGAGCGAAGCGATGTCACTTGGGAAGGTCGCGCGGCTTCAGTTCTTGCACAAGCTGTATTTTGCACGCTTTCAATTTAAAATATCCACGTAAAATGCGCCAAGTCATTCCATACGTTCGTGTACACTCTGAGCTACGGCCGCTATATTTTCTCACTGCATGCTGGACGTGGTCTGTTAGGTCGAATATTATCGAATAATGAATGCTGGATCTCAAGAAAGGTGATGGTGTTGGAATAGTACGCTCAGTAGGCCGATTATGTCGACCATAAGTTGAGCGAAGTGCGCGAAACACATTCTATAGAGAACGTGAATTCTCGTAATAAAGTTGAACGGTTTGTAAATGTTGTTCAGGCGTAAGACTTTCAACAATGAAATGCCAAACAATACTGAACAAGAATAACATCACAGCTTGACACGACTCACGCGTGATCTATCAAAAAAGGGCTACTACTTGGATCACCCCACACAAACAAAAATGTTTTATACATATATACATTATTTTATATAAGCTTATAATTAAATTCATTAAATACACAATTTGTAAACCGCAATTGATTAACATTTTATTATCAGCAACTACTAAGTATAATATTTACATACATATAAGTATGTATGTATGTGCGGGTGTACTTATGTATGCACTTAAATTATAGAAATTGCTTTTGCATTGATTTTGTTAAATTAATTGAATATTTATGACAAGTAGAAGAAATTTAGATGAATTTGCATATTGTTGTGATATTGTTTGACTACTCTTGTAAATAAATATTATTGATATATGTAACATACATATATTGATTATATGATAGATAGTAAAATAATTTTCCCTTCTTTCAAAATTCCCGAAGCATAGTAGTTTCCACTCTGCATGAGAAAATTGCATAATACGAACAGTGGAAACTAATTGAAATCAGCAGCAGTGTGGTGAAAATTTGCACTAATAGAAAAAACGAAACTTGTGACGTCTTAAGGATGGATACTCATTTCAACTCAGATTTGAAGTGATATTGACTTATCCTTTCTACGAAGTGGTCGTCATTTAAAAAAAAAGGAATATTTTTCAAACCTCCATAATTGCATTGAAAATGAAACAGTGGGAAAAGCCGAACACGAATACCCAATTGATGGCGATGAAAAGGATGTTTCATAACATGAGTATGAAGTTTCGAACAATAATTTTATGCCTTGAGGAAACAAAACAATGGGATGATCTAACAAGTAAGCATTTCATGTGTAGTGTGGAAGAATTGCATGCGCTTTATCAGCTTATTTGTGAAATATGTTCGGATGAGAGCTTGAATGACGATTGCACACTAAGTGTGAATATTGTCATATCCACAAAAATGGAGACTCACCAGTCTGCTTGATTTATCGTGGGATAAGCTTTCTCAATATCCCAAGAAATATTAAAGCACACCGACGATTTCTGGCTTCAGACTAGATAAATCCATTATTGATCAGATCTTCACAATGTCCCGAATCTGGAAAAGTATCCGTTAAAAAACACACACACACCGACTCTTTGTCGATTTTAAAGCGGCTTACGATAGCAGGAAAAGGAGCTATCTCTATGTCGGTATGTCTGAATTTGGTATCGTCACAAAACTAAAGTTTCATCGGAATCGGAAAGGATATCGCTAAACCGTTCGATGCAAGATTTCAGACAAGTTGAGTCTCTATCGTGAGTCTCTTGAAGACTGAATGAAGGTTATAATTATCTTCTTCATGAGTGTTCCACTAATACCGTATGTTTATGATATTGAAATAATTCGATAATAATTGATAGAATTTACCCGCAGTAAGGCATGCCTGTGAGAAGAGGTGACTAAAATCCAATAGTTTCTTTTTCAGTCGGGTCTTTGTACCGGAACGAACCGGATTATTTCCCAACAAGGCCTGTCACTCCCACAATACTCCCCGAAAGCACTTTTGGGAAAAATTTTTGCGATTACCACAAGAACAGTAGGCGAAGACAAAACGAAATATCTCCTGTCATCAAACAAACAGTCAGTGAATTTTGGTTTTAGTTCCTATTTTACTTTATCAGTCATAACTTTGAAGACATAGACAATTTCGTCTGTGTGGCTCGAGGCTCCCTATTTTTTTTAAAGAAAAAACACAAAAAATTAAAATTTAATTTGGAATATTTATTATCATTCGAAATTACATTCTTTGACATTAATGATGGTCCATCCGTTGAGTCCAATTTTCGATGACTCGTTCGAGCATTTCGACTGGTAACTGGCGAAAGACACGTGTGCTGTTTTACTCCAAGGCCTGAATCGAGACGGGATTATCCGCATAGACTTTAGCCATTACATATCCTCACAGGAAGAAGTCTAACGGTGTGATATCACACGATCTTGGAGGCCAATCGACCGGCCGACCGAAGCGTTCTCTCAATAAATCCATTGATTGATACGATGTATGCGAAGTGGCTCCGTCTAGTTGAAACCAAATGTCGCCGAGATCACGAGCTTCAACTTCAGACATTAAATAGTCAGGTATCACGGCACGATAAAGGTCGCCATTGACGCTTACGTTCCCGCCGGCATCATTTTTGAAGAAATATGGACCGATGGTTCCACCGGCCCGCAAACCATATCAAACCGTATTTTTTTCTGGCAGCTCTTGAATCTCTTCATGTTGCTTTTCGTCCCAAATGTGGCTATTTTGCTTGTTTACGTACCCATTGAGCCAAAAATGGGCCTCATCGCTGAACAAAATTTGGCTCGAATATTTCGGATCTTCTTGGAAATTTTCAAGAGCCCATAGAGCAAAGCGATGTCTCATGGGAAAGTCGAATGGCTTCAGTTCTTGCACAAGCAGTATTTTGTACGCTTTCAATTTAAGATCTCTACGTAAAATGCGCCAAGTCGTTCCATACGTCAGTCCGAGTTGCTACGAACGGCGCCGAATCGACTCTCCACGGTCTTCGTGTATACTCTCAGTTATGGCCGCTATATTTTCTTCACTGCGTGCTGAACGTGGTCTATTCGGTCGAATATTATCCAATAATCAATGTTAGGTCTCAAGATGGGTGACAGTGTTGTGTATAGTACGCTCAGTATGCGTTGCAGTTCTCGCTAGTGGAAATAGAGAAAGAAGAAACCTTCACTGGGAAGATTATGAGGAAAACGGCCTTGCCTCACTTGGTGTTTCCAATTGGCGCCGAATACCGTAGAGAACAAAAGGTTGACGCACTACTATTGATTACAATTACGTAAGCAGTACCTACTCTAATTAGGAAAAAAAAGAAGAAGAAGAAAAAGAGGAAGAAGAAGAAGAAGAAGATGAAAAAGAATAACTATGGTAAGACGAGGTCTTGAGTTGCTATCTGGTTCTGTGTCGAAACCTCCTACAGAGTGTCGTCTAATCTAAAAAGTAATCGGCTCCATGGTAAGTGGAGCTAAAAGCGTCAAATCCAGAATATTTTTACTACTCCGGAAAAGCATCAAGTGCATAGTTAAAAATTCTTATTTCAAGCTCGAAATCTATTATTATGTGCATTTGTTTCTTTTTTTTCTCCATAACATCGCGGCTGTTCAAATTGCCATAAATAAACCATAATTTTCGTATGCCTGATTCGCTTTATATCCTCAAATACATGCATGTATTGTGCATGTATGCATATCAGTGAGTATTTTTAACTGTTTCATAGTGTACGTATGTTTGACTATGCACATATTTACTTTTCTCTCTTGGCTTATCTTCAGCCATGCATTATAATATCTGGATCTCAACCTCACGTCTACAGTGTCCAGTGTCTACAAACAGACGGACGTTGGTTTCTGTTCGATAGTAAGCTAATTTAAACAACAAAAACAACATCAACAGCAGCACTGACTGGCAGACAGACAAAGTATCAGCAGGTCCAGCTGCAACTCCGTCACTATAGACACTTAGCCAGACAGACAGACATCATCATCATTGTCGTTGGCGCTCTTGGAGTTGAATTGATTTGATTTTGTGAGAGTTGTTGCTGCTGTCATTGCTGCAAGCGCTGCAACTACGACTGACGAAGTTACTCCGTTCATTCCAGCATTGTGGCCATACACAACTTCGAACATGTGCAAGTATTTAAAAATATAAATATACATATGCATGTGCAAATACATAAATGTGTATCGCCATATGTGTGTGTTTGTGTGTTTGCATCCCCGTCCGGCTCAGTCAGTCATGTATGCAACTTTTCAGCATCAGCGCGCATTTAACAACATGAAAAAGTGTAAAAAGTCAATTTTCGAGTTCGTAAATTTATTTATTAAACGTTTTCCCCGGCACACTGCACCGCAGAGCACCACTGCATAGCTGCACAGCGCATCGAACCTTACCAAAAGGCCTTACTCCTCCCTCTCCCGCCTCCTCATCACTCTCTTGGCCAATTTTCAACGCCAAACACGAAAGCTAGACACTGCCATGAAAGATGTTGTTATTGTTGTTCTTAATATTGCTGCTCATGCTAAAACCAGCACTACTGCTGTTTGTGGCTATGTGTGTGTTGTTGTTGTTGTTGTTGAGCTTGGCGCATGTGGCTTTTGAGGTAGCCACTGTCGCACTGGCCAATAATGTTGCTAGCATGTTTGCTGTTGCTGTTGCTGTTGCTGCAGCACAGTTGTTGTTAACAATTATGTTTGTTCTTGTTGTGATTGCATTCTTGTCGCTTTTGTAGTTGTTTCTTGTTATTACTGCTGCTGCTCGTTGTTGTTGCAGTTCTGTTTTTTATTTGCCAGTTGTTATGGTTGTAGCCGCCGTATCCATGACAGTTGCCACCACCAGTGAGTAAGCGCATGTGTGTATGCTACTTGTGTTCACGTAGATGTTGTAACAGCTGCCGCCACTCGTTTGTGGCTGCCGCCCGCTGCCTCCTGCCTGCTCCAAACGCCGCAGCTATAACCAGCATCACCAACAACAACAACAGCAGCCACCAGTATTACTCACCACAACTACAAGCACGTTGCAATAGTTAATGTTTTTGTTGTTGTTGCTTCCAAAGCTGTTTTTATTATCTCGGGGTTGACTACATTTGCCACTCGCCGCTCGCTGCTGCAATTAAATTGCGTCTGTCGCACGAAAATTCCAACAAAATATATTTAATTTTTTTGTTTTTTAATTTTTATATTTGCATTTTATTTTATTATTCCAACACTTTGCTGTTGTTTTGTGCTAAAGTGATTTTTAGTAACTTTATCTCTGTTAAAACACTCTGCACTGCACTGGTTTCTTGCACACGAAAAACACACACACACATGACAAACTCACATTTATATATGTATGTAGTTGATAAATATTTACTTAAAACAGGTTTGTATGCCAAAGTCCTCGGTGCATATGTGCATACATATGTGTTGTTGCAGTTCAATGTGTGCATGTGTAAGTGTTTCTATGTTCATCTCTCTTAGGTGCTATTATCTATGTCGTGTGTTTAGTGCATTGGAAGTATTTGTTGAGGTTTAAATAAGAGTACAAATATATATATACATATTTTTTCTTTTCATAGTTGTTGAAAATAAATACAAGGAAAACCACTGCAGAAGTGCAAAAGACAAGGTCACCCTTGTGGCCACAATGGCAGTGGCAATGGCAAAAATCTACTGCTGCTGCTGCTGCGTTGCAGGTTCGCCATGTCTTGGCAGGTGTTTGGCGTTGTAAGTACAATAAATAAAGTATGAGAACATAAATAAATAACGAAAATGCAAGCTCATGTTTTTTCTTTACATTATTCAACCATTTATTTGAAAAAAATGAATAAAAGTGAAAAAGTGACATTTAATATCACCAAATGTTCACAAATAATTCAAAAATTGCTCAACCAAACAAACAAAATGAGAAATGTTAAGAGAATAAATGTTTAGTGTATTTAGTTTGGAATAAAGTATCTGCAGACTTGATTTGAAAGTATACGCGTAGAAGAACTCACTGATATTCGTTTATTTTTTTATTATATTATAAATTAATTAATTAATTTTTTTAATTAATTAAATTATTTAACTATTTACTTACACATTTTTTACTTATTTAATTATATAATTATTAACTTATTTATTCATTTATTTATTTATTTATTTATTTATGTAAATAATTATTTATTTAACTATTTATTACTTATTTATTTATTTAATGAAATAATTATTTATGAGCTTACATATTTATATACGTTTTTTTTTAATAAGTAAATTTTTGTTATTTGTTTATTTATTTAATTATTCAATTATTAATTTATTTCTTTATTTATTTATTTATTTATGTAAATAATTATTTATTTAACTATTTATTACTTATTTCTTTATTTAATGAAATAGTTATTTATGAGTTTAGATGTTTATTTACGTATCTATTTTTTGTTTTACTTAGTAAATTATTGTTATTTGTTTATTTATTTATTTTTTTATTCAATTATTCATTTATTTATTTATTTATATATTTATGTAAATAATTATTTAATTAACTATTTATTGTTTATTTATTAAATTAACTATTTATTAATTTACATATTTATTTACTTACCTATTTTTTGTTTTAATTATTTAATTACTTTTATTTAATTATTTTTTATTTATTGAATTATTTATTTATTTATATATTTATGTTTTTATTTATTTATTTAATAATTAATATCTTTATTTACATTTTTAGTTCTATATTCGTATATTAATTAATTTATAAAATATAACAATTTAATATATAATTATTTTTATTAATTAATTTGTTTATTAATTTATTTGTTAATTCCTGTTTATTCTATATTTCAGTACCTATTTATTAAGTAATTTTTATTTCACTTATTTACCTGTTTATCTACTTTAACTATTTAATTATTTATTTATTAATTCTTAATTTATTTATTCATAAATATTTATAAATTTATATATTTATTTATTTGTTTATTATTTATTTAATTATTATTAAAATAGCTATTGACATTTGTGTTTTCTTATTTATTTATTTTTTTTAATTATTTACTTTGTTATTTATTTATTTAACTAATTATTATGTTTATTTAGTTGTTTAGCTCTGAATATGTATATTACTTAATTTATTTTATTTTGTTTTTATTTTTTTTTTTTTAATTTAGTTTTAATAATGTGTCTTTATTTTTTGTTTTCTTATTTATTTCCTTATTTCATTAATTATTTATTAATTAAAATATATTTTATTTATTTACATGTTTTTTACTTATTTATTTATTTATTTATTATATTTAATAATTAATTTTTTATTTATTTTTTTTTAGTTTTATATCTATATATTTATTAATTCATTACATTTTTTACGGTAAATTTTAATTTTTTTAATTTTTGTATATATTATTTGTTTATTTATTTTATTATTTTTAATTTTTTTATTTTTATTTTTAGTTCTAAAGGGTGATCCAAGTAGAGATACTTTTTTCAATAGCTTTTTTCTGACAGATCACAGATCATGAGTCGTGTCAAGCTGTCATGTTATTTTTGTTCAGTATTATTTGGCATTTCGTCATAAAAAGACTTACGCCTGCACAACGTTTACAAATCATTCAACTTTATTAAGAAAATTCATGTTCTGTAAAGAATGTGTTTTGCGCGCTTCACTCAACTTATGGTCAGCATAATCGTCCTACTTAGCATATTATTCGCAACACCATTACCCATCTTGGGACCCAGAATTCATTATTGGAACCGAATAGACCCCGTCCAGCACGCAGTGAAGAAAATATAGCGGGCGTAGCGTAGAGTGTACACGAAGACCGTGGAGAGTCGATTCGGCGCCGTTCGCAGCAACTCAGACTGACGTATGGAACGACTTGGCGCATTTTACGTTGAGATCTTAAATTGAAAGCGTACAAAATACAGCGTGCTCAAGAACTAAAACCGCTCAACCAAACCAACCCAAGCGATATCGCTTCGCACTATGGGCTCTTGAAAAGTTCCAAGAAGGTCCGACTTTTCGAGCCAAATTTTGTTCAGCGATGGGGCCCATTTCTAGCTCAGAAAAACCAACGGTTTGGGGTGTTTTCTGGGCCGGTGAAATCGTCGGTCCATATTTCTTCGAAAATGATGTCGGTGAGAACGTAATCGTCAATGGCGACCGTTATCGCGCCATGATAATCGACTATATTATGCCTGAAATTGAAGCTCGTGAACTCCGCGACATTTGATTTCAACAAGACGGCGCCACTTCCCACACATCGCATCAATCAATGGATTTATTGAGAGAAGACTTCGGTGAGCAGATAATTTCACGTTTTGGGCCGGTCGATTGGCCACCAAGAATGTGTGATATCACACCGTTAGACTTTTTCCTGTGGGGATATGTAATGGCTAAAGTCTATGCGGACAATCCCGCTTCGATTCAGGCCTTGGAGCAAAACATCATGCGTGTCATTCGCCAGTTACCAGTCGAGTCATCAAAAACTGGACTCAACGGATGGAGCAGCTGAAACGTAGCCGTAGCCAACATTTGAAGGAGATAACCTTTAAAAAATGAACGCCAAAATATGTTCTTTCGAATGATAATAAACATTCCCCATTAAATTTGAATTATCTGTATTTTTTCTTTAAAAAAGTAGGGAGCCGCAAAATATATCACCCTTTATTATTTATTTATTTATAACTACCATTTTTCATAATACAGACTCTGGCCCCACTTAACAAACTTAAATTTACACATTCTGTCTAAAAAGTGTAAAGTACAGTGAAGTAATAGTTTAAGAATTCGTTAATGGCATGGTCAAAAGTTCTTCCGTCCCTAAGTTGACCGAACTGTCCCCTTTTGTTCAAAGAAATAACTATAGTTTTCATTTTTTCTGCAAAATATTTATTTATTCGTCTGCATAGATGTTGCCTTCAAAGCAGTGCTCATTAGAGATTTTGCACTAGTTTCAGCGCTTCTGCAAATCCCCCAAACCCTTCTCAAACGAGATATTATATTTAAGATATCCTTAAGTTGTTTCTGTAAAACGACGGCCCTTTAAGAACCAAACAGAATTTCGTGTGCCGAACTGTCACTTGAACTGTTACCGAAAACTCACACTAGTATACAGCATTCAAAAGCGATTAAGATTTGCTTCGCTCTAGTCGTAGAAAAACGCCTTTAACCGAACTTAACGTCGGTGAATTCAGGGAAATGGTAAGTTGAGAGAACTAGCAGCTATAATCTGTTGTATCGCACGAATCAACTCGTAATATTTTAAACGAATGTTTGGTCATGAAACACATTGCCACTTGGCTAGTTCCGATGGATATACATTTTCTTCAAAAACACAAACGCGTAAAGGTGGCTGAAGACATGTTGTCCGAGCTCAAATTTATAAAACGCATTGCCACTAAGTGTTGTGCAGTCGGAATTCTTATCAGAAAGTCAAACGGTAAATAATGAATATTCATATGACAATTATGCAGAGTTTGAGAGATAAATTTGTCGAAAAAGGCTGTATTCTTTGAAAGAAAGCGTATGCATTCTGTATCATATCTTCTCATAAGCCTATTATTGTAGACAAATTTCTGTATTGAAATTCATCAAATGCTACCTAACGACCACTTTTTTCAACTAATATGGCTATGGCTGACTTCTTTCTCTTTCACTTCCAGGTAGTCGTTTTTAGACCTAGAGGAGACATAAAGGAGAATGCGCTGAGAGAACTAAATTGATTTTAGCAAAATATTTTAAAAATGTTTTAACGACTATCATATGTAGATCGAAATTTCTAATCTGATCTTAACCTAGTCAGGACATCCATCTATTCAATATCACGATCGAGTACACAGTGCCTATCTCGAAATAGTCGCAGATATGAAAAATGAACGAAAATTCTACCGAAGACACCACTACTACTCATTTCGAGGCATTATTACGACTTGGAAGAGGGAACTAAATTCTCCTGTTCTCAAGTATATTCCGAGCCTGAAACACCAATCGATAATAAAACAATCAGCCATCACTCGACTGCGTCCAGGCGAGCAGTAGGCGAAGCCTCCTAGTAAATTTACAAAAAGAAAAATACTCTATTTTTTAAACTACCCTTTTTTTGAGGGTAGGAAGTTTCAAAAATACTCATTTAAACATATGAAATATAAAATACTGTAAACGTGCATAAAGCCTCCAAGAAAAATTTCTGTCTCTGAAGACCACACAATGTCCGATGTCCGTGATTTGCACAGTTCTACAAATTCTAATGAATTTGTGTAAATTTTTTATGTCGATCCTTCAGAGAGCAGTCAATGGTATCAATGGGTATTTGAAAAAAGACGATTAATAGGTAGAAAATTAAGAGGCGCTTCTAGCACCTGTAGAAAGTTAGGGAAAACAGGGGATGTCAACCACTAAGTTTGTTGCAAGCTGTTTCCCAATTTTAGCTGAAGTAGATACCAAAAGTTTTGCGGTTTATGCAGTGGCGAATGCTGCGATCTACACACCTTGAAATAGATATCTGGATTTCCGGCTCATATGTGAGTCAGATATTTATATAGAAGAGGAAATAATCTTGAGAATACCAATTGTTACATATCTCAACACGAAGGTAGCACAAATTTGATTTTCCATTGCTCAGTAAAATTTTCTGTTTTAATTGAACTCTATAACTGAGCCCAGAAATACAAGTTTTCGTAACTTGTGATAGGAGCGAACGTAATGACCAGTCCTGTAACCACCCGCCAACCACTTCGATTTAACTAAGCAAAAAATGTCCATTGGTATCTAATCTCTTTTTTTAATGCAGTTAAAATCTCTTTTTTTTAATCCAGTTAAAGAAGGTGTAGCTACAGATCACTTACGAAACTCCTCAAGTTTCAATCAAAACATGAGTATATTAGAAATTCGTATTCAACTTTCTATTGGAATTTTGTTTATATGCAATTGTACACCAACAAAGTGTCAATAAAATTCGTTAAAATACGTATATACTCGTGCATGCATATTTACGGCTGTCTATGTCTATCTATCCATTGACATTTTGGATTTGTGGCAATTCGTATGCAATGAACGCTACAAGCTGCCAAACCGAGCCGCCAAGCCAACCATCAACCGACTCCAACAGCACCGCGTCGCTGACATGATCCATTAGACATATACTATGTAAGTATGTTTGTATACACATTTACACCTGTATGCTATATGAGTTTATTCTCAGCACTAACACGTCGAATATCTCCTTTTGTTGCTAACGTGTTGTCCAAAGGCCCACAACTAGTGTTTGTATGTAACTACTACATATGCATGTGTAGCTGCAAATATCTGAACATTTACGTAACTAAGTGTTATGGCTCTGTGTTCTGCTCTGCGTTACGTTGCTTCTGTTTTCAAATGTTTTCACATTAGGGTAATCCGAAAATAAAAATTACTTAAATCAAATTTAACTTGTAGTAGTACAAGTAATAATATGAAAAAAAAGTACAAAAGTTCCGAGAGTTGCGTAGCATATATAGACAGAAAAAGCATTCGAGGACACGGCTTAAGCTGTTGACCCGAAAATTCCATAATAAAAACAGTCGTGTCAAAACCGACGTGGTAACTGACGTTCAAAGCATATTGAGTTTATGGAGTGAACACTTCTCCAGCCTACTCAAGTGGTTTAGACGTACTGTCGTCCGTCTATGATGAAGTTCAAATAGTGATTGCCCGCTAAAGGACAACAAGGGGCTGGGGCCGACGGCTTACCAGCTAAGCTGTTTAAGCATTTCAGCGAATAACTGAGAAGGTGGATGCAATTACTTATTTGGAGAACATGGCCGACGAAAACACCCCAACTATTGGAACCCGAGTGTGATGTTCCCTACACTGAATCAGCGTCAATTAACGCAGAATAATCCGCCTAAATATTACATATATGATGTTATCGTGCATAATGTGTGAGGGATTGAATTCCGTCGTCAACGAGCTGTTTTAATTCCAACCTTGAACCAGATATTCAACATTCGCCAAATCCTGTAAAAGACCTGTGATAAATTATCGATATGCTAAACCTCTTTGTCCATTATAAAGCTGCCTTCGATACCGCAAAATTGAGCTACTTCTCTTTCCCTCTCTGCGAGATTTGTATCCCCACAAAATGTATACGACTACGCAAACTGATGCTGGGCAAGACCAAAAGCTCCATTAGAATTGAGAAGGATCTTGGTACAAAACGCGACTCTCTTTCGTGTGACTTCTTCAACGTAATGCTGGAGAAAAAAATAAGAGTTGCAGAGCTAACAAAGAGCATACAACTGGACACAAGACGAAATATCTCTTGTCATCAAACAAATAGTCAGCGCTATAGCTCCCACGGCACTGCTGACAGTCATAACTTAACCGTTGTAGACGTTTACAACATCCGCTGACTCAGCTTTGGGAACTCGGTTCGGTCATGTCATCCGGATAGATGAAAACAGTCCCGCTCTGAAAGTATTCGATGTAGTGCTTGCTGGTGGAAGCAGAGGAAGACCTCCACTCCGTTCGAAGAACCAGGTGTTGAAGCACCTAGCATCACTTGATGTCTCAAATTGATTAGAACTCACCAACACTGCATATAAGTATGTCTGTCTGAAAGGTCTAGAAGTCGGAATGATTTAAAATACACATTTCGAATCACCCTAATGTGCATACGTATATGAATATTACTATTGCTTGCAATTGCAATCATCATCATTCTAGATGTTCGAGGCGTTCACGCGCTTAGAATGCGAATTAGGCGTAACCAACAAATATTTGCAGTAAAATGCACTTGAAATTTTCGCAATCTGCTGCCGATAAAAGCAACAACACAAAAAAATGTACACAAACAGCGATAGGTAGGAGGAGTAGCTGCAGCAACAACACACAGTATCTATTCGTTGGTGGAAGCATTGAAGTGAAAATTGCTCACTCCTACACATACATACATATGTTTGCATGGATATGTATGTATGTTTGCATGAAAACAAATGGATATCACGCGATAACAACAGCGATTGCAACAGAATAGTAAAAATTCAAAAATACCTACATACATACGAGTATAACCATATGTATGTACTCGTAGATACATGTTAGACACATCAACACACACAGGCCCTGTGCGCACTTGTACAGCAAGCCAATAAAAATAGCAACAAAGCAAAAGCTTGAGATGATGAATGGCACTCGAGAAGCGTAAACAAAGTGCAAGTGCATAACACAAAATTTTGAGAAATGATTTGTTGCCTCTGGCGTTGTTACCACACTGCAGCTGCCACTGTTGCAGCGAATGTATAACTATGGGATATGAGAAAGTTTTAGGAAATTTTATTTTTTTTTTTTTAATTTAAGATTTTTTTTATTCCATTGCAAACTTCTAGCCTCAAACTTAAACTATGAATTTGAGAATTCTTCGTATCTATCTAAAATAACATTTTTATGATCTTAATATTAATAAACTGTTCAGTAGTCAAAAGCAGCATTCGATAATTATATTTTTGTAGAAAAAACCATTTATAATTTTGTAATTTGATGAACGAAAATAAGTCTAATTACACAGAAAGATCGAATATTTCAGTCTTAATCCTTCTTCGAAGGAAAATAATCGCTCGGATACCAGCTCAAACCGAACTAATTCGCCTTCTGTTCAACAATTTTTCTTCATATCTTTCATTGTCTACTGATACTCTACCTGTGCTAACCACCTTAGTGAAAACAACCTTGTTAGTTCTGGTGAGTTTTTGTGTTTTTTTTTGTTTTTGTTTTTTTTTTGGTACTTAACTATATCAAACCTTATTTTTAGATAAAATTATGTGCGGATCTTACTGAATCTGTATGGCAAAAGTCATACTAAATACAACTACATTGGTGTAGACGCCCTTTGCGCGATTATCGCCGATTCAATAAACGCGCTACATCCTATTCTTTTTTTCTCAATTTGGCGCCAATTGGAAATACCAAGCCAAACCAGGTACTTCTTAATTTGAAAGGCCATAAAACTTCTTCGTCGCAATGACTATTGGCTTCCACGCTTCTGTGCCATACAGCAGGACGCGAATGATGAGCGGCTGGTAGTAACGTGAAGAGTGGAATTTATATTCAATTACCTATTACCTATTAGGTCAGTTGAAAAGTCCACGGCCAGACACATAGATGGTGTTTCCAGAATTAATAAATAAATGATTTTTAGTTTGCCAGGAAAATCAACCATCAAGGACTGGTATGCTAAGTTTAGACTTGGTGAAATGAGCTCCGAAGACGGTGAACGCAGTGGACGTCCAAAAAAAGGTTGTTACCGACGAAAACATTAAAAAAATCTACAAAATTATATTGAATGACACTAAATAAACTGAAGATATACATCATATCATTCACGAATATTTGAGTATGAAAAGGCTCTATGTAAAGTGAGTGACGCGCGAGTTCGCTTTTGACCAAAAACAACGGCGAGTTGATGATTCGGAGCACTGTTTGGAGATGTTCAAGAGTGATAAACACGAGTTTTTGAGTTGATAAGTGGCATTGGATAAAACATGGCTCCGTCATTTCACTTTGAAGTCCAATCGACAGTCATCCGAGTGGACTGCATACGATGAACTCTCTCCAAAGCATGAAAAAACGCAACAGTCGGATGGCAAGGTTATGGCGTCTGTATATTGGGTTGCGCATGGCAAATTTTTCATTGACTACCTTTAAAAAGGAAGGACCATCAACAGCAACTATTACATAGCATTATTAGATCGTTTGAAGAATGAAAAAGCCGAAAAACGGCCGCATTTGTAGAAACAGGAAGTGCTTTTTTACCAAGACAATGCAACGTGTCACATGTCAGTGAAATCGATGTGCAAAATCCATGAATTGAGCTTCGAATTGCTTCCGCATCGAACGTATTCTTGTTATCTGGCTCCCAGCGACTATTTTTTGTTCCCAGATCTCAAAATAATGCTCCCTTGTAAGAAACTTTCGTCAAATGAAGTGTTGATCGCCGAAACTGAACTGCATGTTTTGAAGCAAAGAACAAATCGTACTACAAAAGCGGTATCGAAAAGTAGGAGGGTCGCTTTATTCAGTATATCACCCTTGAAGGAAACTATGTTGAATAAAAAAAATGAATTTTGTCAAAAAAATGTGATAATGTGGTAGCGACTTTTCAATTAACCAAGTCCAAAGTAGCAGCAGTTGGCAAGAATGATTCTGGATTGGATTTCAACTGACATTATAATTGGACATATATTATTGTTCTAAGAACCAGTATGCTAGATAGACGAAACTATCTATGACTTCAAAATTATGACTGTAACAATGACATATAAGCTCGACACAAGACGACAGAAGAGATTTCTTCACTACCAATCTACTTTTACTAGTTTTTTGCGCAGTCTACTCGTATATAAAGCGATTGCTGAGACCAGAAAATTTCTCTTTCTCTTGTCAGAGTTTCCCTTGTTTTTTTTCATTATAAAATTTTTTACAAAAGCAAGAAAGAATGGTTTTTTCAGGAGTGTAGAATATAAATTTTTATTTATCTCTCATGAATTCACACAACGAGATAAAAAAAAAAACAAAGAAAATCGAAATTTAAAAAAATCTCATGGGAATGTACATATATAGTATGTATACAGTTATTTTTTAGAATAGTTTTTAATTACCTAATTTTGAACATTTCCTTTAGCAAGTGATGCAAATTCACTAAATTGTATAAATCAATGAAATGAAGCTGAATTTCATGAATGTAAGTAATTTCATTACTAAACGTTAAAACATTCAAGTTTAAATATCGTCAAACTTGCATACACACATTTATTTACATACATATGTGAATAGTTAACGATTTCTAATTTCAGTGTACGATGCCTCAAAATAGTTATATAAAAGTGCGAAATTACTTAAAAATACATATACAAACATATTTGGGCTTTACAAATTGTCATTCGCACAAACCTCGAAATAATCTCACACATATATGGGCATATGTATGTATAGAAGCACAACAACGAGGAACTAACAAGTACGCAGGTGCTAATCTGTTAATTACACAAATAACACGACCGATCAGCAATCATGAGAGAGTTTTTTCCCCCACTAAAATGAAATAAACAATGACAAAACCAAAATCGGTAAACCGAAATTTCAATAGTACGAAAATAAAAGTAGAAAATAGTACTTTAAGGTTGAGATGCTCTGAGGAAAACAAAATTGTTTAACTAAACTAAAACACACGCATACTAGTATACAAATGTAAAAAATATGTATGTATTATATTTAACACAAAATTTATTAGAAAATGCTTTAAAAAAAATCTGATAAAAAATTTCATAGTAAGAGTAAAAATGAGGAGTGCCCAAGTAAATAATACACCCGTTTTTTTTTTTGCTAAACATAAAGGGTGATCCAAGTAGGCGTACTTTTTTCAATAGCTTTTTCTTGACAAATCACGCGTGGGTCGTGTCAAGCTGTCATGTTATTTTTGTTCAATATTGTTTGGCATTTCATTGTTGAAAGTCTTACGCCTGAACAACATTTACAAACCGTTCAACTTTATTACGAAAATTCACGTTCTATAAAGAATGTGTTTCGCGCGCTTCGCTCAACTTATGGTCAACATAATCGGCCTACTGAGCGTACTATTCGCAACACCATCACCCATCTTGAGACCCAGCATTCATTATTGAATTATATTCGACCGAATAGACCACGTCCAGCACGCAGTGAAGAAAATGTAGCGACCGTAGCTCAGAGTGTACACGAAGACCGTGTCGTATGGAACGTATGGAATGACTTGGCGCATTTTATGTTAAGATCTTAAATAGAAAGCGTACAAAATACAGCCTGAACAAAAACTGAAGCCGTTCAACCTTCCCAAGCGACATCGCTTAGCCCTTTGGGCTCTAGAAAAGTTCCAAGAAGATCCGACGTTTTCGAGCCAAATTTTGCTCAGCGATGAGGCCCATTTCTGGCTCAATGGGGTATGTAAACAAGCGAAATTGCCACATTTGGGACAAAAAGCAACCTGAAGAGATTCAAAAGCTGCCAGTGGCGGTGGGAACGTAACCGTCAATGGGGAGCGCTATCGCGCCATGATAACCGACTATTTGATACCTGAAATTGAAGCTCGTGATCTCCGCGACATTTGGTTTCAATAAGACGGCGCCACTTTCCACACATCGCATCAATCAATGGACTTATTGAGATAAAATTTCGGTAAGCAGATAATTTCACGTTTTGGGCCGGTTGATTGACCACCAAGATCGTGTGATATTGCACCGTTACACTTTTTCCTGTGGGGATATATAAAGTTTAAAGTCTATGCGGACAATCCCGCAAAAACATCACGCGAGTCATTCGCCAGTTACCAGTCAAAATGCTCGAACGAGTGATCGAAAATTGATGGAATCAACGGATGGCCAACTGAGACGTAGCCGCGGCCAACATTTGAAGGAGATAATCTTCAAAAAGTAAATGCCGAATTATTCCCAATAAAATTTGAATTTTCGGTGTTTTTTTTTTTTCTTTAAAGTAGGGAACCGCAAAATGGATCACCCATAAATATAATATAAAAATATAAATCTGCAATAAAATGCAAATTAGTTAGACATAATGGAAAATTTTGCAAAAAGTTACTAAATAATTAATTTTTATTAATTTTTGGTTTTTACTTTCATCAGAAGTTGTAGTAAATTATTGTAATAAAATATAGGGAGTGTAAATGCACTTACAAGATTTAGTATTAAAAAAAAATGAAAAAATTATAAGAAAAGCTTTTAATTTTTTTTTTATAATATATATAATTGATTATGCGCGTAAGTGCAATTTTTGCTTTGCAGCACTGTATTAAGTATAAAAAAAGCCCAAATATTCGTTGCTTGCTATAAATATTTATGACTATTTCGCTTAAGCAATCAGACTTTTCGAACGTGACATTTTTTAAGTCCATTGCACTGAATTAAATTTTTTTTTTTTTTGGTTTTTTTTTTTTTTGAAATTGATTTAATTTTTTATTCACACAAATATAAATAAAAAATTCATATTAACATACCAAGAAATGAAGCACAACCAAATTGTCGCTTAATTTGGAGAAATGAAAGTGAATTTCTTTTATTTATGAATGTACGTATATACTCGTACATATGTAAGTAAATCAGACCAACTTGGCTTGGTAAAAAGTTATTTACTGCCAAAAGCTTTTTGCTTTCTTTTTTATTTATGTGAATATGAATATTTTTAAATTTATTTTTGAGGTTCGAAAAATTTGAGAGATATTATTACCCAAAAAATTGCGATTACGGGGAGATAATTCTATGAAAATAAAAATATCACTTGCCTAGACTTAAAGAATAGTTAACTCCTGAAAGGTGAGGGTTGATTATTTTAACTGTTTTTTTAAGTAAAAATATTAAAATATTTAAATCTGATTTAATTTAGAAAATATCTACTCATGCTATTTTTCTTATTTTATAATTATTCATAGTAAATTCTAAAGCTTATTTTTAGCTTGCGAAATTTGTAAAAATATTGTATTGAAAAATTGTGGTTATCTGCATTTCAAAAAAAAACAGTACACTTATGCAAAAAAAATTTCTTAAAAATTATAAATAAAAATAATTTTCATAAAGCCTACTTACATATATAATTTTTTTCGCTTATTTTATTATTACTTTTCGATTTCAACACCACTTACCTGGAAAACAATTTTGCTTTAAAATGTTCGTAAAACTGTAGTAGTTTCTTCGACAGTTTCTTCGATGCAAAAATTTCTATTCCACTTTGAGTAGACGGAGCTGCGTGTGGTAATCGAAGCAAAAAAAAAGACAACAACAAAGAAATACCAATGAAAATATTAACGAACTCGTAATTGAAAACAACACTGAAGAAAAAATCACAATAATATTGAAAAACAAGATATAGAAAATACTGTGTAGTAAGTAAGCACTAAACAGCAACAACAAAAATTACTCTAACGAAAAATGTTACAAATTACTTTAGTCAATAAAGTCAAGTAGAAATAAGTAAAATTTAGTGTTAAAAAATTTTATTGCTCAAAAAAATAAAAAAAAGCAACCCGCTCACACACGCATAACAACAAACCGAACGAGAACTGGCGCGCACACGCGCATGCGCACACACAACGGACACACACACGCGCGCAAACTTAAGAAATGTTAAATCGTAAGCGAAAATGTTGAACAATTTGCGAGCTATAACGAATTTGAAAATTATATTGCAACGCACGAAAAGACACTTATACATGCATGTAAATGAATATTTATGTACAAACATATGTACATATATACGATCGTATGCACTATAGATTTGTAGAAAATAATTTAAGCGTATTCACAAAGCTCACAACTAATAATAAAAATTACATAATTTACGATTTACTCGAAGAAAGCAAAAAAATCGTTATGAAAAATAATTTGATATGTTTGTGCGCAGGCGTATATCACATATTTCGATATTTAAGCATTTTTTAAACGTAAACGCGCACTTAATTTTTGCGAAAACTTGTAATATTTTACGAAATACCGAAATTTTTTTATTATAAACAACTTTTTTTCACTATTTTTTAGTAATGTATTGTTTTTTAAGGTGTTAAAAATATTTTCGATTTTAAAAATTTTTATTTTTTATATATATATTTTTTTTTATTCACAATTTTTTTTTTTTTCAATTTAGAATTTTTTGCCAAGTAATCACCAGAAATTTATCTTCAGAACCTTACCGCAACGCAGCCAAAAACAGACTCAATTTTGTCCAAGCCAGCAACGACCACAATACCTGCAACGGCGGCTTGATCGGCAGCCCGTGACACCTGAATGGGGGAAAAAAATGCGCTGCAGCAATAAAACGCAATGCGACGGCTAGCATTGGCGCAGCTGCAAGTGACTACTATGCACATACATACATGCATACATACAAATGCATGTAATAGATCCACTATGTATGTTAACAGTAACAACAGCGCCGACGCAAAACAGTTGTTGGCGTTCGTTACGACTGTGCGGATGAGCAACCACCATCTCGGCCAAGCGGTTAGGATTGTACGATCGGCGTTTGCTTCGTTCACGTCGCAGTTGTCGTTGGCAGCTGTTGCGACGCAACAGTATTATCCTCTGCTGCTTTTACATGTAAATAGAGACACTGCTAATAAACAGCCGTTAACAGAGTCGCACGATTCTGTCCACTGTTCGTTTGTTCGTTTATTCGTTTCTTATTTAATTTTGTATTTATTTTTCGTGTGGTTGGCAGCATTGCACAGGTATTGTTTATCTATTTATTTTGTAGATATATGAGTACGTGTGTATTTACAAACATTTACAGTTTAAGGTTATTGTTGATCTTGTGTGGTTAATGTTTGTATTATTATTTTTGTTGTTGGCGTTTTTTTTTTTTTGCTTGTTACTCTTGTTATTCATGTCATTGCATTGTAATTATTATTAATTGTTGTTTTTACTGTGGTTGTTGTCGCATCATCTCACGTCCCACAGATGTTATCTGTAAGTATTTAAAAATTTTGAAAATCTTTTTAACTCGCCTGTGCATCGGAGAGAATCTTGATAATTAAAAGCATTTGAGGTTAAACACGTTTGCTTGTGAATGCTGTGACATTTTTAAAACAATACAACAATATTCATAACGAAAAAATTTTTATTTTATAATCGTTATAAGCAAAATCATTAGTAATTTGGTAATGAAAAAGATTGTATTGAATTAAGAATGAAATTTTTCTTTCTTTTTGAAAGCTTTGGCATTTATCATGAGTCGATTCGGTGCCGTTCGTAGCAACTCGGACTGACGTATGGAACGACTTGGCGCATTTTACTTAGAGATATTAAATTGAAAACATACAAAATACAGCTTGTGCTAGAACTGAAGCCGTTCAACCTTCCCAAGCGACTTAGCTTCGCTCTATGGGCTCTTGAAAAGTTCCAAGAAGATCCGACGTTTTCGAGCCAAGTTTTGTTCAGCGATGAGGCTCATTTCTGGCTCAATGGGTATGTAAACAAGCAAAATTGTCGTATTTGGGACGTAGAGCAACCTGAAAAGATTGAAGAATAAACAACGGTTTGTTGTGGTTTGAGGAATGTGGAATCATCGGTCCATATTTCTTCAAAAATGATGCCGATGAGAACGTAACCGTCTATGGCGACCGTTATCGCGCCATGATAACCGACTATTTGATGCCAGAAATTTAAGCTCGTGATTTCCGCGACGCTTGGTTTCAACAAGACGGCGCCACTTCCCACACATCGCGTCAATCAATAGATTTATTGAGAGAAAACTTCGGTGAGCAGATAATTTAAAGTTTTGGGCCGGTCGATTGGCCACCAATATCGTGTGATATCACACTGTTAGACTTTTTCCTGTGGGAAGTCTAAAGTTTATGCGAACAAGTCCCGCTTCGATTTAGGCCTTGGAGCAAAACATCACGCGTGTCATTCGCCAGTTACCAGTCGAAATGCTCGAACGAGTCATCGAAAATTGGACTCAACGGATGGACCATTTGAGACGTAGCCGCGGCCAACATTCGAAAGAGATAATCTTAAAAAAATAAATGCCAAAGAATGTTCTTACGAATGATAATAAACATTCCGCATTAAATTTGAATTTTCTGTGTGTTTTTTTTCTTTAAAAAAGTAAGGAACCTCAAAATGGATTACTCTTTATAAACTTTTGTCGATGGCGCTAACAACTAGAAATTTTTTTTATTAACAACTACTCGATATGCCAACAACAACAGCTGATCAAGCTTTAGCGAATATCGTTGAAATATGAATAGCGAACACTCGAATCGTGAAAATTGTTGATAATTACTTCTAACGATCCGAAAATATCATACTGAATTTCACCACTCGGCTATTTATCTAGCGTATTCTGTAAAAGCTTGAAGCCCGTCAATGAACTGATTGGACTTCATTCATGTGGCTTCAAAACTGAGAAAATGATCGACACACATCAACTCTACGTTAATTCCGGCCTTCGATAACACGAAAAATAAATGGTATACCTGCAAAACTTATTACTTATCCAAATAATACCAAAAGAGCATCTGACAAAAATCTCCGAGCTCCGATTTCAGGTATGATGTTTCCATATCTTGTAACTTCTTCAACTGAATCTTAGCTAAAATAATGCGAGCTGCATTGTGATGCTGTCTTCCATATCACTGACCCGGACAGCGAAGAGAATAGGTCTGGTAGTGAATGAGTACAAGACGAAATACTTTCTGCCATAAAACAGATACACCGACCTCTCTGTTTATAGTAGACAATTTCGTCTATCTAGGAACCAGCATTAACACCTATAAAAATGCCGGACTTTTAAAACAAGGTTGAGTAACTTTACCGGCAAGTGATACTTTCGACCAACTTTACAAGACACTCGTAAATGCCGTTCAGCTAAATGGTGAAATGTCGATCATTAGGTTAAAGAAAAAGGAAGATATTTGATGGATTCATTAGAATGTGATCTGGCTTCACTTGGTCTCCCCAACTGGTATCTAATGGAGAAGAAGAGGAACAATAAGAAAATTTCACCTAGCACCAGATTTTCCTTGTCACATTACATGTGGCTCGATAACGCCATCTATTATTGGTTCTTCTAGGGAATTCCAGTCGCAGCATTCAATTTGGAATGTATATACATATACCCGCATCTCCTGCTGAACTCGTATTAGTTAAGATATTCCTTCTCTCGTAAGCTTGTCCGTCGCTCAGTTTCTCGGTATATCTATATTTCCGGTTACCCAGATCAAGGACGGCGATTGTTGTTGCTGCTTAGTCTAGAACATTTATCCACCCAGGGATCCTTGTGGAAAAGAGATTATCAAAAGTGTTTTTTGCAATTTTGTATTCCACCTCTTCAGGTAAGATACCATCCGAACGCGCCGTATTTGTACCTTGGTCCATCCAAGGCAGAGTTACGTTCAGTTCAATTGTGTTCTAACTCACTTAAAGTTTGCCGTAGGGATCTAGTGAAAGATAGTTCCCAGTGCGTTTGTGTGAGTCAATGCAAGAGATCCCGTCATAAGGACAGTTGCCAATCACTGAACTCTGTCAAGTTTTCTTTTTAAAGTGATTTTATATGCCGGCCACCAAACGGTGACGACGTAGAAATGAATGGCTCTGGCTATCGCTGTGTATATCTATGGTCTTAGGACCCATCTTTTGGTAATGGTCGCTTAGCAAGCGTATAAAGAAGTTATAGATTTTCCTGTTCTTTCTTCCCTGTTACAGTTCCGGAGAATTTCACCTCAGCAAATAGAATGATCTTCGTGGCTTTTATTAGGGGCGATGTAAATGACAGTAGTTTGTATACCCTTGGGAAGTCCCCAAGTGTAACCTTTCACTTTCAACAAATAAGACGGGAAATTTTTATACAATGTTAAACATACATTTCGAATTTTCGTATTTCGTATTTCGACCGCAGTAGTGCAGTGGTTAGCAGTGCGTACTGCCCTTAGGAAGGCCAGGGTTTGAGTCCTGGTAGGGCTAATATCCAAAATTATAGTAATTTTTATACCTTACATGCACATGAAACAGTTTATTAATTTTAGTCCGTAGTATGTAAGTTCCAAAAGGAGAAGAGATAGACCCACAGAAGTTTATACCGATCGTAACAGAATGACGAGCTGAGTTGATTTAGCCATGTTCGTCTGTCCGTTCGTATGTTTGAATGCAAACTAGTCCCTTAGTTTCTGACAGATTTCAACCACACTTAGTAGGCAGATACACTTAAACGTTTTAACGATAATTTGTAGGAACCAGCTAGATCGGATCACTATAGCATACAAACGACCGATTTTTCAGATTTTGATTTTTAAATTTTGGGTTATAAATACGTCAAAAAATTACTTAACACTGTGAACACACTACACTATACATACATAATGAATTGCATGTCTGCTCTCAGAATCATCGAATTCCAACGACTTTTGCATATAGCTCCCATACACCAATATGTTTAGATGCTTTGGTCAAAACTCAATCAAAAAACCATTTAGGAGCATAAAATTTGGTATCCCGCACGAATAATTTAAAATAAATATTGGTACTGAAAATCATCGAAATCGAAACACTATATCATATAGCCCCCATACAATCAATTTGATTAGATATTAACACTGAAAATCATCGAAATAGAATTTTACAATTTGCGATAAATTTGATAGGTTCATGAAAAGTAAATATAAAGACTTTGGCATGGCCGAAGATGACCCTTCTTTCTTGTTCTAATTATGTTACGATGCCCCTAGGCAGGTTGGCATCCCAAGTGTAGTTCTTACATGAAATAAAATGATCCTCATAAAAATCCATCGACCGTACGGAGGCGGCATAGAATAAACTGTATGTCCCTCCAGTTGCTACACCACAAAACGGAGGAGGAGCCGAAAAGCGTATATTATCATAAATTCACAGATAACAACTCAAATGTGGTTAAAAATGAATCACTTTACTTTTTTGCCGAAGCATCACATGAAGGACAGCGGTTTATTCGCTCACACCCAGTTGTTTTTTTATTATCTTTATTTTATTAAGTTTGTTATTCTTAAAATTAATGAGATTAACTGTTGCTGACGGCAAATAATGAGACATTCCACATTCAACTTTATGTATCATCTGCTTTGTGTTGTATTACCAGTTAATTAACTTTATGCCAACTAATGCAATTTGCTTGCTTTACTTACACTTTTACACGCTTTTGCGTGAAACTTAATGATTCGAAGCTTCACATCAAAGAATATTTCATTTATTGCGCAAAAACAATTTTCCTTTCATCAAAAATTTGCATCTACGGATATATCAAGAATGGTGTCACCCTTTGATCAGCACCAGATTTATAATTAAACAGAATATACGAGAAGGGTTATGAGTTCAGAATTCCACTGAAACGCTGCAGCACATCTTCCGGGCACTTAAGAGGAAATGGGTTATAGAAAGTTTTCCGCATTGCGCCGTCAAACGCAAAATTACATGTCACATCTAGCATAAAAAAATTCATGAAATTGAATTTCTTTTACTGAAAATTAGTCTGAATGACCATTTTGCAAACTTAAAATTCTCTGACAGAACTCAAATCATTTGACAGCATTTGTGGTGGTACTTACGAAGAAATCACTATGTTATGCGAACTTCCTTAGGAAGACGCTCAATTAACTGAATTCAATAAAGTTAGATAGTTCAAGGGGGACCCGTAAACTGAATATGTGAGTTTAGTACCACCCAAGCTCTCCTCTTCTTTCAGCTGCTATAGAAAACTCCAAAAGGAATTCTACAAGTCACCCATGACTCTGGTCCTGCTCTATGGTACAGAGTATTTTTATGTGAGGATTTGCGAAGGATTTGCGAAAGATTTATAATCTTTTGCAAAAATAACAATGATATGCTACTCGAGGCATTAATACATATAAAATAAAATTGTCGAGCTATAGCCGCTTCGTATTGAAGTTCTCGCTAACAAATGGTGGGGTTTATAACTGAAATCGACACCCGACGGCTGATAGGTTTCTAAGTGGAGCTTTTTATTTCTTGTCAGAAATACAGTTAGAGAGGTTGACATTATCTGCTGAATTTCCCGCATAATAGCTGGACCACCGCAGTTTAACTGAGCTCCCCGCAGCATGAATCGCAACCTTCTCATACAACCCTACCCCCCCCCACTATCATCTAGCGACATCTTCCTGTCTTGATAGAGGTGGATCTGTCAAAAATCTTTGACACAGTCAATCACGCAGTACTACTATCGGGCATTGAGAGATCCTCAGTACCGCTAGAGTTGTAGAGATTAAATTACCAGAGCGTTCGGCAGTTATTGTTAGAATTTCGAGGTTTAAACTCCATAAAATTAAGAAAGGGGTACCGCAAGATGGTATCCTCTCCCCGCTATTGTTTAATTATTGTATTTCGAAGTTCCCTCCACACCAGCAGAGGGTGTTTCCCCGCCGATGACTGCTCGGCGTCTGATCTGGATATTAATAAGAATTATTCGAAGAGAAGCCGTTCACAGAGAGTCCGTGAAAACACCTTTATTTTCTCTTGTTCCATAATGACGTGCTCACGACCCAAAGCAGACCAAGAGCTCGAACTGCTTCGCGGGACCTTTATGATACTATCACAACGATATATATACAGAATTCATCCCTACATACTTAACGTATCTGCATGCACTGAGTCCCTACACGACACTAACCATCTCTTTGCATGCCAACTAAAACCTAGTTATCTAACACACCCTCTTCCCCTGGCCCAAAGCATACGAAACAGCTCGCATTCTAAACCGACATAGAAAAGCTTTGCCTCTTACAGCGTTGAGCAAGCCGCTAAAACAACAACAATAACAGGAAAGAGGTTCCTAGCTTAGTCGAACTTCTCCGTACTCTGGTCATATGTACAGTTTGAGAGTAGGATCTACTAGTCTTAGATGAAATTTTGGTCTACTCTTCGGACCATGTGGAGCACATTTTACATGCGTTTGTGAATTACGTATGGTTTTCGGCTGGATGTATGCTACAAGTGATACTCATCACAACTCACATGTGTCCAATAAGTATATGTATGTTATGTATGTATGGATAGAATATATTTGCTGTGCTGTACTTGGATTTACATTATCCAGCACTTTAGCACTGCTGGCTACCTTCTTCTCAACATTTAATGAAACAGAAATTAATTGGCTTTGGTTTGTGACTGCAAACAAAACTCAATGAGAATTTTAATTCCTACGGTGATTCGACCACAGCAAAAATGTGACGACAGAGTAGGAGAAGAGTGGAAGGATTTGGAGTTACATATGTACGTTTGTGCTTCCCCGGTAGAGTTCAATAGCTTGAAGAACGGCTTAAAATCTTTATTATCGCACATACATAATTTCATACATATTTACATATGTACATATATAAAATAAAAATATGAAAGTTGTGTGCATTCATGTGGACATACATATAACAATTGTCAGCAGACACATGTTCTTTTCTCACGAACAAATCCTATCAAACAAACTTATGCAGGTAATTACGAATATACATACAAGTACATTCATACATATGTAGATAAATGTATAAAAAAAATTTATATGTACTTCTCATCAGTAGCAGAGAGAAAAAAGTTAAAGGATTTGCTGTTTAATGATATTATTTCGATAGCAAACCATAAATCAATGCAAGCAGTAGCGCACGTCGTCCGGCGACGGCAGGTGAGCTGACGGACATATAGCTGCTAAACATATTGACTGACTGACGGATGGATGGACTGATGTACTTTTGAACTTTTCAACTTTTATGCTAATTTGAATTTTACTAAGAGGAGTGTCGAACATTCATTTGCGCAGCGAATAATAAAAACAACTCCAACACAATTATCACGTACACGAGTGAACTGCATTCAAATCCGCAAACTACACGAGACATATGTACTTATAGGCAAGTATATACAAATATAAAGCCATTCTATACAAGTACATGTTTATATACATACGATGATTATCAATTGATTGTAATTTTGTATCCCTACCTTTTTCATATGTGTATAAATATATATACATATACACACTTAGACTAATATGCAACTAAGTAAATAATTAATTGTAAGTAATTTGTGAATAAAATTTTAATTGATTTGATGGATATCTTAATTTAAAACACAATAATTACAAAGAATATTTCAACAAAGAAAAAAAAGTTTTTAGAAAGATTTCTTCAGAAAGCTGGAAAACAAATTACAATCTGATACAACTCGAAAATTTAATTAATGTTATTGAACAGTGACCTGAAAAAGCATCTAGGAATTACGGAAGAGCCTGCCGAACAAATGAAATTTTCTCTAGATTGTTACAAGTTGAAAGCTACAGAAATTCTGAGCACTTGATCGTGAATATGTAGAAAGAGGAAAAAGTGGAAAACAACAATAGGGGTATTCTCTATGTCTAGGAAATGCATGCTACGGGTGCATGCATAGCAAATTTTTCCTATCCGTGCAATGGCACAACAACAAAACACATACAAAAAAATATGCTACGATAGGAAAAATATCCAATATCCAAAGCTATGTGTATTTATTTCTCACTTATTGCAAGAAGAAAAAAGCAACCCTGTGCCGTGTGGTTGATATGGTTTCACTTGCATATGTCACAAAATTTGCAATGGGGGTGCTCTCGATCTCTAGCACAATTCCATAGGAAATATTTGCTTAGTATGCATTTCCTTGACATAGAGAATCTCCCTAATGAATTAACCCGACACATACGTAGCCCAATGATTTAACCATTGGTTTGTGCTGCTGGCATTGCAAGTTCGAATCCAGTTCGAACAAGGGTGTCTGGAAAGAAGTCTGTTGAGGAAACATTGCATTCCTTGTAAATTTGTGTTTGTCATGTTTTCCCAGCGCATACCATTAATTGAAAGAGGAGAAAATTTTATTTTATTTTATTTTATTTCATATCCTATTATATGTTATTTTCCTTTTTCCAGTTATGTTTTTTTTTTTTAATTAATTTGTTTTGTTTTATTATTACTTTATTTTTTTTTCATTATATTAGTTCTTTTTATTTGATTCTACTTTTTGAATTATTGTATTTTCAGTTTTATTTTTTTTTTTTTTCTTTTAAATTTACTTTTTTTCACATTTTATTATATGTTATTTCCTCTTTTCAGTTAATATTTTAAATTATTTTGTTTACACTTCGCTTTTTTTTTGTTTAGTTTTTTTTTTTAATTTTTTTAATTTATTGTCCTTTCAATTTTGTTTTATTTAGTAATATTTTATTGTATTTTGTTTCTTTATTTCATTTTTCATTTTATTTTAATAATCTAATTTCATATAAGTTTTTTTTTTATTTAACTATTCTAATTTTTTTTCTGCTTTTTCATTTTTGTTGTTATTTTAATTTCATACTTCATTTTGTGTTATTTTACATTTTTTAATTTTTTTGTTTTATTTTATTTTATTCTCACTCATTTTTTTTTTAATTTTTCTTCTTATATTTTTATTTTATTTTTATTGTATTGTATTTCACTTTATGTTTTTTTATTTTATATTTTATTTTTATTCATAAATTATTTTATGTTATTTAACTTTTATTAGTTAATTTTTTTTAAATTTTGTTTTAATTTATTTTCACTTAATTTCATTTTGACTTATGTTTTTTTTTCATTTAACAACATCTAATTTTATGTTTTTTATTTCAATTTAAGATATTTATTTTATTTTATTTTATTTATTTATTTTATTCTTTCAATTTTATTTTATTTGGTAAAATTTTATTGTATTTTGTTTCTTTATTTAATTTTTTATTTGATTTTAATTATCTAATTTCATATTATTTTTTTAACTATTCTAATTTTTTATTTTTTCTGCTTTTTTATTTTTGTTGTTATTTGAATTTCATACTTCATTTTATGTTATTTTACATTTTTTAATTTTTTTGTTTTATTTTATTTTATTTGCACTCATTTTTTTTAATTTTTCTTAAATTATTTTATGTTATTTAACTTTTATTAGTTAATTTTTTTTTATTTTTTTATTTATTTTTTTTCACTTTATTTCATTTTGACTTATGTTTTTTTTTCATTTAATAACATCTTATTTTATGTTTTTTATTTCAATTTATGATATTTATTTTATTTTTTTATTTATTTATTTTATTCTATTTTTATTTTTATTTTAATTTTAATTTATTTAATTTCCTTTTTTTAAATTATTTTTTTCTGCTTTATTATATGTTATTTTGCCTTTATTTAATTAATTTCTATCAATTATTTTGTTTTATTTTATTTTCACGTTTTTTCTGTTTTCTTTTATAGTTAGTTCATTTTTTTAATATATTTTTATTTGCCTTATTTAATTTTAAATTAAATTATTTTAATTTATTTCATTTCATATAATTTTTTTTTTCAGTAATATTTTATTCTTTTATAGATGTTTATTTTTAATGTGTTTTTAATTTTACTTTATTTTATTATTATTATTATTATATTATTCATCTTATATTTTGTATTTTTTTTTATATTATTTTATTTTTTTATGTCATTTATTTAACTTTGTTAATTTCTAAGATAACTGATTTAATTTTTTATTAAAATTTTAAATTTTTTATACTAATATTTTTGTTTAATTCTTTTTAAATAAATTAATTAATTTTCTATTAATTTTTTTTCTTATTTTATTATCACCTTTTTTATTTTAATATTTTATTGTATTTTATTTTTTATTTTTTATTTTTTATTACTTTTTCTTTTATTTTTTAATTCATTTTTTTTTATTTTTTTATTGATTTTTTTTTAATATATTTAAATTAATTTTTTTCTTTTGTTTTATTTTTTAATTTGTTTTAATTTTTCATTAAATTTATTTTTATTTAATTCTATTTTGGTTTTTTATATAATTTTTCTTTTATTTTTTTTATTTTTTTATTTTATTTTTTTTATCTTACTTTTTTATGTTATTTTACTTATTTATGGAAATTTTTTGTTTTATTATATTTAAATTTTATTTTTTTCATTATTTTATTTAATTTATTAGATTTTTAATTTTTCTTATATTAATTTATTTTAGTTTATTTTAGAAAATTAATAAAATTCTTTCAGATAATTGAGTATAAATATAGCATAATAACATTTATAAGTTGCTCAAAAAATATAAAAATATTTAAAATGGTTGTACATTTTTATTAAATTTACACAATTATCTTTCTCCAAACCGAAACGATTTCAAATAAAACAGCTCTACTCTTCAACAATAAAATAATTATATTTTTGTAGCCAATAAATATTTGAAGCGTTTGTCAGTTAGCTTGCAATGAATTATAGTGATTGAGCGTGACATTTTTATTCGGCATTTATCGAGAAGCCAAAAAGGCATACAGATAATTGTTTGCTACTTTTCCTGCAGTTTTTTCTTCTACATACACACCTACTACAAATATAGCTAAACATGCACAAGCGAAATTTTTTGTTTGAAAACGACGCAAAACGTGTGAAAAAGGTAAAAGTGTAAAGATATTCAAACAAACCACGTAATTCCCAATGGAACTTGAGACTACCGTCCTTTTCGCCGTCAACGCTGTGGCCGGGTCTTACTGACTTGCTAACTATGTGCCGGTGTGTGTAGGGCCTGCGGGCAAAAACACTTCAACATTAATATGCATTGGCGTGTTTGGTGCATCTTAAACAGTGGGCAAACAAGCAGTACGTATGTATAAGTACATATATACATATGGACATACATACATATGTAATAATGTAGTTGATTTTTTCAATCACAAATTTCCAAAAAAAATACCTCATGCAGTAAAAAGTGTGTGGTTTTTTTTTTTTTGTTAGAAATTTTAACATTTTTTGGATTCTTTAACGTTTTTCGTGTACATGCTGTATTTTTTTTAGGTTATTAATTCAACATTTTACTGCTGCTGTTGTTGTTGTTTTTAACACATTTGTACATTAAAATTTCATTACATTTGGTACATTTTTAATCTTGCCACATTGAATGTACACGTGCTACGTGCGATCGGTCGGTGGAGTTAACGGGGCCAGCAGGTGCAATTTTTGGTTGATACACATACATATATGTTTGTGTTACTGTTTCTATGGTTAGCAACAACAAAAATGTGCTCCGAAATTGTATATTAAAATAGTAAATTAAATTTTGTAACTATTTGAGTGTATGAGTAAGTAAGTATGTATCACTGTGCATTCGCATTAAACATATTATAATTGTATATGTGGTTGAAAGTATTGTTATTTATACATTAATATATGAGTTGATACCTACATAACTGTAAATGTATAACACAAATAGATATGTATATACATACATACGTATATACATAATATAATATGTGCAAACATATTACCACAAAATGCAAATATTTACTATTCAAACAATAGAGTGAATTATTTATGCACATAACATATCTACTTGTACATAAGCATACACTTACATATATACTATTAAGGTAAAAATCCGCAAATCCAATACGAAAATCCGAATTTTGCCAATTATATGTATATTTGAAAGCGAGAGGACATAAATTAGATTTATGTGATTTTAATATTCCTAAATTTGATTTAATTTAATGGCAACATGGGCTGATACATAGACACACACATACATACCTATATAGAATTTGAATATTTAATGCCTATTAACCGCTTTGTGGCCCAGATTCTCATTCAATTCGTAGTGCACGCTTTGATGACAAATGGGCTTGAAGTTCACTGGTATCGAGTAATTTTTTCTACCAATTTACGCTAGCTTGCACCATTTTCATACCCCAGCTGAAAGTTGCTATTTTGTTATTTATTTGTGTATATAATGTTCTCAGAAAAAAATTATAAAAATTTCTATCACGTCTGGTTTAAGAAATATTTATTTGCTTTGCTGGAATACACAATTTTGCTATCAGTATTAAAATATTAAAAATAAAATAAAAAGTCACCAATAGTTGCATTTCGAGGCTCTCTACTTTTTTAGTGAAAAAAACACAGAAAATTCAAATTAAATGGGGAATTTTTATTATCACTTGAAAGAATATTCCTTGGCATTTATTTTTTGAAGTTTATCTCTTTCAAATGATGGCCGCGGTTACCTCTCAGATGGTCCATCCGTTGAGTTCACTTTTGTATTGGGATTGTACGCATAGACTTTAGACTTTACATATCGCCACAGGAGAAGGTCTAACGGCGTGATATCACACAATCTTGGTGGCCAATCGACCGGCAAACAACGTGAAATTATCTTCTCACCGATGTGTCTTCCCAAAAAATTCATTGATTGATACGATGTGTGAGAAGTGGCGCCGTCTTATTAAAACCAAATGTTGCGGAGATCACGAGCTTCAATTTTAGGCATTAAATAGTCAGTTATCATGACGCGATAGCAGTCGCCATTGACGGTTACGTTCCCACCGACATCATTTTTGAAGAAATATGGACCGATGATTCCATCGGCCCACAAACCACACCAACCGTTGTTTTTTAGGATGAAATGGCAGCTCTTGTATCTCTTCAGGTTGCTTTTCGTACCAAATGTGACAATTTTCTTGTTTACATACCCATTGATCCAGAAATGGCCTCATCGCTGAACAAAATTTGGTCCGAAAACGTCGGATCTTCTTGGAACTTTTCAAGAGCCCATAGTGCGAAACGATGTCGCTTGGGAAGATCGCGCGGCTTCAGTTCTTGCACAACCTGTATTTTGTACGCTTTCAATTTAAGATCTCGACGTAAAGTGCGCCAAATCGAACGCAAAGTCGAACGGCAAACGGCGCCGAATCGACTCTCCACGGTCTTCGTGTACACCCTCAGCTACGACCGCTATATTTTCTTCACTGCGAAGTGCGCGAAACACATTCTTTGCAGAAAGTGAATTTTCGTAATAAAGTCGAATGATTTGTAAACGTTATCCAAGCGTAAGTCTTTCCATGATGAAATGCCAAACAATACTGAACAAAAAAAACATGACAGCTTGACACGACTCACGCGTGATCTCTCAAAAAAGGAGCTATTGAAAAAAGTGCCTCTACTTAGATCACCCTTTACTCTCTGTTCCGATTTTGTTTCACTCTTGTTTGCTGGCTTCTTTCGGTATACTCGGCCATTGAAGTCGTGCGCATGTAGTACTCGACGAACAGTTTCAGCACAAAATAATTTACCTAGTTCCTACTCTACCTCTTTGGTTATGTGTGGAGCTGATAGTCTTCGATTTACTTTAATTTTTCGTACAATTAAACGTTCTTCACGTTCATTGAAAATTTTATTTGGTGCGTTTCGATCTTGAGTTCGTTTCTATGTACGCAACTTTCAATTATATTTTGCACCGTCGCACTACTTAAATTAACTTCACAGCAATTTTTCGCAGCGATTTTCCATTTTTGAAATTGTTTATGACCAATTCTCGCTGCCCATTTAACTGAAATTAGTACACTGATAACGTGAAACTCAAAAACACACTAAAACTGGCTTCAAAATATTACTGAATGTCAGTTGGAAGAATTAGAAAAGCTTACTACCGTTACAAATGCAACTGCCTTTCGCTACAACATAGACAAGTGCGTGCATGAAATAAGGTGTGAGCAAAATGCTTAACACGATGCTGCATTTCATGCCTTTATAGATGTAAGACTGTACTTCTACGAATTTTAAATTGCTTGCTTTATTAGTAAAGCTTTGTGGAATATACATATATATATATATATAAATTTTAATTGTATTATTTATTATTTATTATTTATTATTTATTATTTTCCATTTTATGACAATGTAAACTACAAAGTTTAATCTGCATGAAATAGCTCTGAGCCACTGTAAGGCATTCACTTTTCACCTAAAGGTGCCGTCAGAAGTAGCAATTAATTAATTTTAAATTGCATGTCAATATGAAAAATTTCGAACATTAACTTTTAAGAGCAGTCGCACGTAGCGTAGTGAATTTCATGGAAATTGAATTTCAATTTCTAATAACTACTCCGAATGACTATTCCGCGAAATTAAATTCCTCTGACAATACTCAAATCCTTTGATGGCAATGTAAAGAGAAATAAAAACTGCTAGTGCAGCATGGAAAATTAGAAATTTAATTTCAGAAATCAAATTGCAGATAAATGGATCCCACAAAGCATGTGACACAAAGCAATTTTTATTTCTGCAATCGGTCACAATAGCCGAATAGTTAGCATTGCGTACTACAATATGGAAAATTAATTTTTCTAATTACGATCGCCCCTCGACAAGATATGTCAAGCCCTCCGAGGGTATTTCTAACATGAAATAAAAGCTCGTCATAAAAATCTTTCGGTCGCTCGGAGGCAACTTAGAATAAACTGTAGGTCCCTCCAATTTGTTGGTAAAACATCAAGACGCAATACCACAAATTGGAAGAGAAGCTGGGCCGAAAATCGCTTCAGTATGGGAGCCAAACAATCCTTGTTAAACTTCAAAATCCACTTTGGAATTATCAATTGGATTTGCGGAAACATCAAACGACTTTTAAAGAAGTCCGATGAATTTTAACATGGGAAATGGCATATTAACTTTGATTCGAAGTAGTACGTAGGTAGCAAAAAGAAAATAGATAGACCCATCAAAATTCATACCGATATGATCAGAATGGCGAGATGAGTGGATTTAGCCATGTCCGTCTGTCAGTCTGTCTGTCTGTCCATTCGACCGTCTGTTTAAAGGCTGTTTGAGATATTTCAACGAATCTTGGTATCCGGGTATATTTTTGAAATGTATTGACCGGTCGAACCGGTACACTATATCATCTAGCTCCCGTACAACCGAGTTTTTCAGGTACATAATTTTGGGATTTTGGGGCCTAAATATTGATCAACTGTATATATATATATATATTTTTTTTTTTGCAAATGAGTAGTAGAAAAATGCCTTCCGCATCATCATTGTGTCGTGACATCAACAGTGAGATTATATCTCGTCATCTGCGTCCAGGTCCTGCTTTTTCGCTTGTATCACATGTTCTACGAACTACGTTACGTGTTTTCCACTTTTCTTCGCTGTGTAGGATGACCGAAGTAATGTTATCTTAGTGGTCCAACTGTATTTTCGAGCCTGATTCGCTCAGCTTGCAAGCGAGTGTATTTAAGGAATATATGTATGTTCGGCATCAGCTTCGTTGGCGTCGTTATAGAAACATGACGGATCTTCGGCTTTCCCAATTGTATATAGATATTTCCGAAAGTATCCGTGACCGGACAGCATCTGGGTAATATAGTAAGTTATCTCCCCGAATTTTCTACTTGTCCATACTCTGACATCTATATAAGCCTAGCCGTACATCGGCTCCGATTTTCCATTTCTCATCGGTTTTGCCATCGGTTGAGGGTTTCTTGTCTTATATCTCTCTATTTAAATTCACAGATCTTCTTTGGTTCCTCATTTTTCTTAGTGTCCAGTTTCTTTTCCTTTCTGCTGCTAAGAGGTCAGTACAGCTATACAGCTATAGCCCCTCCTGATACTGTTCGGTAAGCCGATGCTACCCTCAGAGCTGCTGTCCGGTATACTTAAGCTATTTCCTTTCGCCTATTATTCCTCTTGAGTGTGACTGCCCATAACTCGGCTCTCCCCGTTATTAGCCATCAGTCTGCCAAGCTAAGAAGTGATTCTGGAGGCTTTTTGCGCCCTGCGCTCTGGAGTTGGGCCCAGTAGTAGAGTCTAGGGTATAATCTTACACCTAAATAATTAACTACTTTCCTTGATCTCAATTCATCTAAGGTTGTGTGCAAATCTATTCCTAGAAGTATATGCTTCATCGTTAATAGCAGCAAATCGGTTTTTTCTGTTGGGAGTTTAAGGTCATGCTGATCAAGCTACATTTATGATCTTGTCATAACTTTCTAAGTGCATCTTCCGTATCGCGTTCAGTAATTATCGCGGCGATATCGTCAGCGTAACCCACAAGATATGTGTTATCAGGCATCTAAATGTTTAATATACCATCGTAACCGACGTTCCAGAGGTCTGGCCCAAGTATAGAGCCCTGTTCTGCGCCTGCCGTTTCATTGAATTTCATCATGTCCTTCCACTAGGCACTGTTAAAAGCATTTCGGACGTAGCTTGAAGGACTATTCGCTTGAATTTTATGGGCCTCTTCAACGCTTTTTATGACATTCTCGATTGCTCTCAGTGTTGATCTACCGGGTCTAAAACCGTATTGCTTTGGTGAAAGACCATCAGAACTAGCAATAGCTGCTTCTAGTCTCTGCTTAAGTAGTCTTTCGAGAAGTTCCTTTCCCCTTACTAATGAGCACAAGGTGTTGTCTTTTCCAAACATCTGGGAGCAGAACTCATTTAAGGCAGTCATAAAACATATCTAAAAGCAAGTTTGGGTGCTTCAACGCAATAACTTTCAGCACTTCGGCGGGTATACCATCAGGACCTGGTGCTTTTTTCGGCTTTAGTTTGCTTGCTGCTATTTGAAGTTCGTCGGTGGAAAAGTAAAGTGTTTCTATAGGAGCACTTTCCTGCACTGCTGATTCTTTACGTATCTCATGTGTCAGAAATAAGGCCTTAACACTCTTGTCCATTTTATGTCCGCTTAATTCTGGAGCTGGTGTCCTAGCACCGATTTTTTTCATCAGTACCCGAGTCCCTAAGGATTTCTATTGAGATCATCACGCAGCGCCTCCCACTTTCCTTTTTTTTTGCTAATCTCGATGGCACGCTTAAGTTCTCTTTTGCACTGCCTCTTCGCCTATTCCTTGTATAGACCTGCCGAAGGTGAAGACACGTTCTCCCTAGATGTGCTATTCTCTCTGTCCACCAGTTGACATACCATTATTGCACGCCCTAGTTATTATATGCATCATATCGTTTACAATTTTCTTAACATTTCCCGGATTTTTCTGCGGGTTGACTTGCTTATTTACATCGGATAGTAGTAAGCTGGTGTTTAGCTTTGATGCATTCTATTTGCGAAGGGCGCTGCATTTACCATTTTGAAAAGGTCGAACATGATATTCTAGAGGATGAGGTAAAGAATGATGAACAGCCTTAATTAAGATTCCTGGGGGTAAAGACATCCTCCCTCCATCTAGTCCTCGTTTTACTCTCGTTTTACTCTAAGTAATTCAGAGGGGGGTGTTGGATCCAATACCACGGGCGTACGATTCTCGTTACTTTGTTAAGGGCCACAACACGAAGCTGTCAGCCCTTTTGAAGAGGTCCGTTGGTATGAGAATGCCTAGATATTTTATTACTGGATTTAATTTTATGATGCTGCCGTTTAGGTGTGAGTGTTTTTGTCACCAAAACAGCGCCAACCTTATGAAGCTATCCCACAAGACGGATAGTTGCAGCAATTCTTCATGCTCCGCATTATATAGACCTATTAGACACCGCCGCTGTAATAGACTGGCTGGCTATGTATATTGAAGAATTTTGTTACTTAACTTCTGTCTCTTTTTATTTCTCGGGGCTCATTGAAAATATCAAATTAGGCCTGGTCGCAAACCTTTGCAACGCGATACTGATCTTTAACCACAGTGACCTATCTAAGGCGAAACATTCGCCACGAAAACTACTTATGCCTACTCATCCTCCAAGTCTCTTTATCATTTAGCAGAACGGAAATTGTGATCAGTTGGCTAGTTCCCGACTGTGTCTTTTAAATAAACGCTCTAGCTTTTGTGGGGAAATCCCTTCTTATTGGCAATTTGATTGTCCTTACATTAAAAAAAATATTCCTGTTTTGCCTTATAAGGAGCGTCTAGAACAAGACCCGTTTTAAACGAACAAAAGGTTCAAAAATACGTTGGTAAAAGGCAAAATCATTCAACTTCCTTTTACATTTTTTTAGTCACAGATCTGGTGCGGTAAGTTTCCAATGCAAATGTGCTAAAAATGAAAGGCTGAAGGTGGCTTAAAGTACACGTGCCCGAAGAGTGATATATATACCCGTGCAATGTGCAATGTTAGTCCATATATGCCTATATTTACATACATACATATGTACATATTTTGTATTTACAGAAATGTATGTAAACACAATATACATATACTGGCATTGAAAAGTGAAGAGACTTCGCTTATTCTCAATGTTCTTATGACTAAATTTCAAACTGGTTTCACGTCTTCAACGCAGAAGATCGACAACATAAGCACAACAGTTTCAACAGATCAAGCAGTTGTGCATTTATTTGCAATCTCTTTTATAATAGTTTCTTGGTTAATAGCCATTGGCTGCAATGCGTGGTGTGGTTGTGGTTACGACTGTCACATCTGAAAACTCCCGTCCGGCAACCGCGATGTAGTCAACTGCCTCAGCTAATGAAACGTTCTGTTGGCTGCACGTTTACGTCTACAAAGCCAATTAGGCAGGTAGTCACACAGTCGCACTGATAGTCGGCGTCATCTTCTTTAGCGCAAATCATGAATTTTTGAAATGCTTTTGAACTTTTTGCAAGGTCATTCAAAGAATTCAGGTTTGCAATGTGCAAATGTGATGTATTTTCGGAGAATGAAAAGTTTTATAAAAAAGTAAGTGCAAAATTATTATTATAATTAGCCTCTACTATGTTTTTTTTTATATTGTATTAGTAGTGCATGTCACAAGGACCCAGTCTCTTCAAATCGTTAGCACCTGGTGAAAATACAAAAACCGCTTAAATACCGTGACAGAAAGCCTTCTTATGTCACCGACGCAAAACATCTATGCTTCCAGTTATGTTATACTGTGTATATTATTTCTGCTGCGATGGTACCGTCGGAATTATCCCAACGGACACCTACTTGAAGCCGAACCCAGACACTTCAGGAAGGGAGTACTTTACTATAACGATTCCAAGCAGCAATTTAGAAAAGAAACGCTGGACAGGTCGATCCACCGACAGGCTTTAAACGCCATTAACTGAGAATCCGTCAACACCTTCATGAACTCACTTCTCGTGAATGAAATCCAGGAATCACGTATTACAGAACAAGAGCACTAACCATTTCTTTGTATTCCGTTTAAAACCAGCTTATCTAAGATCTCTCTCCCTCAGATCCCAACCCGCTGAAACAGCCCGTTTCTTGAATCTTATATTAGAAGGCCTCGATGACTTAGACTAGTCTTGCCTGCTCCTGTAGGGGGGGTTCAACTAGCCGTTGCAACAACAACAACAACAGGAACTTTCCTAATTAATATTCCAGGGTACCTTAGTATGTTATGTTTTCAGTGCGCTTGATAAAAATTATTAATTCTCATCAAACTCAGTCCATTGGTTTCAAACTGAGACACTTTTATATAGCGAGCCGCCTGTTTCAAGGCTAAAGTCTGCTTGCAGCCGAACCGCCCCCTGCGGTTTAGGGGTTAATAAATTTGTTCGCTGTAAAGTGTGCTTGTCGTAAGGGACGGCTACAATCCCTGCCTTTCGAAAATTTATACCATCTTGATCCAGTTTCTTATCAAAAACCTATTTAGCAAATATATTTGCAGTTCAAACAACAAATCTATGGACCTTCAAACCAAACATGCCGTAGTGGCACATTCCTGCAACTGTAACGCTTTTCCAGATGCAAGACTGCACCTCATTGCATCCCAAGCCATTGTATTTAACGAAAACGTTTCTAATAAAATATGTAAGCAGGAAATGGTAGTAGAAACTATGAAATATATAGACTTATGCTCTTTATCTTAAAAATCAACCCTAAACATAACCTCAAAATCAGCTGAGCTGTATATAACAGCTCTGCTTCAAAAGTAATATTTTCATAAAATGTTGACTTATGTCAAACGAAGTGTAAACAATTTCATTTCATTTTACAGACGCTAGAGAAAGTCTCCCAAGCTATAACAAAAATGAATTTCAATAGCAAAAGACTTGGTCGACAAAATTCAACAAGTTTTAGTGCGTCTGGCGCTGCCGGTAACTCAGATGGCAGTGGAGCTACAACGCCGACATTACTTTTACAACAACAACCGCAGGCAGTCGCTTCACCTCATGCAATACAGCATCAATTATCCAATAGTAGCACTAGTAGTGCAGCTGGCATAGCAAGTGGACTGGCAGCTGGAGGTGCTGTTGATGATGCGCCCATAACATTGTTGCCGGAAATTTCCGATATAATGCGCAGCTTTGGAGATAGTGACCAACCGCGAATGGAAAGTGTTAAGTTAGTGGAACATATACTACAACAACAATTGCGTGGCATGTTCAATGAGGCTTCTCTGGTCGCTTTACGCCGCAAAAGTAGTCCCTGTCCAACTCAAGCAGATTTTGAATTTTTAATGCGTAATCATCCGGTTAAAATAGCACGTATGCGTAAGCATTTAAAGGATATGAAAATATTGAAACGCTTTCTAAGCATACGTACAGGACGCCCACAGGATTTCATGGATGACACGGAGCAACATGAGTCTGAGGACGAACTGGCTATTGAAATTCCAGAGTTGTTCGATGAAGAACGCACACGCAGACTTTTTCGTGCGGATCGCATTTCACAGATATTGACTGGTCAACAATATTTAGAATTCAATGAAGCAAGAAAGACATCTTTTTACTGTCGTCATGGAGAAAAGATAAAAAATAAATTTCGTCGCTTCCTCGATTTGCCAGCCGATTTACGTATACCAACAACTACAATGAATATTTTGGCCTACTTTGCACATGAAACTATTGCCGTTATTGTTGACTACGCTATATTAACGCGTTTAAACTCAGAGAATCGAGTAACAGAACCTTACAGTCGTATTACTTCAACAGGTGCTTCAGCGGCTATGCTGCACATTTGTCCCGAAGTAACACAAGGTCGCGGCATGGAAGTCGTGCGACCAATTAGCGTTCAAGAGATACATGAAGGAATGCGGCGTTTCCGACAAATGACGAGTAAAAAAATTGGATTTTATCGTAGTTCTTGCGATGCTGATTTCCGTCGTTCTTTTCTTGCTATATAAAATAGTTTCAGAACTAATACTCTTACATACATATATACTAAATTTTATCAGAAACAGTTATATTTTTATTCTAATATTTATATTTATATATATATAAGTATTTATAATTAGGAAAAACTCATTAAAATGCTAATAAAATTTGTTACATATGCATTACATATTAAAACTACATTCAAATAAAAAATGTTTTTTTTTTCAATCAATTATGCAATATGTGTTCTATGCAGGTGCTAATTGTTCTTTAATAATTGTATTTCTTTCCGCTTGAGAAATTTTCGCAACACGTACGGCATTTTGATGTAACTTCGTTTCAATGTGTTGTTTCATATGATGCTGTAAGCGGAAATCCTTGTTACAATATTCACAATGATACAACTTAATGTCGGCATGTATCAATTTGTGTTTACTTAGGGCGTGGGCATAGGCGAAGGCTTTATTGCACTCATCACAAACATACGGCTTGGCTCCGCTGTGAACGCTTTTGAACAAAAAATGAAAATTACATATTAATTAATTTAATAATATCAGCTTGCACTTACGCCTCATGTGCTTTCTTTACACTTTCATAGAAAAAAGTTCTACTACAGAAAGAACATTTGTATGGTTTGCCACCTGTGTGAAGAAACATATGCTTGCGTAGCTTCTCGCGCAGATGGAATCGTTTATCACAGAGTCTAAAAATTAAAAAAAAAATGTTTGTGAAAATATCTTACATTTTTTATGGAGTAAACACTTACTCGCAAGCGAAACGGAGCTCTTTATCATGTCGTCTTCTGTGTTCCATCATGCGTCCTCGTTTCGCGTAAATGTTTCCACATATATCACAAATATGGGCAGTATTACTAGCAGAACTTTCCGATTTTTTATAAGATTTTTCTGCTGCCTCCAAACTTGTTTCAACCATGCTTCCTAATTGTTTCTCTTTATTATGGGGAATAGTTTTGGATGGCGATTTCAGTTTCCCTGGCTTCCCATTAACCCCGACATTCTTATTTTCTAACGTCTGTGGCTCTTGATTGTCTTCAGTAACACTTCCATCAAGGCTTGGGATCGAAGTCGAAGTCTCCTCTTCAATAGCTACCTCTTTAACACTTTCCACGTCGACGCTGTCGTAGTTAAAAAAATTCAATCCTTCTTGCTGTTCTTCTTCCGGTATTTGTTGTTGTTGTAATTCGGTTCTTTGTACTCTCGGTGTGTTTTCATCAGTATAGAATTCAACATCATCCAAATATTCTGATTTACATTCTTCGGTAATAGTTTCATCTTCATTTGAATCTTGCATCTGCTGCTCATTGCTTAGTATATCATCTTCGTCAAAGTCAGAGAACGAGAACTCCAGCACTTCTACTTTCATTTCTTTATTTTTCATTGTATTGTCTTCATTTACGTAATGCTCTTCGTTTGTCCAGCCTTCCGGTTCCACTTTTACAGATGAGGTGTGATTGTCTAGTGAAGTTAATTCGTTTGTATTCCAAACTTGTTTTCTGTAAGTTTCTATAATGTTGTGTGTACGTAAAACTTTAGCGCGAAATTGGTAAGCCAAACTTAGAGATAACTCGCAATTTTTGCATATACATTTCGGCAAAGTCTCGTAAGTATGGACCTGACAAGAGAATACGACCTTATAATAACACTTCGCTTTTATTTTATAATATTTACCTCTTCTAATGATACACCCGTAATTAGTCGTAACATCTCAACTGGCGGTTCTTCACCTTCATCCAAAGGTTTGTAAAGAGAACGTAATTTCGGTGTACGCTTTAGGCATACACGGCAGCTATTGGGTCCGACATCGCTCAATTTCATTTCAAATCCTCTTTTGTTCTTATTACGTATTTATAAAAAATATTTGATATTTCTCTATTATTAAATTTTTATGGCCGCTAATTTTTGTTTACACTTGCCTTTTTTATTCTATACATTTGAAAATTCTGTAGCTTCCTTTCAACATTTATCAGCTGACAGTGACAGCTGCGTAAAGGATGCCCTATCACCAGAAATTTTATGAAAACATCTATGTTTATCTATCCAGACATAACAAAGTAATTTTAAACTGTGAAAAGAGGAGAGAGAGATTAGTTTAGCCACGTAAAGGTGGAGAGGGGAAGACGGCATGAGTCGTATTGTGCCGAAAACGCGAAGAGAATGTCAGATGAAAGAGAAAAGCCGGTCATTGCCATGCTCTAGAGCGTAAATCAAGAACATTCGTTGTCGAGAACTATTAGATTATTCCAGGCGTTATTTGCGAACAATCGATTTAATATATAAAGCATAAATGCAGAGCTTAAAAGTCTTTAAGTGATCTCGTTGATGATAAGTGATTGTAAATAGTGCAGTAAATTGTTAGTAACTGAGTAATAAATTAACATTGAGTAAATTCATTATAATAAAAAATAGGCTGCAAAACAGTTGGCGAATTTTTTTTAACAATTCCGTGATCGGTCTGGAAGGATTTGGGAAGGCTTATTTAGCAAATTCGTAACAGTAATTTTTTTCCTTGTGCTTTCTTTTGACAGTTTTAACATGAGGCTGATAAATGCTGATAAAGCCTTTTTATTGGAAATATTTATATATTGTTGATTATGGAAAAATGCCGTACATCCAAGTACGTGGTTTTTAGGGTGCAAGGAAATTCCAACATAATCATTTGCAAAAATACTGTGGCGAAAATGCGAAGCTAATGTCAGATGAAAGAGAGAAGCCGATAACTGACATGTTCTAGAGCGTAAACCGAGCACATTCGTTATCGAGAACGATTCAAGTGTATAAAGGCGACACACTGCTGCGAAGCGAATCAGTCGTAAAGTAAACGCGTTGGTGATTACACTACAGTGAAGTAATAAAAACAGTACATTGTGCTAGTTGTAATACAAGTGATTGTAAATAGCAAGGTGAATTGTAATTGGATTGTGAATTACTGAGTAATAAAAGGGCATTAAATAAGCTCTTTATAAATGAAGAAACTGCAAAAAAAGTTGGTGGCTTTTAATTAACAACACAGAGATCGTACTCGAAGGATTTGGGAAATCATCGAGGTTAAATCAGCAAAATTCGTAATAACACTGCTACGATTACAATTTACTTTACTATTTACAATCTATACAATTTTCACAAGTACTGTTTTTATTACTTCAATGTAATGTAATCTTCAACGCTTTTTCTTCACGACTGATTACTTTTGAAGTCGTGTGTCGTCCTTATATACTTGTTTGCTGCTTGAAAACGAAATCCTGGAATAATCGCGTCGTTACGATAATCGTCTCGTTACTATAATCGTCTCGTTTACGATAATCGTCTCGTTTACGCTCTAGAACATGTCAGTTGTCGGCTCCTCTCGTTCATCTGTCATTCGCTTCGCATTTTCGCCACAATACTCTTACTCTTATTGTGAATACAGCCATTATGAACATTCTTTGATCTGACAACATTTGTAAGACAAAAAAAGCGAACAAAACAGAAAATAGAAAACTTTCTTCTGCAGTATTCAGCTGAGTTATTGGTTTATTATTTCGTTTTAAGACGTGAAATCTAAGTATATTAAACTAAAAAAATCGATGGAATAGCTTTCGTAACATTAGTGTAACCTCTCCGGTAAAATGGAACAGTGGCCGGATCTTAGCATGGAGAGATTAAATATTTCAGGGCGCGACATTCTTCCTTCGTCACAAATGAAACAAGTGCAACAACAATCTTCTCAATTTACGCAGCAACAACAAGCATTTTCATCAATAATGGATTTGCCCGATTATGGTGATTGTGGAGATGATCAAAAATACGTAATATATAAACATGATGATTTATTTGGTGAAAGCTATCCACTAATGCGCGAAATACGACGACAAGGCAAACTATGCGATGTTACTTTAAAGGTAAAGTCAGATTTGCGATAACAGCTGTTACAATCTTTTTCTTTTGGAAACCATCCCTTATAAAAATCCATCGTTTAAACTTATTTAGGTTGAGGATCAATCGTTCTCGGCACATCGGATTGTGTTAGCTGGCACCATACCATATTTTTACGCAATGTTCACCAATAACATGGCAGAGAGTCGTATCAAGGAGATTACTATGAAAGAAATAGAACCAAACGCACTCGAAAGTCTCATAAACTACGCATATAGTGGCCAAGTACGCATTGATAATCAAAACGTACAAAGTCTAATGGTAGGTGCGTCATTTCTGCAATTGACCAAAGTACGTAACGCATGTGCCGATTTCCTGATTTCACGATTTCATCCGCATAATGTATTGGGCATACGTCATTTTGCCGATTCTATGGGATGCACACACCTCATCGAGGCGGCTGATAAATATATAGACCAAAATTTTGCCAAAGTTGTGCAATCTGATGAGTTTTTGGGCTTAGATTTCGATGAACTAATCGATTTGATACGACGTGATGAGCTCAATGTGCCAACAGAAGAAGTGATATTTGAAGCTTGCATGAAATGGGTAAAACATATGGAAGAAAAGCGCTCTGCTCACTTTCCGCAAGTATTAGCCAAGGTGCGTTTGCCACTGTTATCGCCACAATTTTTGGCAGATCGCGTAGCACGAGAAGAGCTTATTCGTTCATCACATCAATGTAGAGATTTGTTGGATGAGGCAAAAGATTTTCATTTGATGCCGGAAAGGCGAGGATTGTTGCAAAGTTTCAGGTGCGTCAAAAGCAGATATCAAAGAAGAGGGGAAAATTAAAAATTTATCCTATACAATTTTTTTTTTTTAAATTAGAACTCGACAACGCTGTGGTGAATTCATCATGGGCCAGATTTATGCAGTTGGAGGGCTAGCCAGCAATGGCGAATCAGTGAGCACTGTCGAAATCTACGATCCGGTGGTCAAGAAATGGGAAATGGGCGAACAAATGTCAATGATGCGGTAAGTATGTATGGAAAACTTAACTATTGCACAGAAGTATAAGTAAATTTAGCAATTTTAAGACTAAATTGATGCTTATTTTTTTTTAGAAGTCTCTAGCACTTTTTACCACTTACATTTCCAGATCTCGTGTTGGTGTTGCAGTTATGGATGGCAAACTTTATGCTTTTGGTGGTTTCAATGGTACTGAACGTCTATCCACTGTGGAAGTGTATGATCCTAAAAAGAATAAATGGTCTCAGGGTCGCGCAATGCTGTGTAAGCGCAGGTAACATTTTTAATGTTATTTCGTTACTATATTTAAAAAAAATTCAAAATATATGTATGCTCTCACTAGCGCTGTTGGTGTTGCAGCTTTGGACGATTGTATTTATGTTTGTGGGGGCTATGACGGTGTTACTTCGCTGAATACAGTAGAATGCTACTGCCCTAAGACTGATATTTGGAAAACGGTATGTAACATTATTATCTCAATTTCTAACTGAGTATCATGCAATCTTTTTTCTTTTAGGTGGCACCGATGATGAAGTACCGTTCGGCGGGTGGTGTAGCTGCTCTGGGCGGCTATGTATACGCACTTGGCGGTCATGATGGACTCTCAATTTTCGATTCAGTCGAACGTTATGATCCTGTTAAAGACGTTTGGCTAAAAATGCATTCAATGTTAAATCGTCGATGTCGCTTAGGTGTTGCGGCTTTAAATGGAAAGCTATACGCTTGTGGTGGCTATGATGGCACTTCATTTCTGCGTTCCGTTGAAGTATACGATCCAATAACCGACACTTGGAGTCTTGTAACGCCAATGAATTGTAAGCGTAGTCGCGTGGCGTTGGCTGCTAATATGGGCAAACTGTGGGCTATTGGAGGTGAGGGGGGAAAAAAGACAAATTTAATAATGTAATTTATTTATAAAGTTAAAATATTATAAATTCTAGGTTACGATGGAGAGACCAATCTATCTACAGTTGAAGTGTACGATCCTGAAACGGATGAATGGTCTTTTGAGCCGTCAATGTGTGCACATAGCGGTGGCGTTGGTGCTGGTGTTATACGTAAACAATAATTTGTTAAGGCTACTTTTGTTTGCAATAAGCAAATATAAATAATGATAATAGTATTAATTTATATATTAGCTAATCAATGATATGTTTTCAAAAAACGATTGCGCATTTGCTTGCCTTATTCAAAATTAAATATGTATATTTTTTCTTATATTGCTCTCTACATGACTAATTTTATAAAGACTCTTACGAAAATCATTCCAACTTCGATAGAATCTCTAAAAATTCAATAGTAAGATGTGGAAAGTAAATATTCCCACGTTTAAATTCGTGAACATGCATAGATATTTAATTATAAATAGCTCAAGTGTTAGAAATTTTGTCAATTGAGATTAAAATTGAAACAAAAATGAAATTTATAATGCTTAAACTGTTAGATCTCTTAACACTTTTATATATTCGTATGTATATTTATGCACTGATTAAATGGAATTGTAAATTTGAATTAAAGTAAATAATTGGAACAAACACAATTACATATACTCAATTATTGTTAGGAATTGTCTTACAAATGCATATATATAATAAATACATTCGTATGTTTATGTAAATCATATTAGGAAAGTTGAAAAAATATAGAACACAAACCAATAAATAAATATTTCAAGCGGCAAAACAAAAATTCCATTTATTTCAATTTAATTAAAGTTTTATTTAACCTACGGCATAGTATTGCATACATATGTGCGTATGTACATACATATGTACATATTTTCTTATCAATACGTAAAAATTAAATTTGCTGTTTAAACAATCTATCGATTGCGCACTTTCACAAATTGGCTTAAATACTCAGCACAACTATTTGTATTTGCCTTCGTATGTGGTTGCATATGAATGCATATCTGTGTTGCTCAGTTACAATTGCAACAGGTTGTAATCAATATTTGCTCAACAATAAATTGGAATATATCGCGAGTGCATTATTTACTCAGCCCTTTTTGCTGCAGATGATATCATTCTATCGAGGTTAAAATAAAAAAGGCCAAAACAGATATATATAGCCTCATTTTATAGGAGATTGTGGAATTTGTATGCCACGTATGTGGTCGTAATTGTGGTATATTTTCTTTCTTTTGCTATTTAAACGCTTTCACTATTTTATTATAAACGCTTGGTAAAACAGACTGTAACAAACGTTTTACGGTGGTTAATGTTTCGGTGTGTTGGTTATGGCAATAAAATTTTATTTGCAATAGAACAGCGTACTCGTAGCTTGTTTGTGAAAGGCTCGCTTGCAATTGATAAAGGCCACTGATTAGTTCTTATTGATATCTCCTATCGGTGATTTAATTAATTTAGACAGTTCAGGGAATTATATTTAACTCGTCACAGAGATACCTATAAACATTAACGTACTATGAAAGTTCTTAAACTCATAAACAAGCGGTTTTTAATGTTGTTGTTGTTGTTGTAGTAATCACAGAAATATTCGACGAATTGGTTTTCGCAGAATATTGCGAAAGTGACAGTCCTTTACCGAATAAAAATCTGTTTCGTTCTGGTATAAACCCTCGACTGTTGTGAGAGTTATTGGATTTTAGTCGCCTCATACTACAGGTATGCCTTACCGCTGGTAAATTCTTGAATCCCTAACCCGAAAAGGCGGTTTTTATTCATACCCACTTTTAGTGAAGTTGTGCCCTGGGCTCTAATGGAAATGTTTTTAAGGCCGCGGCTGAGAGCTCCCAATTTTTTCAACACACACACAACAAACGTGCCATTTACTTGTATTATACTTTCCCTTAATTGAGAAGGTGCCTCTGCTCAGCTGGTTGATTACTTAAAATTACGTTTGGCATCCCCGCCGTCCCAAAAACGAAATGGAAAGAACAAGAGCATAAGAGTATACTACAGCGGCCAACTAAAGGAACGCAAATATGGTGTTAAATTTGTGGTAATAGAGAACTATGTTGTTGTTGTTGTTGTTGTTGTTGCGGAAAGGGCGACAGCCCTTAGCCGAATAAAATCTGGGTCAACTCCGGTACGTAAAATCGGCTGTCGTGAGAGTCGGGAGAGAACTGTCGTGCACCTCGGTGAAGCAGCATTTTCAACATATCATTGTTTGGCCGGAAGAGAAGGAGGATGTCGATGTCGAATGGGCCTAACAAGTATCTTCGGCACTACAGTCCGAAAATTCAGCTTCTATGGCGAAATATCCTCAAACGGGGTGGGACTGATCGATTTCGCCGTGCCGGAAATATGGTTGTCGGTAGCACCAGATTTCGGCGAAAGAGAATTCATCAAGATATATGGTTGAATCCGGATCGAAAAAAGCGCCACTAAATCATTCAAGTTGTGATAGGTGGACGACATGTCTCTAGTGTTCCAAATGTGCGCACGTTCCAAGGACCTAGTATCGACTCGGACCACCATCTTGTTGAAGATAAAATACGTACCAGCCTCTGTGCAATTACGAAAGCCAGTAAAGAAGCAGAGGGAGACAAAAGTCAGCCGAACGGCTTACTTTTCCATTTGCACACTTGCTTTCTGACAGCACTCATCAAGATCTCAGTATATGGAAACTCGTTACCAAAGTAAAGCTCACACAATGACGATCGTCGTGCCACAGTAGAAAGAAAAAAGTACTGCCTACCTTGTAAACATTGGCATCAACCGCAACACCCACTGTGTGGAATAAATACCGAGAGTTGAAGACAGAAATTAGATGCATTTGCAGACAAAAAGAAAAGAGAGAAACCCCAATGGATGATATTCCATCACTTGACGATGGAGTCCGAAAGCAATTTGCTCGCTAGAAAAACATTTCTCAATATCGCATAAAATGCTTTATCTAGAGTACTATGTAAAAGATTAAGGCTCACTATCAACTAACTGCACGGGCATTAGCATTAAAACCAATATTAATATCAGCTTCTTAGCCTGAAATTCCAAACAGATTCATTCTTACCAGCAGGTGCTATTTCGTATGAAGTAGGCAATTGAAAATTCCTCTCCCAACGGACAAAAAACAAGTTTGCAAATACGAGACACACGACGCTATTGACACAGTTCAAAGAGTTCAGTGAGTATCCGTTGTCTAGATTATGTGGACCGGACGGAGGAAAGCACTCCAGCTTCGAATTTCGGGTATTATATTAACCGCTGGTTGAGCCGAAGGAGCGGGAAGACGGAGAGGAACTGACTTTAGCTAAAAGAAGTGGCTGGCGCGCTATTGTTGACTCGGTCATAATGGCGTACGCGGTGCCTACAACAATTAACAACGAAAAATTTGTCATGTTTTAAAGTCAATGACTTACTTTAAAATTATGTATGTATGCATGTATGTATGTATGTACTTCTCATTACTTTCTCATCAACGCATCCATGGAAAGGAGAGCTTCTTCATTCTTTGTTTCACTTTCTCACTCGTGACTTCAGCAGGGAATAATATTTAAAATTGCACCCTATTCATAAAGAGCCTGCGGCGTTTTGCAACAACGAAAGGTGTAGCGTGCAAAGGTTTGAAATGGCAGAAAAACTATAAAATCAAAATAGTTGGAGAAAATGAAAAGTCACAGATAACGATAAGCTTGGAGAACTTGTGCGTTGGCCAGAGGACGAGCATTGTCTGTAGCAAGTTTTTATGGACAATTTAAATGCAAATTTTGTGATGTTTTTAAGAATTGTTATTGCCTTGTTATTGCACTGCTTGCAGCCGCTGATAGTGTTGCAATTTTGTTTAATTTCCTACTGTTCTTATACTTTATTGTGCGCGTAAGATTTAGAAATAAAATGGCAAATTTGGACGAAGCGAAATTTCTTTTAAGAATTAAAGCTTTCAGCTTCCTGTTTTACAATACTTTGCGTATAGCTTGTTGTCTTCCTGGCGAAGAATTACTTGGCGAAAAATAGGTAAAAGCTGAAGGTAAAGGTTGGCGTCATCACCTACACACGAATCAAATTAGGTAGCCAGGTGACTGCCGATATGTGAGCATCGACACAGTTAGGTCATAAACGGACCATTGTGATTCCACAAAAAAAAATTCTCTGGCCATACTACTTCTTTTCCATCCAATAATAGGTAGCTTACTTTAGTTTCTGCAACATGATCAAGGTTAACCGTAAAAACGACTCCATAATGCCGAAGTTTCCATCTGCTTACAGCAGGGTAAACACACTGCCAGTGAAAAATCGTCTCTTAATCCTCGTCATTTCTGCAGCTTCTACGGCATCTTCTAAATTGAGCCCCTAGCCTTTCTGCATGCTATTCCTTTTACCTTTTAAATGTCCTCCTTTTTCAGAGGATTTAAGTAATTTGATCTTCTCCGGTCCCATTTTGGCCAGGTTTGCGAATCGACTTGCGACATTTCAAGTTATGTTCCCATCTTAACGTGGCTTGTCTGTGAAAAATTTTATCTAGAAGAACCGGATTGATCGTATTTTACAGAAGCTACACTAGGTAGATCATTTCGTATAAATGGATAAAACCACTCTAGCTTTGAAAATATTCCATTTAGTAGCGTTAGTGGAAGTAAGAAGAAGGTCAACACTCTTCCAAAATGATCAGGTGGAGAAGGACCCGGCTTCACCTGAGCGCAGTAGAGCTTCCTTAAAGTGCACCGAACACTCGATACCATCGAAAATTGACGGCTATTCTTTAATGCTGCGGTTAACCATACATTATCGGAATTGACGGAAGTCATTAGTAGAATTTCTAGGTCATAACTGCAAAACTTTTGACCGTCATTGTCATAAGGCAATACACGAAGTGTCTTATCTGTCCCGAGAGACCCGTATAATACTGGTCGGAATACTTTAGTAGACTCAACTCTTACTTATCCAGACTCGACACCGATATGACCAAACTATTTCCTGTACGATACTAAACGCATTTATGAGTGTCATCTGTTACGCCTTTTTCTCTGGTTTGAACGCGTTGAAAGAGCTAATTTCCAGCTTTTTCTTTTAATTATCCTCGACGATTTACTGTCCTACAGGATAGTCTAGTCTCTACAATAAAAATAGATTCATATTGGATACTTTATATGGCTACGAATCGCTAGTTTGTGCAGTCTATACTTCAGATCTGACTCTTACGTTGACGTTTTTCCATTCCGAATCAAAAATAGAAATTAAGGGGAGATTATGATGAGGTCAATCCGGCAATTTAGGATATGGAACGACTTGGCGCATTTTACGTCGAGATTTTAAATTGAAAGCGTACAAAATACAGCTTGTTTAAGAACTGACGTCGATCGACCTTCCCAAGCGACATCGCTTCGCTCTATGGGCTCTTGAAAAGTTCCAAGAAGATCCGACGTTTTCGAGCCAACAAGACGACGCCACTTCCACACGCATCGCATCAATCAACGGATTTATTTAGAGAACACTTCGGTGAGCAGGATAATTTCATGTTTTGGGCCGGTCGATTGACCACCAAGATCGTGTGATATCACACTTCCTGTGGAGATATGTAAAGTCTAAAGTCCATGCAGATAATCCCGCTTCGATTCAGGTCTTATAGCAAAAGATCACGCGTGTCATTCGCCAGTAATAAATTGAAATGCTTGAACGAGTCATCGAAAATTTAACTCAACGGATGGACTATCTGAGACATAGCCGAGGCCAACATTTGAAAGAGATAATCTTCAAAAAATTAAGAATGTTCTTTCGAATGATAATTAAGCTTGAATTTTCTATGTGTTTTTTGTTTAAAGCAGGGAACCTCAAAATGGATTACCCTTTATATTGAAATATAAATACAAATCTGTTGTTTCATTTCATTACCGTTTTTATTTTAGTTTAGGAACTTTTGAACCTCCTGTTGTTGTTGTAGCCGCAGAAAATTCTCCAAATGGGGCTTCGGGGAACATTGCGGGAGTGACAGTCCTTGGCCGGATAAAAATCCGGGTCGTTCCGGTATAAAGACCCGACTGTCACGGGAACTATGGATTTTAGTCGGCTCTTACGACAGGCATGCCTTACCGCGGGTAAATTCTTGAACCCCTAACCCGCAGGAGGTCCTCCTCTGGTATATTGCTTAAGGGAAAAAATGCATTTAAAACAGATTGATTGATGAATGTATGTAATGCATATATGCATATATTAAAAACCGATTTATTGTATTTTAATTTTATTTATTATTAATGCCTATATAATTTATTTTAGAACAAAACACGAGTTCGACTATTTGGACATATGGCAAAGAACGAAAGAAAGAAAGAAAGAAAGTTCATTCGCCTAAGTAAACAATATTTTGGTGAAGTTCAAATATTTACTAAAATGATATTTTCCTACACTTTTTGCATAAACTTGCTTATAAAAATTACGTCTGCATGCATGTACACATGGCAGAAAAAGTCTGCGTCTACTCACTGTATTGGAAGTATTCAACTAAAATATTTATGCATTTTAAAACAATCACTATATTATTTTCACTTATTTTGAAGACAATTATTTGAAGTATGTTCGAATAAAATTTTGTACAATTTGTGCTGCGTCGTTCTGAGTTAACGGGATTGCAGTACCGCTACTTAGGTTAGTTGAGCAGGAAAAGTGTGCGTTCACTTTGAAAAGCGATGTTTTTTTGCAATGAAAATACAAATTATTTGCGATGAATTTAATTTTAAAAGATACACGATAGTAATCGAGATTAGGAAGAAGCTAAAGCGTATAGAAGCGAAAAGAAGTAGAAATTGGCGAAAGGAAAATCATTGTTGGTTTGTGGCAGAATGGTAAAAGTTATCGGGAAATCTCAAAAACCGTTGGCTGACAGTATATTCGTTTGTCCAGAAAGTAATAACCAACTTCAAACAAACCAAATCTTATGAGTCTAAGCCATGTTCTGGCCGTCCAAGGAAACTTACGGAAAGAGAAGAGCGCAACCCAACCATTTTTGTGAAGTCTAACCCACGTCTAACAGCAAGAGCAAGTTCAACAGACATTGAATTAAAGTGCCAAAAGAAATTATGTCCAGATATGGTACGAAAAATTCTGAAAAGAAACGAATTTCATGGGAGAGTCGCATGAAGAAAGTCCTTCATATCGAGAGTAAATCGTCTCAAGCGGATGGTCTTTGCGTAGGAGCAGTTAAACAAACCTCCAGAGTTTTGGAATAAATTTATTTTTTAAGATGAGAGTAAGTTTTGCATTTCTGAGATAAAAGGTCGTAAGATTATTTGAAGTAAAAGCGGAACTGGAACGCTGGAAAAGTAAAATATTGTACCTATGGTAAATCACTGTGGTGGGGGTGCATAGCAAGTTCGGTTGTAGGAAAATTTCAGTTTATTAAGTCGGTCATGAACAAGCACGATTATTTTAATATTTTGAAAACAGAGACTCGGTAAGCAATTTATTTTCCAACAGAACAACGACCCTAAGCACACAACAGAAATTGTTGAGCAAACAAAGTTGCTGTAAAATATTTCTAAACAACTGCATACACCACCATAATCTGATCCTAACCCTATTGAGCACTTATGGAATGTAATAAAAAGAAAAATTAGGCGGCGTACTAAAGGGTGTTTTTTATAGAGGTATAGAACTTTAAGTTGCAATAAAACAACGATGGATTATTCGATTGACATGAATTCTATTTATCCGAAAGATAATCTTGTGGCATTACATTTTAAATATGATTTCTGGCATATGACCGCCACGGCTGGCGCCGATATAGTCCAATCTGGATGTCCAATTTTCGATGACTTTTTCCAACATTTGTGGCCGTATATCGGCAATAACACGGCGAATGTTGTCTTCCAAATGGTCAAGCGTTTGTGGCTTATCCGCATAGACCAATGACTTTACATAGCCCCACAGAAAGTAGTCTAGCGGTATTAAATCACAAGATCTTGGAGGCCAATTCACAGGTCCAAAACGTGAAATTAGGCGATCACCAAACGTGTCTTTCGATAAATCTATTGTGGCACGAGCTGTGTGACATGTTGCGCCGTCTTGTTGAAACCACATCTCCTGGACATCATGGTTATTCAATTCAGAAATGAAAAAGTTAGTAATCATGGCTCTATACCGATCACCATTGACTGTAACGTTCTGGCCACCATCGTTTTTGAAAAAGTACGGACCAATGATTCCACCAGCCCATAAAGCGCACCAAACAGTCAGTTTTTCTGGATGTAACGGTGTTTCAACATACACTTGAGGATTACCTTCACTCCAAATGCGGCAGTTTTGTTTGTTGACGTAGCCATTCAACCAGAAGTGCGCATCATCGCTAAACAAAATTCGCTTATGAAAATCGGGAACAACGGTAATCTCGTTTTCCGCACAAAACCATTATTTTCGAAATAAAATTGCACTATTTGCCAGCGTCGTTCAGGCGTGAGTCTATTCATGATGAATTGCCGAACCAAACTGATAATAAATCACTTGACAGCTGTTAAATCGGTCGCCATCTTGAAAAGTAATGCCATCTTAAAGTTCTATACATCTATAAAAAACACGCTTTATAACCAGCAAGGAAATGCTTAGAAGCGCACTTGAAGAGGAATGGGAAGTTATGAGCCCAGAAGTAATAACCAATCTCGTTGGGTTAATGAAAAACCGCCTTCTAGAAGTCATTAAAAGAAGTGGATATTCAACAAGTTATTGACTTAATATATATTTTTTAATTTTTAGCCTTTTGTTTCATTATTCTTGAAGTGAACGCAGACTTTTTCTTTTTTGCTTTGAGTGACCTTTTTGTTTATATGTGATCTCATTTTAAATTTATATTAGTAATTGGTATCAAAGTGTGTGTAGTAGTTACTTTTTATTGAACTAAATAAAAAATGCAAAAAAAAAGTTTTTGAATGATTTATTGTTTTCGACATTTCACAGTGCAAACAAAATATACTTAGATGAACGCAGACTTTTTCTGCCATGTGTACAACATGTATGTATTTCTAAAAATTTGTATGCAGTATAATAAGCAGCCTGAAGCGCTCGACGAAACAAATGATTGCTTTTAGTGAGAGGCTAATTTGGAATAAAGACAAAATTGTATGGGCAACAACAACAAACACAACTTAAATATCGTAAGCATAAAATATTTATATGAAATCTGTATAAGACATACATGCATACATATATGTCTGAATATACCACTTCCAGTTATGCGTTCACTTGCTCACATATATTTGTATATCTATGTATGTATATGTGTACGTAAATTTGCGCGCAAAAGTTAAATTTGGTTTCCTTTTCAGCCGCCGTTGCTGACCTTTCACCCAACGCCAAAATTTGTCCTACAGCTATTAATTCACACACTAGTTGAGAGCTGACTCAGTGGTTATATGCAATTGAAGCGCTTCTTTTGCGATCTTTTTTCTCTAATATAGGATTTTGCAATAAGAGTGAAATGATTTCTTTAAATAAATAAAACACACACACACACTAACTGTTAAGGAAATTCAAATGTTTTTTATTTAATGTGGAGTACAATCGATACAATAACATATAAAATCTTTCAAATGGACTCCACGACTTCTTTTGCAGGAACGAATTCGATGTACTCAATTCTTGAGCATTTTTTCCACTAAATCTAGTCGTATGTAATGAATAGCACGTTCTATATTGACTTTTAAAGCTTGGAGAGAGTGTGGTTTATTTCTAAAGAGTAATGACGTCAAATGACCCTACATGAAGTAGTCTAACGCTATTAAATCACAACTTCTTGGAGACTATTCAATGTCAATGCTGTTTGATACGTAGCCCCGTCTTGTTGGAATCAGATGTTGTTAAGATCAACTTCTTCTCATTGTGGTCATAAAAATTTGGTTATCATCGATCTATACCGCTCTCCATAGACAGCAGTGCGACGTTACTACCAGCTTCATTTCGAAAGAAGTACGGACCGATGGTTCCACCAGTCCAAAAACCACATCAAACTGTCAATTGAGGTGATTGTAATGATCGTTCATGAATAATTTGTGGATTTTCTTCGCACCAGAATCGACAGTTTGTTTATTTACCGTACGACTCAGATGAAAATGAGCATCATCGGAGAAGATGATTTTCTTTAAAAAAAATCGTTATCGTTTTCAAGTTGGTTCAAGGCAAAATCAGCAAATTCACGACGTTTATGGTGGTATTACGATGAAAACCCTTTATAACATATGTACATGCATTCATGTAGGAGTTTGTACCCTGCAGTGAGAGACCAAAGTTGTACACAAAAATTCTAGTAAATTATTAGTATTTAAAAGATGAAATCATACCAGTTCGCTCTTTGTTCGTAAACCCTCCGCTATAGGGTAAACAACAATTTCTACTGTTGTGTTCGTCTTCAGCACATAACGGTTGAGTTTCCTTCTCTTTTATTTTTATTCCTACGCAATAGAAATTCAACATGCATAAATGAACTAGTATTTAACTACAACGAAGCTGCTGCAAAGGTGGACAATCTACATTTCGTCATAGTAAAAATATCAATTACTAACATGGCAAGAGATGGACTATGCCAGCTAAGTTTTCTGCTTTGGCAATATATTTTAAACTAGTATTTCCTTAGAGAGTGTTGAATGGGAAATTTAAAAAGTCTTGGATCAAATATCTATAGCAATATTTATCGACGACTCAATACTTGAGTGCAGGGTAGACTGTAGAGTTCACTCAATATCACTCGCTATTGACATGAGAAGAAGAGTTTCTGAACCTTTCAACGTATTACAAACAGAACTAACTGCAATAATAGAATCTTAGTTACTTAATACTGCAATGATAGCTCAATCTGTCGCAATATATTCTGATAACCATTGGCTACTATGAAGTCTCTACAATGCGATCACACCACCTCAAAGGAGGCAATAACATGCAGGGAAATTTTAAAGAAAGCTACAAATGTATGCGAAACATCACAAGGAATTGTTATGTCGACGAGCTAGCTAGAAATGGAACAGTCCTGATCACGACAAATTCCGCACACCACCAAATTCCGCACACCGACCTTCACAAGTAGCGAAAGTAGCAGATGGCAAGGTGAAACCACGGCACAGAATACCTAGACAGATCTGGTCACTGATCGAAGTGAAGATAACAAAATCTTTAATTCTTCTAAATAAAGGGTGATCCATTTTGTGGTGCCATACTTTTTTAAAGAAAAAACACAGAAAATTTAAATTTAATGGGGAATGTTTACTCTCATTCGAAAGAAAATTCTTTGGCAGTTAGTTTTTGAAGGTTATCTTTTTAAAATGTTGGCCGCGACTACGTCGCAGATGGTCCATACGTTGAGTCCAATTTTCGATGACTCGTTCGAGCATTTCGACTAGTAACTGGCGAATGACACGCGTGATGTTTTGCTCCAAGGTCTGAATCGAAGCGGGATTGTTCGCATAACTTTACACTTTACATATCCCCACCACATGACTCCACCGGCCCACAAACCACACCAAACCGTTGTTTTTTCTGGAAGAAATGGCAGTTCTTGAATCTCTTCAGGTTGCTCTTCGTCTCAAATGCGGCAATTTTGCTTGTTTACATACCTATTGAGCCAGAAATGGGCCTCATCGCTGATTAAAATTTGGCTCGAAAACGTCGGATCTTCTTGGAAACGCATAGAGCGAAGTGATGTCGCTTGGGAAGGTCGAGCTGCTTCAGTTCTTGCACAAGCTGTATTTTGTACGCTTTCAATTTGAGATGTCAGTGTAAAATGCACCAAGTCGTTCCATACGTTATTCCCAGTTTCTGCGAACGTCGCCGCTATATTTTTTTCACTGCGTGCTGGACGTGCTCTATTCGGTCGAATATTATACAATAATAAATTCTGGGTCTCAAGATGGGTGATGGTGTTGCGAATAGTACGCTCAGTAGGCCGATTATGTTGACCATAAGTTGAGCGAAGCTTGCGAAAGACATTCTTTTCAGAACATGAATTTTCGTAATAAGGTTGAATAATTTGTAAACGTTGTTCAGGCGTAAGTATTTTCATGATGAAATGCCAAACAATACTGAACAAAAAACACATAATAGCTTGATACGACTCCCGCGTGATCTGCAAAAAAGGCTATTGAAAAAAGTACCTCAATTTGGATCACCCTTTCAAATCTTCATTAACATAGCAAACGGCGTAATAAATGAACACTGTCTGCTGGGGACTCATAAAAGAGGGTTGTACAACTTTTCTAATGACTTCTGTCCCAGCTGCAGGCACATAAACAGGGCGGAGCCGGTAGGGCATTATCTCTACCACTGTCGGGCGCACAGCGTAGCCTAACAACGTTTCCTAGGTAATTTTTTTCGTTTCTCTTGCATAACTTGCCGCAGCAAGTGTCAAAAATCACTTCGGTTTCATAAAACACACTAAATGTTTTGAATGTCTAGGAAGGTGAGAGTATTTCCTCTTTTTCACAGGCTCACCATTGGTATGAACCAGCAGCGCAGGGTTCAAGCAATCTCAACAACTAACTAACTAACTAACTGACTGAACGATAGAAGATGAATTGTTTTGCGTAAATGTTCAAACCAGTAGCATTGTGGTTAACAACTAGTATCTTTCCATGCAGGGTATATTTAAAGTTTCACTATGATATGCGCGCTTGTCGATGTTTGATGAGAAAGTTAAGTGCGAGGCTGTCGTACTTTAAAGTTTTCCTTTATATTGTTGTAATTGTCTTACTGCATCCTCATTAGCAAACTAGGAGTCGTAAGTTGAGTCATGTTGGTGAAAAATTATTTTAAAAAATACAAATTAATCAAATTTTTTGTTTTGTTTTACTTACCTTCGAGCGCGTGTAAAAAAAATGTGAAACGAATATTGCCACATTTCAAAAAGATTTACAAAATATATCCAAAAATATAATTTACTAAAAATATTAAATAAAGTTGAGAATGAGTGAAGCTCGTATTGAAAGTTTTGATGAAACCCTGATATCGGAAGCCAGCCAAAATTCACTTATTGAACGTTGTTATTTATAAAAATTAAAAGTTTTTTTCTCCAAAATTCCATTTGTATTAACAGCTTAAAAATTCTCTATTCACTTAAATGAAAGCCTTAATTGTTAAAAATTTAATTTTTTATTACGTAAATGTTTTTCAATTTTTATCAATAGTCCTAACACGGTATATTTGAACTTTATCTTACACACAGCAATTATGCGCGCTGGTACTAGCGTTTATTTTCAATTGTTATACGCCAACATTCAAGTACGTTTTTCGTACGTTTTTCGTTTGCTGCAACGTAACTTGACCTTTGAACTTAAAATATCTTACAAAAACACACACATAACCTAACACGCGTGCATCGCATAGTGGCATAGAAATTAAAGGTTTTCGTACAAATTTGCATAGCTAGAAGGCAAAGGTTAAATTCTGCTTAAATTGCTTATGCTGGGTAGTTAACCTAAATGTATGCATTTTTTTTTTAATTTTTGAAATGATTTTGATATTTCAAATCAAATTAGCTAATTTTAGTGAAATTTTTGTAATTAAAGAAATAAATTGAGATGGTAAAATGCATTTATTGCACCGTTAATGTTTTAGATTTGATTTTTGATATGAATATGAATTAAGTTTCTAAGAAATGCTCAAATGTTACTCATACGCCATACATGACTGTGAATATTAAAGGATATTAAAGAGAAGGTTTGATTTAGACTCAGATTTTTTCTCACTGAGAAAAATACTTTCCAAAGTTCAAAGCACATGCACAATGTAGTGAGCGCTGCGCAGAAACAAGAGCAGACCAGGTATATGATGATGACAACGAAACCAAAGCCCAGCCATCGTAAGAGAAGAGACCAGACCACTATTTACCATTGTGCTGTGCATTTGAAAGACCCATCAAAAGATAGCATTTGGCAATTACAATCCGATTCGCTGAGGTAGCTAAAGACATATCAAAAAAAGCATTTCAAAACTATATTGAGGTTTAAAAACCGCTGGCGCAAATGTATGTAACGGTCGAAAATTGCTTCAGCGATTACAAAGCGTCAATTATTTGTTACATATATATGTAAATATATTATGTTAAATTACCATATATCGGCGAGGGCAGGTACCTGGATGTAGTGCGGTGCTTAGCTGAAGCCATCAAGCAGTACTTTCCTGGATAACGCGACAGAAAATCTTGCTTTAGCCCTGCCCTACCCCTGTTTAGAGCTGCTGAAGAACAGCGACCATGAACTGCCACCCTCCTCTAATTGGGGATGTAACGGACATCATGCTCGCGCTCGTAGCTTTACTGCGCATCGAGCCTGCACATACTACTTGGACCACTGAGTCTACCTCGAAAAAAGTAAATACTAATTAAAAGGAGTAACAACGACAAGAAGAAGAAAAATGTCGTGACAAGGAGTAACAATGACAACAAGAAGAAAAACATCGTGACAAGATCACCTACTAAGGTCCTAATATGAGCTCGGTGGGCTCTACAAGGGAAATTAAACTTTTAGTAAGACCTGATAAGGAGATCGAGGTCGTAATTGATATATGCGCGTATAATAGAGTGGCAATGTAAATATAAAATATAATCATTTAACTTTATTACGAAAATTCACGTTCTGTAAAGAATGTGTTTCGCGCGCTTCGCTCAACTTATGCTCAACATAATCTTCCTACTGAGCGTACTATTCGTAACACCACCACCCATCTTGAGAACCAGCATTCATTACTGAATAATATTCGACAGAGTAGACCACATCCAGCACGCAATGAAGAAAATACAGCGGCGTAGCTGAGAGTGTACACGAAGATTGTGGAGAGTCCATTCGGCGCCGTTCGCAGCAACTCGGACTGATGTATGGAAAGACTTGACGCATTTTACGTCGAGATATTAAATTGAAAGCGTACAAAGTACAGCTTGTGCAAGAACTGAAGCCGCTCGACCTTCCCAAGCGACATCGCTTCGCTCTATGGGCTCTTGAAAACTTCCAAGAAGATCCGACGTTTTCGAGCCAAATTTTATTCAGCGATGAGGCCCATTTCTGGCTCAATGGGTATTTAAACAAAAACAAAATGCCGCATTTGAGACGAAGAACAACGTGAAGAGATTCAAGAGCTGCCATTTTATCCAGAAAAAATAACGGTTTGGTGTGGTTTCATATTTCTTCAAAAATGATGCCGGTGAGAACGCAACCGTCAATGACGACCGTTATCGCGTCATGATGACGGACTATTTGATGCCTGAAATTGAAGTTCGTGATCTCCGCGGCACTTGGTTTCAACAAGATGGCACCACTTCCCACGTCTCGCATCAATCAATGGATTTATTGAGAGAACACTTCGGTGAGCAGATAATTTCACGTTTTTTAAAGGTCGATTGGCCACCAAGATCGTGTGATATCACACCGTTCGACTTTTTCCTGTAAAGTCTAAAGTCTATGCGGACAATCCCGCTTCGATTCAGGCCTTGGAGCAAAACATTACGCGTGTCATTCGCCAGTTACCGGTCGAAATGCTCGAACGAGTTATCGAAAATTGGACTCAACGGATGGACCATCTGTCAATCAATCGTAAAAAACTAAATGCCAAAGAATGCAAAACAGAAAAAACTCTTTTCGACTCCAATTAGCAATTAACCAATTAACCAAAATATTGCGACTCGTCGAAATAAATGTTCAATCGTTCGATGAACCATACAATATATAGTAATTAAGTAATAAAATTCATTTAATAACATGATTAATTCTGCAAATAACTTCATATTCATACATCACATACATATAATATTGCAACGCGTTTTGCACCTTTTTTGTTTTTTTGGTCTTCAACTTTACTATCGCAAAGTTCCCTGTAATATTCCACCAGTGAATTTAGTTAAACTATTTTATTCACATATACACTCTCTCTCTCTCTATCTCTCTCAGTATGGTAGGTAGGGTAAACAATGATTTTCTGCAGATTTAAAGCTATCTATTCAATGTGTCAGTGTTATCTATATATGCAATATGTAATGTGTTGTATGCATGTGTGTTTGTATGTAACAACACAAGCGTTTATCATTTATTAAAGTGAATAACTTTATCGGCACTTGCACTTCCTTCCTGCTAATGTAAAATAGCGAAATACTCGTACTCGTGCTAAATTTCATTACCGTTACACATATAAATTTAATAGAAATACACATGTATGCGCCTGCCCTGTAGGAACACTAATAATTGCTTGATAGATGAGATAAACTACTCATCTCACTTTTACGCTGTCATTATGGCGACTGTTGCTTTTAACATGGCGCCTAGTTATGAAATATCAATTGTAAGATCATGCAGCTATAATATACCAATTAAATACTAGTTAAATTATGTACCATATATTGAATTACTAGATATTTCATCGAAGGAAAATGAAAACAACCTCCTACCTCTAACACGGTTGTGACTATATGGCAAATTACACCAAAGCATGCTCTAAATTATTATTTCATTGGTGAACTGGTAATCCGCTGCAAATGAATAGAGAAATGGTGTGGCTACTAGTTCGAAATAGAATTTGTATATACCAGCTTAGCTTTTCTCTACATAGTACCAACACGTTTTTTTAACCCCTCATTCTTTACTCTCTTCTCGCTTTCATTCAATTCCTTTGATGTTGATTTTATTTTTATTTCATAAATATTTATTTTGGTTAGCTATATTGCGTTGTGTGCAAGTCAATAAATTTAATTAATATTTTATTATTATTTTTATTACGTTCGCATGTAAACATATAAAAAAATCTCCCACATACATTCATGCTTTGCCTTTTTTTTTTTTTTTTTTTTTTTTTTTTTTTTTTTTTTTGGCTTACGCAAGTCAAATACTCCTCTAACTATACATATATGAAATTATTATTTTATATTAAAAAGAAAAACTTTAATTAAATCATAAGGCAAATAGTATGTAGTACCCCGCCCTGACCAATGAAATACCTAAATGTGAAATAAGGTTCCAGGTAGTCTTCTGTGCCGTCTAAATGGTGCACACGTGGAGAAAAAATGTGCAGTTATTTTATTCTTGCAGAGCGGAGAATTAACTACTCTAATACTTCTGGTCGCTTGCCGTTCTCATAAGCCAGAATTTTACACATAACTTGCCCTTTGGACAGGGCTGTCATTATACCACTATATGTATGAGGCACTCGAAGCGTAAAAGCTGATTAAATACACTTAAGTTAAGCGAACAATGACCTAATAAAAAATGAGAAATACTGTTAATAATAATTTTGCTCTTCAAGTTATTAAACATATAATTTTATATATTGTATTAAAATGATATAAGATAAGAATGGCGCCATATTCTATTTTTTTTAATATAGACGTTTCATCATCCGTTCGAAAAGCGATCGCCCACCTGAAGATTGACAAAGTGGCAGAAGGCTGTGCTCTACCGACTGAACACGACGTTGAAAGAACCCACAAAATGTAGGTATCAGCTTATTTGCGAAATACGGTCGGACCAAAGCGTGCTTCAAAATTGGAATCTGGGTGTGCCTAATTCTTAAAAAGAGGTACCCCACTTTTTGCGACAATTATTTTAGAAGAATTCTTCATATTATTCCGTGTAAGAACCAAACTAGAGTGTTGTGTGAAAAACTAGTAGAAAAATTGAGCGGAACTTATCACTTACGCTTCAGATGTGTCAATTAAACCTGGAAAATATCCATGGCATGAGAGAAGGATTCACGCAAAAACTATCTCTATGTTGATTTTAAAGACATACTCTTCCAATAAGAGCCTACAACTCCCTGTGTATGCCAATGCTATTGATACTTTGATCTCAACAGCCCCGTTGGTAGCTCAGTTTTCTCCGGGTTGTACAAAGAATAAAACCGAATTTGTCTGAAAGCGTACAAGGACAGGACTAAATAACACATGACGTCTAACAAACCATCAGCACATACACGTCCCGGCCGTCGCTATTGACAGTCATAACTTTGAGGTGACCAATACAAATTTCATACCATGCAAAACGACTCTTGCCAACAGGTGTTACTTTGGACTGAGTAGGCAATCGAAAAATAAAATCCCCTTTCAACGAACAAAGGCCAGACTCTAAAAGTCCGTTAGAAAGGTTTTATGGAAGATTTATGTTAGATATTTTGCGATATTGACATAGTGCAGCGAGTAACGAGGCGGATACATGGTTGCGACATCTTTATGGGTAAAAGCAATCAGCTTTTGAAAGTTTTCGACGCAGAACTCGTCTGTGGAAGCAGAGGAAGAGGAAGCTCTCGACTACGGTGGAAATATCAGGTGAAGAAGATTCTAACTTGCTTTGTTTGGAGTATGCAATTGGTCAGAAGAAGGAGCAGATGAGCTATTCTTGATTCGACTGTAATAGCGTAGATGGTTCCTGCGCTAAATAAGTAAAGAATTTGAACAAAATTTTAATCATCGAAAATCGTTTTATTGTTTCTCAAAATATCCTTCATTAAGATCTATACATTTTTGCATGCGCTTGAACCAATTGTTGAAGCATTTTTGCCGTTCTGATTGAGATATCCGAAACATACGTTCTGAACGCATCAACCGGCTCTTCAGGTGTCGAAAAGCGTTTGTCTCTCAGTTTCTTTTTTACATACAGGAATGAAAAAAATTCAGGACTATAGGATGACTCATCATATCGATGTTTTGAGTGCATGCAATGCAATTGTTTCAGTGAAGAGTGATCCGTCTACGGCAGTTGATTTTCCTGTTTTCTTAAAAGACAACTGACAAACAAATGGTTGTATACCACTCAGAATTATCTGTTCTGCATTGTTCTAGTCGTACCGTGCGACTTGCCCAGTTTTTTCAAAAGAAAAAAAAACAGGCTTTTGCTTGGAAGTGCTTCGAACGCGAACAACTTTTGTTGGAAACATCCATACAGTCGACTGCTGTTTACTTTCGGGCTCATACGTGTAAGTTCATGATTCATCACCTATCACAATGCAAAAGACGTGGTTCGAACCACCGTTATCGTTTTTTTTTTTTTAATTTCTATCGATCAATCGACACGAGCCTTTTTTGAGCGATTGACAAAATGTGTGGAAACCAATCAAATGTTCATGCAATATTGAATGCATGCTGGTAATACTAATGTCTATAGTTGTCTCAATTTCACGGTATGTCACATGACGAGCTTGCAATATCAGTTTGCACACAGCATCAAGAGTTTCCGGAAAAACAAATGTTTTTGGACGATCATCACGAAATTACTCTTGTAGTGATTTATGACCTCAATTGTACTCACCATATCATCGATAAACACTGGTCCTTGATGGAGTTTCATCGCCAAAATTGTAATTAAGATCATCGATGCATTGTTGCTGTCTTAAACAGTAGAAACATTCTGGCTCGCCAAGACCATAAAAAGCCTCGAAAAGTAGTTGAGTTGTACGTTTTTAATGGCATAGTGCAACAGGAATGCCTGCCACCAGATTAAACAATCAATAAGGAGGACCCCCTGCGGGTTAGGGTTTCAAGAACTTACCCCCGGTAAGACATGTCTGACGTAAGAGACGACTAAAATCTAATAGTTCTCGCAACAGTCGGGTCTTTATACCGGAACTAGCCGCATTTTTATCCGGCCAAGGACTGTCACTCCCGCATTATTCTCCGAAGCCCCATTTGGAGAATTTCCTGCGGTTACGACAACAACAACAATATCAATAAGGAGGGCTTACTTAAAAGCTCTTGAAAGAAGCGCTAGCACAAGTGCATAACCTCTAATGGATACTACTTTAAAGGCGGCAACATCAGTGTAGAAAAAATTCAAATTTTCGCATTTTTCAACACAGTTCATACACAACCCTATTGTGCACAAGTGCAGATCAGAATGGTGGCGTTTGGCTTACTTATACTTCGAGACATTATTGTTCATATCTTTGTGGGAAACTTTGAGTACCGAAGAAGCGACGACGATGCGCTACGAGTTCGCCATTCGAAATGCAAGAAATCCACTCCTCAATCTACTTTAGCTGTCGATTAGTAACCCACTCAAGAAATTTATACATTCTCTTGCGCTCAATATATTCGATACAAAATCTGTGAATAACTTTATGTTAAATCTTAAACTTTTCCTCAATTACAGTTATTATATTTTTATTGCAATAAGACCTACCTTTCATATTTAGGATATGGATGTGGAAATGTTCTCTAAAATATATTAGGATGAGGCTTGTATTATTTGCCAATAGATATCTATATTTTTCTTAAAAAAAAGTTTACAACTATAAATACTGGCGTTTAATGGTTTCCGTATTTAAATACATTTATTAAGAAAACAATAAAGTTCACTCGAACATTTCCGCACCCACTAAAAAGCCTACATACGACGAAATATGGACTTTTTCATTTTCAATTCATTTCGCTACTTCCTTGAGAGTTGGTCAAACTAGTCAGGCAACCAATGAAATGCAAACTTTTCAAACTTTTATCAGAAAAAAAATGGAATGAAAGAGGAAAAAATTAAATTTTTCTATTTTTCATTTCACTTGCCTACGAAAAGGCTGTAAAACAAAGCAACAAAAAGATTTTGTATGTACGACTACATGTAACAACCATATAAAATATTCATTGTTCTGTAGGTTGGCCTTGCTTACGTCCTCCGTTCTCAACTTGAATCCGAGTGTTAGAGAAAAAAAGCGACTTTTTTGTTTGTGCGTTTGGCGAGCATGGCTTAAAAATGTACGCCTTACCGTTAACAAGCCTACTAAGCGCATATGTAAATTTCATATGTAAATAAGCATGTAAGTGTATATACAATAAATAACGCATATAAGTGCATATATATTGTATTTGTATGCATACAAAGTGACGTAAATGCTATTGTTTGCCATCAGGAAGGTGTGAAAAATGGTTTGACTCGCCGGTTGCCTTTAACAAGTTGTCAACGTCATATCCTTTTGACTCTGCATTGGACTTTTTATGTTATTTCAACTAATGCTGTTGCTCTAACAGAGTTTAGGGAACAGCACTTAAGCCGTGTTGGTGGCTGGGCGATAATCAAATTCAATGTAGAAAAAGAAATTAAATTTTTTATTTTATTTTTACTTTTGAAAAGAAAACTGAAACTATAATTATTGGTTATTTTTATTCAACCTTACGGTCTTTATATCGATATGACGATGACGACACTCCAGATTTGAAGGTTTGCGTTATAAAGGGTGATCCATTTCGAGATTCCCTACTTTTTTAAAGAAAAAAACATAGAAAATTCAAATTTTATGGTGAATGTGTATTATCATTCGAAGGAACATTCTTTGCCATTTATTTTATTTAAGATTATCTCTTTTAACTGTTGGCCGCGGCTACGTCTCAGATGGTCCATCCGTTGAGTCTAATTTTCGATGACTCGTTGGAGCATTTCGACTGGTAACTGGCGAATGACCCTCGTGATGTTTTGCTCCAAGGCCTGAATCGAAGCGGGATTGTTCATAAAGACTTTAAACTCTACATATCCTCACTGGAAAAAGTCTAACGGTGTGATATCACACGATCTTGGCGGCCAATCGACCGGCTCAAAACTTGAAATTATTTGCTAACCGAAGTTTTCTCTCAATAAATTCATTCATTGATACGATATGTGGGAAGTGGCGCCGTCTTGTTGAAGCCAAATGTCGTGGAGATCACGAGATTCAATTTCAGGCATCAAATAGTCGGTTATCATGGCGCGATAACGGTTGCCATCATCATTTTTGAACAAATATGGACCGATGATTCCACCGGCACACAAACCACACCAAACCGTTGTTTTTCTGGATTAAATGGAAGCTCTTGAATCACTTCAGGTTGCTCTTCGTCCCAAATGCGGCAATTTTGCTTGTTTACATACCCATTGAGCCAGAAATGGGCCTCATAGCTGAACAAAATTTGGCTCGAAAACGTCGGATCTTCTTGGAACTTTTCAAGAGTCCATAGAGCGATGCGATGTCGCAAGGTCGAGCGGTTTCAGTTCTTGCACAAGCTATATTTTGTATGCTTTCAATTTAAGATCTCGACGTAAAATGCGCCAAGTCATTACATACGTCAGTCCGAGTTTCTGCGAACGGCGCCGAATCGGCTCTCCATAATCTTCGCGTACACTCTCAGCTACGAAGGCTTTATTTTCTTCACTGCGTGCTGGATGTGGCCTATTCGGTCGAATATTATCCAATAATGAATTCTGGGTCTCAAGGCTGGCCGATTATGTTAACCATAAGTTCAGCGAAGCGCGCGAAACACATTCTTTACAGAACGTGAATTTTCGTAATAAAGTTGTATGATTTGTAAACGTTGTTCAGACGTAAGTCTTTCCATGATGAAATGCCAAACAATACTGAACAAAAAAAAACATGACAGCTTGACACGACTCACGCGTGATCTGTCAAAAGAAGGCTATTGAAAAAAGTACCTCTTCTTGGATCAGTGCTTGGTATTTGTAATTGGCGTCTAACTGCGAAATAAAGCCGTTTGACATACTATTGTTTGCTCCGCTATAATCTCGGTATCCAGTTAAGAGATTTTGTATCATAATTATTCCAATTGAGCAACTTAAACATCAATTTAGGCATAATGTACATATGTAGCTATTAATACCACATTAGCCGTGGTAAAATTGATACTAATTAAAGTTAACCTTTTAAACATTTTATTTCGACTTGTGAAATTTAAAAAAATTTGAATTTTTTTCTTGGCGGTTAGGACTTTCTGTTTATATTAACAAAAATCTGCGTAAAAAGTATATAATGATACACGCATCTATACATATATGAATTCTCAAGAATGTTTTTCATATTTTTCGTTCGAAAAAAATACTGAGCATCACTACGCATGCTCGCACAAATTCATTCATAGATTTCTGAGCCAAAAGAAAAAAAACGTTAAACAAGCGACTAGAGAGCAGCTTAAAACTTTTACTTTTATACTGTATATACACACGTACAAACATACAATGCACCTTTCATTATTCTCTTTTTTTACAACTGTATTGAAACACACAAATATGTATATCTACTTATAATCCCACTAGAAAATGGAGAATGAACGTTAAATACTTAGTTAACTGGCGAAAGGTTAACAATGTTGCATGTCTTTAGGCGTTTGCCCCTTTGTTAAAGGCGATGTTATGTGCTGTGCATAATGTCAATTGTTGCTGCTGTATGACTAAACCACACTAAACAACAACAGCAATAAAGCTAGCAAATCGGTATATAAAGTTCCCCTTCACTGTCAAAGAAGTCGTTACAATAAATATTACGGTATTTTTCAATATGCGTATACATGTATGTATGTCTAATTCGGCCGTCAATCGTATATCCGTCGCGTGGTTGCCCCTTTTAGTGTCGTTTCATTTATGCCCATACGCTTTTATTTGTGCGCCAACGAGACTGTCTATCAGCGAACGCGCGCACATACACGAATCCAACATCAACAAACCACCTCTCATTAGGTAGGCACCCACTTTGCCCAATACCAGCTTCCCACGTACCCCACTCAACTCGAAACAATCAACGCATTTAGTGCATTCAACATTTATTTGCTTTGCTTCGCATCTTCGCATCTAACAGCACGACCATCTCTATCTACTTACATACATATGCTGCTGCCGTCGCTTCGCTGTTGCTGTTTTGCTGATTTTCCACATTCGCCGCAGATACGTATTTAACATCCTGTTCCGTTTGATCTGGCATTCAGTTGTTGCATACTTTTCGGTGCGTTGACATTAGCGCTAGCGAAATAAGTGAGCAAGTGGTTAAGTAATATTTAAATAAAATATAATTATTTTTGAATGAAAAACAGTAAAATTTTATGTGTATTTTTCAATTAGTAGATTTGCTTAGAACTTCACCTTTTTGAAGCTTGCTTTAAATAGCCATCTGCTGCTAAAATTGAAATGTCAGAAATTTTTTCGATAATAATATATAATGTTTAGTGAAAGTGGAAATTAAAAGAAACTTTTAAACAAATTTGACATTGAATTATTTTGTATTGTGGAAAAATATACATACTTAAGTGGAAGGATTGAAAAAAGTGCATATTTTAAAAGTGTTAACTAGTTGCGAACTTACAGGTATGTGGTGACAGTTTCATCTTCCATTTATGTAGTTCTATTTTTTTTAAAATAATTTCAATCAATTTTTTTTAAATTTTATTAAAAACAATTTAAAATTTTTACTAATTTATTTTATTTGTTTATTTATGTAATTAAGAATTTATTTTATATAATATATTTTATATTTTATTTATTTATTTATTTATTTATGTTTTGTTATTTTCCTTATATTTCAATTTATTTTATTTCTCTTGGGTTTATTTAATTTTATTCTTAATTAATTAACTTAACTTAATTTGATTTCAACTTATTTTATTTTTTAATTGCGTATTATTTTAGTTTATTCTATTTTTGATTAATTTAAATGTATTTATTTTATTTTAAAATATTTTATTGCATATAATTTTATTTTGTTTTATTTTATTTTATTTATTGCCGTATTTCCTTTTAATTTTTTTTTTTTTTTTTTTTGTAAATAATCTATTTTACTTTATTTTATTATATTTGTTTTTTATATGTTATTTTATTTTATATTTATTAATTAAATTTATTTTACATTATATATTATATTAACTTTATTATAATTAATTGAATTTTTTTTTATTTTATGTTAATTTACTTTAGGATATTTTATTTTTAGTCTTTTCTCCTTCTTTCAACTTTTTTTTTCCTTTATTTTTATCGATTAAATTAAATTAATTTTATTTTATTTTATATTAATTTATATTATTATATTTCACTTTTAGTTTTTTTACCTTCTTTTACGCTATTTAGTTTATTTTGTTTCAATTCATTTTACTTTGTTTTATCTTATTTCATTTATTTCTCTCAATTTTTTTTAATTATATTAATAATAATTTTTTATATTTCATTTCATTTCATTTTATTTTACTTAATTTAATTTTATTTACTTCATATTTAGTATAATATGTTTTAATGTAATTGTTTATTTTAATTTATTTTACTTCGTGTATTGCAGAATTTTTTTTAACTCTTTTGTAAATATTTTCTTTAATAATTTTTTTATATTTTCTTTAACATTGAATTATATTATTTTATTTTATATTAATTTAGCTTAGAAAATTACAATTTATTTCAGTTTTTTATTTTGTATAAAATTATTTTATTTATTTATTTTAATTTGTTTTATTATATTTTGTATTTAGTTATTTTAAGTTGATTTCTTTTATTACATTTAATTTAATTTAATTTTATACCTTTTATTTTATATAAATTAAACTTACTCTATTTTATTTTTATTCTATTTTATTTCATTTAAATTATTTTATTTTATTTTATCTAAATTTATTTTATTTAGTTTAATTTATTCTATTTTATTTTATATCATTTAATTTTATTTTACTTTATTTCATTTTATTTACTTCATATTCAATATAATACGTTTAATGTAATTGTTTATTTTAATTTATTTTACTTCCTTTATTGCAGGATTTTTTAACTCTTGTAAATATTTTTTTCTGCCTTAATTTATAACATTTTATATTTTATTTACTATTAAATTTTATTATTTTATTTTATATTAATTTAATTAAGTCAATTTATTTTATTTTAGGTTTTTATTTCATTTTAATTTATATTAATTTGTTCTATTATATTTTGGTTTATTTTATGTTCTTTCCTCCTATTCTATTTTAGTTCATTTTATTTTATTTTATTTTATTTCAATTAATTTTGTTTCATTTTAATTTATTCAATTTTTATTTATTTAATTTAATTTTGTTATAAGTTATAAAATTTTTTTTTCTATTATAGTAATTTATTTTATTAAAATTTATTTATTTATTTTCTATTATAGTAATTTATTTGATTTTACTTTACTGTATATTTTTTTATTTACTTTATATTTAATATAAAATGTATTTTTAATTGTTTTTGTTTTATTTTATTTTCGTTTATAAAATTTTACCATAATTTATTTATTTATATTTTATTTTATTATATTTTATTTTGCTTTGTGTAATTTATTTATACAATTCTTTCAATATAAACAATTAAATTTTATTATAATGTTATTATTAAAATATATATAATATAGTGTGCATTTTATGAGTCATATAGGACTTAAACCAGTGATTTTCAAACGTTGGTCTGTAATAATAATCATGAATACTTCGTTACTTTTTAAATGAAAATCTTTCAGCAGATATAGAGATTTTAGACGTAAGCGACAAATTTAACGTGGATATTTCTATAGTACGGTTCATGTTTTGTCAAAATATATCAGATTCTCACCTTATTAACGGGAACTAGTATGTGCTTCGTAAGTGTTTTCAAGTGTCTCGAAAATATTAAAGCTTGCTTCTTAAAAATCGTATTTTTTCGGTGTATTTAACACTGAATATTTCGACACATTGATTGATTTTGAATGATTTTTATGAATAAACGAATTCTATTATTATCTATCAGCGATGGATTATTCCACTGACATCAATTTTATTTATCCGAAAGATAATTTTGTGGCATTATGTCTTAAATATGATTTCTGGCATATGACCGCCACGGCTGGCGCGAATGTAGTCCAATCTGGATGTCCAATTTTCGATAACTTTTTCCAACATTTGTGGCCGTATATCGGCAATAACACGGCGAATGTTGTCTTCCAAATGGTCAAGCGTTTGTGGCTTATCCGCATAGACCAATGACTTTACATAGCCCCACAGAAAGTAGTCTAGCGGTGTTAAATCACAAGATCTTGGAGGCCAATTCACAGGTCCAAAACGTGAAATTAGGTGGTCACCAAACGTGTCTTTCAATAAATCTATTGTGGCACGAGCTATGTGACATGTTGCGCCGTCTTGTTGAAACCACATCTCCTGGACATCATGGTTATTCAATTCAGAAATGAAAAAGTTAATAATCATGGCTCTATACCGATCACCGTTGACTGTAACGTTCTGGCCACCATCGTTTTTGAAAAAGTACGGACCAATGATTCCACCAGCCCATAAAGCGCACCAAACAGTCAGTTTTTCTGGATGTAACGGTGTTTCAACATACACTTGAGGATTACCTTCACTCCAAATGCGGCAGTTTTGTTTGTTGACGTAGCCATTCAACCAGAAGTGCCCTTCATCGCTAAACAAAATTCGCTTATGAAAATCGGGAACAACGGTAATCTCGTTTTGGGCCCATTCGACGAATCTACGCCTTACTTGATGAGCGTTTGGCTTCAGTTCTTGCACGAGTTAGATTTTATAAGCACGCAAACCAAGATCCAATTCCTGTGCTCGATGGCGGATGGACTCATTCGGGTCTTCCTCAATGTTTCGCTCTACAGCAGCAATAGCTTCTTATGTACGCACCGTACGGCGTCTCTGGGGATGCGAGTTGTCAATAAGAGTAAACGTGGTGCGAAAACGTTCCATGGTTAATCGAATTAACTGCTCTGATGGACGATTTTGTCGACGATAAAATGGACGTAGTGCGCGATACGTTTTCCGCACAGAACCGTTATTTTCGAAATAAAATTGCACTATTTGCAAGCGTTGTTCAGGCATGAGTCTATTCATGATGAATTGTCAAACCAAACTGAGAATAAATCACTTAACAGCTGTTAAATCGTTCGCCATCTTGAAAAGTAATGCCAATTTAAAGTTCTATACCTCTATAAAAAACACCCTATATAATAGAGAAACTTTTGGAAAAGATTTCAGTTGATAGGTTTTTTCCGTAGTTTTATTTTAATATATTACGTAAAATGATAAATTCTCGAATATTTTGGGTTAATACTCATAGATACCGGCATGTGTATCTTTCAGTATTCATGTAATACTATTTAATGAAAAATATACTGCAAAATCAATAGTTTTCAGTCATCAACGCTTTCTTCATGCATTTAAAATCTAATGGTTCAAAGAAATGATAATGATTTAGCTCGAAATTGAATGTTGTTTCAGTCTGAAAATTAAATTTGGGACCTGAATTAAAATATTGAGTTTTGAAATTAAACAAAAAGAGATATTTTTTAATTGTGTTTTCGAAAACTTCACAAGAAATTTTTTTTTTGAATTACGAGCTGAGTTGATTTCCGTTTATTCGACGGACAGACTGACGTAGCTAAATCAACTTTATTTGAACGCAAACTACTTCCAATTGCGATTTATCAACCAAACTCGGTAGGTAGATTCACCTATACGTTTAAACGATAATTTGTCGGAACCGGCCAGGCCGGACCATATAGCATATTGTTACGATCTTGCCTCTATGATTTCCTAAATCTTTCGGGTACGATCTCTGGACTGTTAAAAAAAAATCGCCAACTTAATTTGCAGTCTCTTTATTTATAAAGAATTTATTTAATGTCCTTTTATTATTCAGTAATTCACAATTCAATTACAATTTACTTTACTATTTACAATCACTTGTATACAACTTTCACAAAGTACTGTTTTTATTACTTTACTGTAATATAATCTCCAACGCCTTTACTTTACGACTGATTACTGACTGACTCCCTCTGCAGTCGTGTGTCGCCCTTATATACTTGTTTGCTGCTTGAAAACGAAGCCCTGGAATAATCGTGTCGTTACGATCATCGTCTCGTTACGATAATCGTCTCGTTTTACGCTCTAGAACATGCCAGTTGTCGGCTCCTCTCTTTCATCTGTCATTCGCTTCGCATTTTCGCCACAATATATACGACCGATTTTTCAGATTGGAAATTTTGGATTATAAATCCATCAAAAAAGTACCTAAGGATTTTAAATTTGGTTCTGAAAATCATCGCAATCGGACGAATATAATAAATGGCTCCCATATGAGATTTTTGGTCAAAACTCAGCAAAAAAAAAGCATTTAGGAGCATGAAATTCGATATCCTACACACATATTATAAATTACATATTGGTAGCGAGATTCATCGAAATCTAATTTTGTAATTTGCAATAAATTTGATTTGTTCATGAAAGGTATAAAAACTTCGGGGTGGTCGAAGACAGCCCTTCTTTTTTGTTGTTTTTGCTGTGATATGGTTGAACCTATCTTAAAAATTTCTGGCTTTACTTAGCAAGTAACAAGATCCTAAAACGGTGATAAGCTTTGCTAGTCGTTTTATGACATAACTTCTAGCCAATAAATTATATAGCAATAAATTAAATAATTTATGCGTTGAAAAGTAAGTGGTAACACTATTCACATATTTCCCAGAATTAAAGAGATTTCTACTAAAAATCATTTGATACCTATATTGTGTTAGTTTATTAAACTTCAAAGTAATTTCAATCAGGTGGCATCCCCATTCAATTATTCTTGCGAATAGCACTTGCGTTAAAATGCTAATCAGTACGTAATAGGCTTCAGTGCGTCGCTGTTCGAAATGGTATATGATTTAATTGCATGCCAAAATGCACAGAAATCGACCTGAATTATTTTTAACAAATTTTTTCTAAAAGATTTGTGCGTGGCAAAAATATCGAAAATCCTGAAGGTATAAAGATTAATAGTTAATCAATTTCGACAAATTTGGTATCAGAGGAAAGCATTGGGCATATAGTTAAAAATGCCTTTTCCAATTTTTTTTAAACACTTTGTTCTGGCATAAAATGAAACCATATAACCATAATTACAGACAAATTGAGGACCTTTGCGTGCAATATGGAATGACATAAAGATGAATTGATCGTTTAAAGTAATAAATATTATATTTTTATGAATAAAATTTAATGTTTTCACAAAAAATATTTACTTTTTCATCAATTTCTTTTTCCTCACTTTCAGAGCAATACCCCTTAAATGTTACTCTTCGACACTGTTAGACGCTCTTAGAAATTTGTTAGACTTTTTTTTTTGATATTTTATCAACAGAATTTCGATACCATGGCTATTAATATTAATAGTAAACTCAACCATTACTATCCACCTAACCAATCTACTTTCGAGGCGTAATCCACATAACGTACAAATTACCGGTGTATTGAAAAGCATTATCTACAGAAAATATATGCAACAATAAAATTTTTATATTATTAATTTACTTTATTACTATTTTTATTTATGATATAATATATGTAAAATATGTACACACACATACATATTTGCTAATATTGGTTATCATTTATTAATTTCTGCAAAAGAAAAACTATGCATTATTTAAGTAACAATACATTTGAATGAATAGACAAATTTTAGCACAAACCACATAAAACCATAATTAATTAATTAAGTAACTATTAAACATTTTAGAATAATAAAAAAAACGCCCCATTTTTTCAATTCCGTGGTGTCGTAAACACAACGGCAGTTGAACAAAATATTGTGGGTTGGCTCAGTATCAGCACCAAACCACACTTTTATCTAAGGTTACTAAAAAAAAAACAAATAAACACATTGCAAAAACCACAATTGTTTCTAAGCATCCACCCATTAGTATGAAATACATTAATATGCTTGTTTGAATATTAATAGATAAGATTATAATTTTTTCTTTTTTTATCTATTACATATTATTATTTAAAAAATAAAAATGGGATAATAAACCGTTAATTTACAAATAATTCGTTTTAAATGAATAATACATAAATACAATAAAACATTATTAAATATACATAACTATGAGGATGGGGCCACGTGTAGAAGTTTTTGACTGCCATTCACCTGGGAGTGGCCAGAAACGATTCTTTTACATATGGTTCAAGCAGCTTACGATTTCCGGCCTTAGACCAAGTATCCTCTGGATAGACAAGAAACATCTGTTTGAAGGCGATCTAAAGTGATAAGACGAACTCCCTACGGTTTTGTATAGGGTTTGGGACACACAAAATGAAAATCCTGTCCCAATGAAAAATCAGTAAATGCCTTGAATGGGAGGCACCTCTTTTGATGTGGACCCGTGAAAACATTTAAAGAATCACGATTTGAGGACATGCACCTAGAATTTCACGTCCCTTAATTGGGAAGGTGCCGCTGCCCAGCTGGTAGATGTCCTCGTAATATTAAAAGCTGACATCACCGCTGTCCAAGAAGACGGGATAAGAACGGAAGAAGATGCGTCCTTTTGAAATCTACTACAGCGGACATATAAAGTGACGCATATTTAGTGCTGGGTTTGTGCTGGGAAAGAGACTCCGTCGCCGAGTTCTGGCATTCACCTCTGTGGATGAACCTCTAGCCACAATCCGTATAAAGCGATGTTCTTCAATATATCGCTGATTTGCGCCCACACCCCGGCAGAAAAGAAGGATGATGTGACCAAAGCCCTTTATATGAGAGCCCATAATGCACTTATAAGCGCTGCCTCGATGCCACGATGTTTAGATTGTGTTGGGCGATTTCAACGCCAGGGTAGGCAAAGAAGTTATTTTTGGCGCAACAGTCCAGTTTCCAGCACACGAAAATTAATCAAGCTACATGGCTGTCGCAACCAAATCGATTATGTTGTGAAAGACGTAAGACATGTATATAGTGTTCTAGACGTGCGTACGTTCCGTGGGTCAAATACAGACTCGGATCATTATCTTTTAGCAGCAAAAATGCGCACCCACTTTTGTATAGCAGAGAATGCCCGTCAATAAACACAATGAAGGTTCAACGTCAAGAAGCTGCAATCACAGCAGAAATGTTTCAAGTTTTCTATTCGGGTTGCACACCTGCTCTCTGAGAGCACTCATAGGGGAGCTGTGGAAACAATTGGTTTTCAACAGTGTCAGAAACGATGAGGAATGTTGAACTGCGAACCTCATAAGCTCACGTGGGACAAATCTGGTGACAGATATCCGGAGCATACTTAGTGTATGGAGGGAACACTTCTCCAGGATGCTGAATGGTAGTGAAAGTATGACACCCGGAAACGACGAATCTAAAACCCTTATCGATGACGATGGTATAGACGTACCATCACCCGACTATGATTAAGTGGCTTTAGACCTGGTATATCCATCATTGACCATCTGAGAAAATGATCGATACACACCACCTTTTCCACTGGTGATATTGATATCGTTGGCCACAACAACCACGCCGTTAGTTCTTTATCTTCGCTTCTCCAGGTTAGACAAAGAAACTAAGCGAATGGGTCTCGTGGTGAACGAAGGCCAGACGAAATATAACCTTTCGTCAAACAAACAGTCATCGCATTCGCGTCTTGGCTCCCACTTAATATTTATAGTCAAAACTAAGAAATTTTAAATAATTTCGGCCAGCATTTCGGAACTAGCGTCAACAACACCAACAATATCAGTCTTGAAATCCACTCTTGCCAACAGGTGCTACTTTGGACTAAGTAGACAATTGAAAAGTCCTCTCTCTCGACGAATCAAAACCAATTTTCTACAAGTCGCTCATCAATCTCGGCCTGATATATGGTGCAGAAGCCTGGACGATGTTGACACCCGAGGAATCGGCTTTAGGAGTTTTCGAGAGAAAAGTTTTGCGGAATATTGAATGATTAGACGATAGAATGATGAGCTGTACGAGTTATACGATGACATTGACACGGTTCAGCGAAACAAGAGACAGCGGCTACGCTATCTAAAGTTGGAAAGATCATGTTCATCAGAAGGACCTAGTTGCGCTTGGTATTTTCAATTGGCGCCAAACTGCAAGAAAAGGAAAGGAATGGCCCACAATTACTGAAGCGGTTATAATGGGGCAAGCGGAGCCTACGCCAATGTAGTAGTAGTAATTGAAGATTAGTAATTATGGATTAAAATACCTGATACTACGCTTTCAGGTTCCTAGTTGCTGCCCACTCAGAGTAGGCAAATATTTTTGATGCAACAAAGAAAAATTCAAATGTGAAGTCATAGGCTATGAGCTATTCTATTTCCAATTATCATTTGTAATAATTGAAAAAATTAAATAAAGATATCAACTCTAACGGAATTGTTGTGATAAATTTGTAAACATTAATATACTTATACATATATGGAACACCTAAATTTACACACTCGTATCAATATGTGTATGTAGTAGTTAGGTGTAGAAGGAAATTTACTTGTAGGTACCGGCAGTATCATTACTTATGCGATTATATGAACTATGAGTAAATGATGGCGCACAATACAATTTCATCTTTCCACACAATGTTTAAGGTGTAAAATGCCAAATGAATCTCCTGACACTGAATAAGAGGCCTTAACCATTTGTGAAATCCGGCCTGTGAACGTGTTTAACAATCGGAGAAAGTTTAAGCACACACACAGTGGAGTAATGTAGGTGTTTATTAAAAAATTATAAATGAACCAGGGTAGAAATCACCTAGCATTATGGCCAGAAGGACATAAATGATATTGTTGATATGTATGTATGCGGGTTTATAAATTTTTTTAAGACATACACATGCACATAAGTAACTGCAAATATACAAATGGAGCATATGCATCCATGCAGTAACAGGTATGAGATAACATTATGTACAATAGTTGACCAACTGGTGAGTAAAATTAGCTACCAAAATTATAATTTTCTTGTAATTGGCAAAAGTTTTCATGTGAACGTTTCCCTTTTAAATGCTTATAAGATCTAAAAACAAACATTTTGATTACTCGAGACTTCAAAGTCAGCCGCAAGCTGTAACTCCGAGCACCTAATTATTGTACATAGCTTAAAATTGCGCCGTCTGGATGAGCATATCCTAACACTACAAAGCCAGATTTATTCAAGAGCGCATATGACACATGTACATACCTTCAAATGCTGCATTTCTTGGACATATAATGTTTCAGGTACGACTAGTAGCATAATGTGACTGCATACATACATACATTGACATGGCCTATGGGCAACCTAACATGTTTCCCACACATTTATTACCCACAATCGCTCATAAAAAAAATTATCAACACGCCATACATACATACATATGCACATACGTGACATGTGAGCGATTTTGTTGTTGTTGTTGTTAAAATTGTATATTTCTTTGTCCACATCCGATTTTATCCTCTACCTCATGTACACCAGCTCCACCACTTTTCACAAAATAGCTGTGCTGATGTTTAAGAAATTGTTATAAAATTGCCTCCAGCCTATCGTGGCAATGAGGATTTGAAATTTCGTGAAAACTCATTTAGCGGTTTATGTCTTTAACAAATGTTGTGTTGTTCGTTTTCAAATAATTAATTTGTTAAAAAAAAAGTATACAAGCATATACAAGTATATGTTACATACATATAAACATGTTGCTTAGCTTTAGTTGTTGATATTTAAAAGCTTTACAAATGTGTAATTTTCTCATATTAGCAGGCATGACCAAATAATTGGTGGATGGCAGAAGTGACAGGTTTCCGTATAGAAATTACCTTTAAAGGTTGGAACTATTTTCCCAAGAAAGAAGAGTGGTAAAATTCAAATTAAATCTAGAAGCATTAGGTAGAAGCAGAATAAATACACTATTCTATCTCACTCCACCTATTTGGTTTGTTTCAAATGTGAATTGATTTTACTTAGTATGTTATGTTCAAACCCAAATGTGGTAACTTCATGATGTCCTTTTTTCCATTCTGCTAATGAAACGACGTCTACTTCTTCTTGATTGTACAACTAAAACCTGAATTGTTTTCCAAAGTAGTGGAGATCTTCCTCTTCTTCCACTAACCGTTACTGCGCCGAATACTTTCAAAGTTGGTCTCTTAATATGCTGAGCTAACATATGTCAATGTCCGTAGCCTATTTAAACGATATCTCATACAGCTCAACGTTTTATCATCTATGACATTTTCGTCAAACCTTTCTATTAAAAACCCCTAGCGCCAATTCATCTGATATTCTCATTGCCAATTGACTTGGAGTGTTCTGTTTTTGCATTTCAAGTTATGATGTTTTTAATTCTCCATTCAGTCCCAAGTAGCACCTATTGGCAGGAGGGGTTCTGCGTTGGGTATCGAGGCTGATATTGTTATTGGTTTTAATTAGGGTTGAGTAAAATTTTTATAAAAATGATTTGCCAATTTTATTACCTTTATCCCACCAGCTATTTCGATCCTCATTTACTTTTTCACATGTCGAGATAATGATACAACTTAAAAAACATTTTTGGCGGTTCAGAAATCTAAAAATCTGGTCAAATTCGGTATTTAGTGGGTTTTGGAGGAAATTTTGGAAAAAATTACATTAAAAAAAAAAATAAAAAGTAAAGCCTCCGGCGACAGATATTGATGATTTCGAATTATTTCTCGATCGTAGAAAAAAAAATAAAAATTTTAAAAAAGAACATAAAATGCAAAGCCAAACATGTCTATTTGTATTATTTTATAGGCTCAGGTTGTAAGGAGTCATTAATCAAGCGTTTGTCGAAAAATCCAATAGTTTGATATTAAGGTAACAAATCTTCTGACTTATGACCTATTAAAAATAAAATATTCGAAAAATATTTACCAAAAAAAAAAAATATTATGAAATTATCTTGTTTCGTAAAAGAGGCAGCTCCGCATAAGCGGTAAATAACAAGTACAAAGCGTCCCTTTCTCTGAGCCGGCTCTGCAGCAATGCAACTAAGGAAATGAGAAAACGAATCTTTAAAAGTTTTTTTTGGGACCTTTGAGTCTTGGTATTTTATTTAGATATCATTAAGTGAGTGTTGGATTTTCAGAGAAGTATGATAATTGTTTTAAGATCTATCAGTTTCATCAAAAACAAAACGAATGTGTACCCCTATTTTGAATGAAATTTTCATATTTTCCAATTTGTTTTGAAGATATACTAAATTAATCCGTTTGTGTTTTACATTCCAAAAAAAAAATATATATATATATATATAAATTTCAGTTTTTATTTTTCCAGGAAAATTTAGATTTTTAAATTATATGAAATAACTAACGGGTGTTCCATTTCGAGGCTCCCTCCTTTTTTTAAGAAAAAAAAAACACAGAAATTTCAAATTTTATGGTGAATGTGTATTACCATTCGAAACAACGTTCTTTGGCATTTATTTTTTGAAGATTACATCTTTCAAATGTTGGCCACGACTACGTCTCAGATGGTTCATCCGTTGAATCCAATTTTCGATGACACGTTCGAGCATTTCGACTGGCAACTGGCGAATGACACGCTTGATGTTTTGATCCAAGGTCTGAATGGAAGCGGGATTGTCCGCATAGACTTTAGGCTCTACATAATCCCACAGGAAAAAGTCTAACGGTATGATATCACACGCTCTTGATGGCCAATCGACCGGCCCTAAACGTGAAATTATATGCTCACCGAAGTGTTCTCTCAATAAATCCTTTGATTGTGCGGTCGTCATTAGCGGTTACGTTCTCACCGGCATCATTTTTGAAGAAATATAGAATAATGATTCCACCGGCCCAAAAACCACACCAAACCATTGTTTTTTCTGGATTAAATGGCAGCTCTTTAATCTCTTCAGGTTTCTCTTGGCAATTTTGCTTGTTTACATACCCATTGAGCCAGAAATGGCCCTCATTGCTGAACAAAATTTGGCTCGAAAACGTCGGATCCTCTTGGAACTTTTCAAGAGCTCATAGAGCGAAGCGATGTCGCTTGAGAATCTTTATCTGTACGCTTTCAATTTAAGGTCTCGACGTAAAATGCGCCAAATCGTTACATACGTCAGTCCGAGTTTCTGCGAACGGCGCCGAAAAGACTCTCCACATTATCCAATAATGAATATTGTGTATCAAGATGGGTGATGATGTTGCGAATAGTATGCTCAGTACTCCGATTATGTTGACCATAAGTTGAGCGAAGCGTGTGAAACACATTCTTTACAGAACGTGAATGCCAAACAATACTGATCAAAAATAAAATGACAACTTAACACGACTCACACGTGATCTGTCCAAAAAAGGTTATTGAAAAAAGTAACTCTACTTGGATCACCCTTTATATGTTCTTTATGAAGAAGGCACTTTACCTCCAGTTCTACCAAAAATAAGGAAAAGAGGGAAATCGAAAATATATCTGGCCTACAACCTCAATGGAGTTTTATTTCTGTCTGATGAAGATGGCTTCAGTCACTACATACTGGAGAGCTTCAAAACAACTTTATTTACTTCAATTTCAAATCACATTGAATGATCTTATGAAGAGACTTGGAGCTTACAGAATCTAAGACAAATTTAATCGGATCAAAAAGTTGTTGGGTTTCTTTGAGTATTAAGTTTTTCAGAAAGTTCTGATCAATGGAGACAAGTTATAGGTGACTTGAAGAGAACTTTTGTGAGCCTTTCTATTCTATTACGGAAAACTTTGAAGGAAGGAATTTCTGTTGCGAGTGCCCATGTCCGATTGAAATTTTAATTCAAGGCTTAAATAAGCAGATAAAAAGCTTAAGAGGTATTATAAGCCATAATTTCCTTAGGGATAGATTAGTTGACAACTATCCACAAATCACTTAGAAGTTCCTTGCTTCGTTCTCTCATAAAAGGTAAGTTTACCGTGGTCAAGGATAAAATGATCCCATGCACGAAAACATTAAGGAAAAGAAAAAAGTTTTTTTGAAGAACATTTATTGTCATCAACTAAAAAACAAATATATGTAAATGCAAAATCGAATAAAATCATCACTTTTACTTAACTAGAGTCCATCCAAATTTGGCGTATCTGTAAAGGTTATTTCATTAGCAGGAGCTGCACGCTGATATTCAATGAGCAGGATGCGATTTTCACCGCTTTTAAGCACTTCACGTGGTACATAGAGTGTCACCTGTGGACCTGCCACCGGCCAATAGCGACCCAGATTTTCGCCATTGACGAATACTAAACCTTTACCCCAATCTTTGGTATCTAAGTACGTATCTGCCACTTGACCTTCTGGTATCGTTAACTGGCCATAGTAAATAGTTGGACCGTTGCGTAACAAGGTGCCCCCTTTATCTGGCCGAAAACTTTGTACAACATTCTCTTCTTCTGCTTTCACTAACGCTATAAGTGTTTCAATATCCTCAACCGATTCCAGTGGATACTGCGTCATTGTCCAATTGGTTAGTACTTTCTTGTCGAGCACTACATTACTTGTGATACCCTTAAAATCCGTTACTGGTCCAAAATTGATGCGACCCTGATTCTCAACCAATAACTGCAAACGTTTACCGTAGGTGGGACTAATTGGTAGCTCATAGATTGGCGTTTCACGTGAAAGTATGCCCACGAACTCATCATCAATATGCACATAAGCACGATCACACACACCACTAGCACGTAATATACTCGGGTCACGTTTGAATTTAGGCAATAAAGTTTCATAGAGCACAAAACCTGAGTACTGGTCGAGAGCTTCAAATGTTTTCGGTTTAACGTTGACAACAACACCCGTTGAAAGTATTTCACGACCCTTTGCAGAAAGTATGGAACAGCATTCGTTCAACCGTATAGTGCCGTAGTTTTTCTTCGGTGTAGGTTCGGGTATTGATATATTTGGTAGCGGTAGATAACGGCCAATAATTTCACGCAGCTTTTTGAATTTTTCTGTTGCATCGCCACACTCACTCATTGGTGCATCATAGTCATAAGAGGTAATATCAGGTTGATAACGACCGGGGCCGCCATCGTTCGCACCTGCAGTGAAACCAAAGTTTGTGCCGCCAAACATCATATAAAAATTAACACTGGCACCAGCATCTAACATATCACTAAAATGGCAAAAACGAAAAAAAATTCAATTAGCGCCTGAGTATTTTAAAGGAAACAAGTTTTTATTATGTACATACACTAATGTTTTTGAAATGACTTCTGTGCGTACCCTCGCCATCGGCTCAGACCAATGTGTCAGCCAACCAGGATAGTATTCAGCGTTGACCAATGGACCTTTTGGTTGTATTTGCCGCAATCGTTCCCAATAGTTATTTAGCTGATTTGTGGGACCAAAGTCCATTGTAGCCAGCACACCTTCTATATGTCCACAACTCAATACACCAGGTCCATCGTTGGTAAAGAGCACCGCATTGTCATGTACATGTAGGAGTGTTTCATCGCGCAGCCAAGTACGATATTTCTTATCACAGGCATAGTAGGATCCATATTCATTCTCTACTTGCACCATAATAATCGGACCACCAGTTCCATAGAGGTACTTCTTAATGCGATTGAAAAGTACATTATACCAAGTGCGGACCTCATACAAGTAGTCTGTGCAGGGGAGAGAGATAGAGAGAAAAAAAGTATTTACTATTTTAACCATTATAGTAAACTGATTAGAGCTCCTTACTTATATCGGAAGAGCGCAGTTTTATGTTGGGATATTTTGTGAGTAACCAGTAAGGAAATCCGCCCTGGAATCAATCAAAACATACATATTTGTAAACATTCAATTTTTTTAAGAAAGTAGAAAACCTTGAAATATGACATTTTAATTTTAAAAAAATTAACTTAAATCTCTATTCAGGGGAATGTAACTCCATCAAATTAATCTAAATACTCTATTTTTGCCACCTTCGAACACATTTTTGAGCAAATGGAATGCTGAATGAGACCTTATCTACAGTATCAATAAGCTTAAATCGACTTGATACAGTGCCGGGATCTGACCTGGCAACCACAGCAACTAGCTCTCGAAGTATGAAACAGAAGGAAGCTTGAAATATAATTCTCTTATACCGAGTTGCTCATGAGTGCACTCAGAGTGCAGAAGTGCATGTCGACTGGAAAACTGTTCGGTTGTCTGTTACGATTGCAGCTTTCTGACGGCGAAGCACACACACACATCTAGTACACCCATATTTTAGGTCCTGTCGAAGGCGATTAGTCGCAACTTATTAAGGGATATTTCTTCATGGAGGCTGAATTTTCCTGGCGTTAAAATTGTCAAAGCCAATTTTGATATCGTGGCAGCAGCAGCGCTCAGGAGTACGCTCCAGGCACCCGTAAAAAGCATCTTTGGTCATATCGTCCTTTAGATTCTGTTGGGACGTGTTAATCTTCGCTATGTTGATGAACTTCCCTTTTATGCGGACTATGGCAAGGTGTTCATCCATCGAGAAGAAGACCAGGACACGTCGACTGAGTCTTTCTACCGCCGCGAGTTCGATGACTGGGCTCCTTTATATGCCTCCTGAGGTATATGTAACAAATATCTATTCGTTTCCGTCCTTGTTCCGTCTTTCGAAGTTCTCATCTTCCCCATTAAGAGGCCAGATATACCAGGTGCATGCGTCCAAGTTCTTGGCACATTTCTCATGGTCGTCATTCGAGGCTTTTAAAATCATTTAAGTTTTTAGATTGATAAAAGCACCTACTGGTTAATATAGATCATTTCTTAAGTATTTCTGGCACGAAATAAAAACTTCTCATAAAAATTCACAAGCCTTTCGGAGGTGGCTTAGAATAAACTATAGGTCCCTCAATGAGCAATACTTAAAATTAAAATTTCGCTTACTTACAAAATCACGTTCAGCACAAATATACGGTCCCGGACGTAGTATCACAAGCAGACCGAGCTCATCGGCTAATTTAATGAATTTCTCCAAATCCGCAATGCCATTCCACACATAAGTGCCATCTCTCGGGTTATGCAGTGACCATTCAACATAACTATCGAAAGTGATCAATTGAATTGTAAAAAATTCCATTAAACTTTTTAAAACTCACGTTGTAACCGCATTCAAACCCGAAGCGCGTAGTGTTTGCAATTTACGCTGCCAACTATCTGGATGCGCGCGGAAGTAATGAAATGAGCCAGCTATGAAACGAAAAGGCTGACCATCCTTAAGGAAACGATTGTTGTCCCAGTCAATAGTGAAATTTCTGGACGAAGGCGCTGAAGTTTCATGTGCATAGAGGCAATTTACGCTCAACAGTAGCAACAACAAAGTGTAACCTAAAATGTGCATTATCTATGCAGAGAATAAAATGTACGTAAATGTAAGTCCACAATAAAAGAACAAGAAGAATTATTACTTAGATATGCATGTGCAGGAAGTAAATGCATACACTCGTACACTTATGAATGACCTCAAATATTTGTTTGTATTATACCGCATTTCCAGAAGTGTTAATTAAATAATAATTTAGCGTTGTCAGAGAGTATCAAGATCCGCATGGCCAAATGCAACATGACAAATTAGATTGAACTGGATTAGATTAGTAGCAAATTGGTATATAAACTTATGTGCATATGCAGTTAACATAAGACGACACTGCCGTATGCACTTGAACGTGCACGGAAGTCAAATCAGAATTTCACTATCAATGTCTCCATCAGCAGGCGCAAATGCCAAACAATAGACGCAATCATTTCTTTAAGGGGAATTTCGACAATTTAGTCCAAGGTAACTCATTTAAAATATTTGCATTTCTTAGCTTGGGGGCAGTGTTGACATGAGTTATGTACAAATGTGTGTATTTGAATTTAAATATGTAATTGAGTGCAACGTGTTAATTAACAGCATACACACTTCAGTGATGTTAATGAAATCTCTCTTTTGTTCCACTCTGATAATTTTAGAATAAATTAATTTTGACAGATATTTATGCAAGGCAATAAAGCAATACGGCCACCGAGTGGTTAGCATTGCGTACTAAAATTCGTAAGACCTAGGTTCGAGTTCAGGTTCGAACAACATCCAAACTTATAGAAAATTAATTTTTCTAGTTCCGGTCGTCCCTCGGAATGTCAGGGAATGCCAAGCCTTACGAGGGTATTTCTGACATGAAATTAAAAGCTCCTCACAAAAATTCATCGGCCGCTCGCAGGCAGCTTAGAATAGACTGTAGGTCCCGCCATTTGTTGGTAAAAACATCAAGACGCAAATCCACAAATAGGAAGAGGAGCTCGGCCAAAAATCGCTTCAGCGGTTACAAAGCGCCAAACATAAAAATATACGTAATACAATGCAAAAATTTCAAAAAATAATAAAATTAAAATTGTACGTACTGAATTGCATTAAATGAATGCAACTGTGAAATCCGTTAAATTAGAATATCATAAAATAATCACATACGATATGTATGCATGTATGTGTGAAAGTGTGTCGTAAGTATTGAATTTCAAATAATAAAGTTAGATTGTTCCCTACAAATTAGATGCGATTAATTTTGAAGTAGGTATTATTTAAGAGCAGCAAGACTCGACCGTTTCAAGGATTGACTAGAGTTTTTGTGCAGCGTTTATTAGAGGTGAGGCTACGAGTGGGTCTCGAAGTAGAGCGCTGGGCGTGTGGAACGCCTCATAGAAATCAACTACAATGAGAAAGAGACAACTTCTTCAGATGTGAGACTCAAATGTACTAACGATTACAATTTGAAGGCATGTACCCGACATTTCCGATCTCTTAATTGTTTATGTTCCAAAGGCTGTCGTCGCAGGCATTGAGGAAATGCGATAAACAGGACAAGGATGGAAACCATTAGGTCCTTGTAACATGCAATACAGTACAACAGTCCAAATTTGGTTTCGGATTCTTGGTGTGAGAGAGACTTATTAGCTGAGTCCTCGTCCTTCAATATATCGCTGATTTTCGCCTACGAAGCGAGAAAACAAGAGCTCCTGCAGCGAACTAATGTGCGTTGACCTCACAACAAAATTGTGCTTGGTGACTTTAGCGTCAGGCTGGGCAACGAAGGTATGTTCTGCATAACATACGGAAGCTTTAACCTCGTTGTGATAGACGGACGACATTTATCTAGTGTTCTAGACATGAGTACACTAACACCGTGGAGAGAAAAAAGACTGCCTACTTCGCAGCGTTAGAAGTGACCACAACAGTCGCTGTGTGGTAGCGAAACCAAAAATTGGAGAGGTATGATATAGGCATTTACACACAGAAAAAATGAAGGCCGAAATGGATGAGTATGAAAAGCTTCAAGAAGCTGGCCGAAAGGAGTAATGCTCGAAAATTCCATGAAAAAATGCGGAAGGTTGCAAATTCATGTTAGACACAAAGATAGCAATTCAGAGTCTTCTCTAGACAAACAAAAACCAAGCTCTAATGCTTATCATTTTCAACCTACTTTATAGAGTAGTAACATGGACGTCGTCAACATCCGATGAGTCGAGTTTGGGGGTATACGATAGAAAGGATTTGCAAACGATCTATAGTATTTTGCGCATTGGTAATGGGGATCACCACAAACGATGGAACGATGAGCTGTACGACATATATATGACGACGTTTACAGAGATAGCGACTCCACTGACTAGATCCAACACATCAGCTTTGAAGATTCTCAATGCAGTGGAAGTGGAGATAGAGGAAGACCCCACTTCGTTAGAAAGATTATTTGTAGAAGGATCTCTCTTCACCCGATCTCTTCAATTGGTATTTTCAATACAAAAGTATTTCGTTATACGACAAATGTTACGCCGAAAACAGCATATTGGGGCGCAGCTTTGATTGAACTAATCTAAACTTTGACTTTATTTATCTATGAAACCTATAGTAAATACTTTGTATAACTCAAGATATATCGCGAACAACTCAACCGGCTTTAGTGTGTGCACAAGTTGTAGGATTATTGAAGGACAAGCTTTATACACTTAAAAGTAATTATTTACATTTCTTAGCGTATATAAACAATTATAAAGGGTGTTTTTTATAGAGGTATAGCACTTTAAGTTGGCATTACTTTTCAAGAGGGCGACCGATTTAACAGCTGTCAAGTGATTTATTCTCAGTTTGGTTTGGCAATTCATCACGAAAAATGCTTGCAAATAGTGCAATTTCATTTCGAAAATAATGGTTCTGTGCGGAAAACGTATCGCGCACTACGTCCATTTTATCGTCGACAAAATCGTCCATCAGAGCAGTTAATTCGATTAACCATGGAACGTTTTCGCACCACGTTTACTCTTATTGATAACTCGCATCCCCAGAGACGCCGTACGGTGCGTACAGAAGAAGCTATTGCTGCTGTAGAGCGTAGCATTGAGGAAGACCCGAATGAGTCCATCCGCCATCGAGCACAGGAATTGGATCTGTGTCAATCCACTTTATGGAAGATTTTGCGGAAGGATCTTGGTTTGCGTGCTTATAAAATCCAACTCGTGCAAGAATTGAAGCCAAACGCTCATCAAGTAAGGCGTAGATTCGTCGAATGGGCCCAAAACGAGATTACCGTTGTTCACGATTTTCATAAGCGAATTTTGTTTAGCGATGAAGGGCACTTCTGGTTGAATGGCTACGTCAACAAACAAAACTGCCGCATTTGGAGTGAAGGTAATCCTCAAGTGTATGTTGAAACACCGTTACATCCAGAAAAACTGACTGTTTGGTGCGCTTTATGGGCTGGTAGAATCATTGGTCCGTATCATTGGACGTAGTGCGCGATACGTTTTCCGCACAGAACCATTATTTTCGAAATAAAATTGCACTATTTGCAAGCGTTGTTCAGGCGTGAGTCTATTCATGATGCATTGCCAAACCAAACTGAGAATAAATCACTAGACAGCTGTTAAATCGGTCGCCATCTTGAAAAGTAATACCAACTTAAAGTTCTATACCTCTATAAAAAACACCCTATATTTTTATATCTTTATTTTATTTAATTAGAGAGGCCTTCACATTGAACTTTTAAAAGCAATACGAAAATTTTTTGTTGGGAACAAATCAAACTCAATGATAATAAAAACTAAACATTTAAAGAACGCAAAATTCTATTTATTTTAATTATTTTTTGTTTGCTTTTTTTCGTCGTTTTCTTGACTAAGTTAATTATTTGACACACTTCTATTAAAAGTGCTTTGCACACATCATTCTGTTCTACAATATTCCGAATTTTTAAATTTGTAGTATCAGTAAGACATACCGGTTCTAATAATTCCAGCCGCAACTATTGAAAATTATCAGTCGAAATGTATACAAATTTGTGGGAATCCTAAATTAGTTTGAAAACAATTTAGATAAACAATTTAGATAAAATTAAATAAAAACTAAAAAATTAAAAAAAGAAAAATAAAATTAAAGAAAAAGTAAAAATTAAATAAAGCAAGTAAAGCAAAATAAAATCAAGTAAAATTAAAAAATTAAAAATATATTAAAATAAAATAAATTGAATAAATTAAAACAAAGAAAGTAAAATTAAATTATATATAAAATAAAATAAAAAATAAAATAAAAATAGAATAAATAAAATAAAATAAAAATAAAAAAAATAAAATAAAATAAAACAAAGAAGAACGGCTGTCTTCGTCTATGCCGAAATCTTTATACGGTCTTTATACCTTTCATGAACATATAAAATTTATTGCTAATTGCAAAATTCGATTTCGATGATTTTTAGTGTCAATGTAAACTTGAATTTACGCCTGTAGAATACCAAGGCTCTTCACGTTCTTAGATGCTTTTTTGGCGGATTTCTGATCCAAACTGAACGAATCGGTATGGAGGCAAAATTATATAGTATTCCGATTTCAATGATATTCACTAGCAATATGCAATGCGTAATATGTGTTCATAATAGAGCTCCAGATTTTGCCCAAACTTTTTTGAGCTGTGCGAGCATTTGAGCAACAAGCACTCGCACAATTGCTCATTGCTCATTACTCGAAAATTTTTCGAGCCGAGCACGAGCATTTCGAGTATTTTGACAAACACTTTGACTTTTTTTCTCAAAACATTTTTTTAATTTCAAATTTATTTATGCAACGTGTAATAATTATTGAAACGCCAAAGAAATGTTGACGAACAAAATTAAATTTTTTATATTCTGCTGAGCAGTTGAGAATAAGCGAGTATCAAGCGAGCATCGAGCTGTTCGCAATGCTCGATACCCGGGTATCTGCAGCTTTAGTTCATAGTATTATATTTCACGCTACTAGATGCTTTCTTGAATGAGGTTTGATTTCGAGGTTTTTCAGTTGGTAAATTCATTATGTATGTATATGTATACCAATTTTCAAGTTCTTAAGTTCTTTTTGGACTGATTTATGACCCAATATTTCAAATCTGAAAAAACGATCGTATATATGCTATAGTGGCCAGTTTCGACAAATGATCGTTTTAACATACATATATGCGCATTATCTTACCAAGGTTGGTTGAATATCAAATTGACATAAATCAAAAATTTAGGAATTAGAATGCGTTCAAACAGACGGACGGGCAGACAGGCATGGCGAAATCAAATCATCTCGTGATTCTGATACGATGGGTATAAATTCCCATGGATCTTTTTCTTCTTCAGCTGTATACTTCAGACCAAGGTCTATATACCATTTCGTGTACAGGAATGATATAATAAAGTAAAATTAAATAAAAGAAAATAAAGTAAAATAAAATAAATAAAACAAAGTAAAACAAAACAAAATAATATATAATATACTCTATTAATGTGTTTTCGTGTAATTAAGAACGACGAATTTCTTTATTTTTAACTTGATAAGTTGTACATCGCTACTCATAATCATCATTTTGTCATATTTAAGGTATATACATCTTTTTACCTAAAATTGTTGTGTTTATATCCGAAGAAATGTTTTTTTCAACACATAATTTTAGAAAAAGAATATAGATCGTCCACTTTTGGTAACTTCACATCTTCAAATGCTTTTACGAAACAAATTTTCAGTGAACTCATGCAAAGTAACTCAAACTAGTCCAATAAAGTAGTAGTAGTATAATAGTAAAATAGTTTATTACTAGAATTTCCGGACTGAGTATCGAGCTACACTACAAAACTAGTCATTAGCGTTTTATTACCAGATTCCATAATAATTTATAAAATAAAAAAATAAAAATTTTTTAATGAAATTTTATGTGCATTTTTTTTTAATCACAACATAGTAATTTTTTTCAGTATCTAAGTAAAACTCGATAAATAATTATTACAACCAAATAAAAATATAAAAATCATGAAATAAGAAATCACTTCAGATCTGAAAAGAGTGCGCAAGTGTAGTAAAATCCTTTCTTTGAATTTTTTCATAAAGAAAAACGCATATAATCATTATTTATACTGCCTGTTTATTTGAATTTATTTATCATATTTATTTAAAAATCTTCTCATAGAAATATTCAATATTTCAAAATATTTCTGTCGAAATTTTTCTATATTCATTAACTAGTATGAGACTAGTTAATTTCTGAACGAAAAATGGCATTTGATACTCCGAGAGGAAGAAAATTGTAAATAACATTAATTAGTATTAAATAATTTTTATAAAAAATAAGAGCTAAAACAGAACTGCAGAGACTCTTAATAACCAAATATATTGTATTTTTTGAATATTAGTTTTTAAAACATATATATCGTAGATAGATAAGTATTATCTTTACTTTTATCATTATTGTACTACAAAAAATTGAATAATGCTGAACCGAAATAAAATTGAAGAAAAATGAAATCCATATATACAGGAAATTAGAAAAAAAAAACATAATTCAAATGTGTACGAAAATTATTTTCTTTTAAAGAAGTCAACGACCTTTACGCCTTCGGCCTGGTAGAAGTAATGGAATTTTTTGTACTAGTAATTCGAAACTGATATAAAAATAAAATAAAATTGAGTAGACGGTTCATACGCAAAAAGGCAGCCAAAAATTTGTTGAAAATCTAGTTTTAATATTATATTCTATATAAGTGGATAGCTAAAGATATTATGCAAAATTTTTAGATCTTTATCAAAATTCCCATAAAATATCCTTTTAGTACAGGCCACGTCAAAAAATTCAATAAGCTTTTACTCACTTAATTGGCCTCACTTAGATAAATGTTAATCACTATGAATTTATCATTTTCGATTTGCCTTTATCAAGTAGGCCGTGACTTGTTGCCGTAGTGTAATTAATTGATATGAATATTAAATCGAATATATTTCAAATAAGACAAATATTGTATTTAACTAATATATATGTATATTACTTACAACTTAAATAGCAAAGCGTGGTGAGATTTTCTATTAAATATTTATCAAATTATAAATAAAGTTCGAAAATGCATTCAAAATTATTCATTCAAAAAATGAACTAATAATCACAAAATCTCTTATCAATTGGAAAATTAGTAAATTTGTCCTTTATAAATTATTTTTTTTTTTCAAATCGAATATTTAAGTGACTAATTATTGATTTTGGCAGGATCACGATCACATCTCTTGTACACTTTCTTTTTATTTTTCTAAAAACTTTCTAAACGTTCCGGCGTGCTTTAACCATTTCACTGAGACTTTTATATTGTTGTACTTACACCGTAAGAGCGACTATACTTTTGGATTTTCAAGCCGCAACTAAGTGTGTACTAGACCGACTGACGATCGCTTAAGCTAGAAAACACAAAAAAATCCGGAACACTATGCTCGGCTCAAGCTCAACAGCGGCCAACGCAATAGGCACTTTATCTATAGTGCTGCAAAAACAAATATTTATACTCAGATAAATATACATATTTATATATATGTAGTTATTTATATTCTGCAATTGCTCGCTTTTACAAATAAACAAATAAGTGCACACACAAAAAGAAATTGTTTAATAACTACATGCATATCTACTGAGCAAAGTAATCGCGTGCACAGCAAGCACGTTTTAAGCTAAGGCTTTATCCGCACACCTGTAGACCATCGGCTCGCCGCTTCAGCCGTTTATATAAAATATAAGTGAGAGCGTCCGTTGTATATATTTACATGTGCATGTGCAATATGCATGAAGATGACTCTCTTCTGGTTTGATGACATGTAAATACTTGTATATGCTCAGCTGAGATATCAACATTCTTACAACGACCGCATGCAATTATTTATTATCACTTTGATAAAATGAGTGTGATCGTGAAATCAAAAATTAATGCTCTTCCGTAAAAATTTCTTCGAGAGCGCACTCTGAAAATAAGTATCTGAGCAATATGTGAATATTAGAGATGATCTCTTTATTTTCATAAAGACAGACTAATGTATATGAAACATACTTTTAACAACACATACAACAACTTTACTCGTAACTCCTATTAGGAGTCTCCCAATGTGGTAAAATAATATCGATATACAGTAATTACAGAACTCAGCGTAAATAATCCCTTTTTATACCGATCGTATCAGAATGACGAGCTGAGTTGGTTTAGCCGTGTTCGCCGTCCGTCTGTTTGAACGCAAAGTAGACCCTCAGTTTTTGAGATATTTCAACCAAACTTGTTAGGCGAATGTACCAGTACATTTATACGTAAATTTACGGAACCGACCAGATCGAACTAATATAACATATGACCAATTTTTCGGATTTGAAGATTTGGCAAATAAATCCACCAAAAAGGCATCTAAGTCTAGATATATGTATATAATGATGATAGGGCCATCTGTATGCTTATGTTTTTGGCTGTCATTCACTTGGGAGTAGCCACAAACGATTATTCAACATATGGTAGAAGCAGCTGACGAGCTATTGCATCAGCAGTTGCGGTCGCCCCTCGGCAGGGAATGCCCTTCGAGTGTATTTCTGACATGAAATAAAAGCTCCTCATAAAAATCTATCGGCCGTTCGGAGGCGGCTTAGGATACACTGTAGGTCCCTCCATTTGTTGGTAAAAAAACATCAAGACACAAATCCACAAATAGGAAGAGGAGCTCGGCCAAAAATCGCTTCAGCGGTTACAACTAGTTGAATTATTTCCATTTATCAGAAGCATTGTTACTTACAATTATTGAAGGGCAAGCTTAGTACACTTTGAACGTATACAAACAATAATATGTACATACACATATAATATATTTGTGTATCTTTATATTATTTAGTTAAAGAGGCATTCACATTGAACTTTTGGAAGCAATACGAAATTTTTTTGTTGGGAACAAATTAAAATCAATAATATATATGCAAATGTATAAAGTATAAATTAATGATAAGAATTAAGCATTTAAAGAACTCAATATTCTATTTATTTTAATTACTTTTTCTTTGCTTATTTTTTTGTCATTTTCGTCAATAAGTTAATTATTTGACCCACTTCTATTAAAAATGATATGCATACATCATTCTGTTCCGCAATAGTTCGAATTCTTAAATTTGTAGTGTCAGTAAGATATACATATACAAGTATATGTTTGTATGCATGAATGAATAAAAAAATATGAGTAACACAAATAGATAATTGAAAAGTTAAAATATTTATCAAATATTGGTTCTAATAATTCCAGCCACAACTATTGAAAATTATCAGTCGAAATGTATACAAATTTGAGGGGATCCTAAATTTGTTTGAAAAAATGAGATGTATAAATTTAAAAAATAAAAAATACGTATAATCTTCTAAACACTCTTATCACTTAATAACCTCAAACAAATATGAAACCACATTAATAAAAGGGGATTTACTCAATATAATCAAATAAAATAAAATAAGTAAAAAAGTAAAAATAAACTAAAACAATTAAAATTAAATTAAATAAATTGAATAAATTATAATAAAGAAAGAAAAAGGGAATTAAATAAATTATTAAATTAAATTAAATAAAACAAGCTGTCTTCGGCCATTCCGAAGTCTTTATACCTTTCATGAACGTATACAATTTATTGCTGATTGCAAAATTCGATTTCGATGATTTTCATTGTCAATGTAAACTTGAATTTCCGTCATTTTCAATTTCACGCTCTTAGATGCTATTTTGGCGGATTTTTGACCCAAACCTCCTAACTGAACAAATCGGTTGTATGGAGGCAAAATTATATAGTATTCCGATTATAATAATTTTCAGTATCAATATGTCATGCATTTGTAGTATATTAATTTTCACATTCAAAAGTTCTTTTTTTCACGGATTTAAGAATCAAAATTTTAAATCTGAAATATCGGTTGTATATATGCTATAGTGAATCTGGCCGGATCGGACAAATGATCGTTTAAACTTATGAGGTTTGGTTGAAATATCTCAAAAATTGAGGAAGTAGTTTAAACAGACAGGCAGACAGACATACATGGCTTAATCCTCAGCACGTGATTCCGATACGATCGATATAAATTTCTGTGGGTCTACCACCTCTCCTTCTGACACTTGCATTCTTCGGTCCAAACTTAATAAGCCATTTCATGTACATTAAAGGTATAAAAATAAAATAAAATAAAGTAAGAGAAAATAAAATAATTTAAAAATATGACATAACTAAAATTAAAATAAGTATAATAAAAATTAAAATATAATAAGGTAAAAAGAAAAGAAAGTTAAATAAAATAAATAATATATGTGTTTTCGGGTACTCGGGGTTCTTAATTTTTAACTTGATAAGTTGTTCATTGCTACTCATAATCATCATTTTGCCATATTTGCGGTATATACCTCTTTTTACCTAAAATTTTTAAGTTAATATCCGAAAAAAATTTTTTTGCAAAACAGAATTTTAGAAAATAAATATATATCGCCCACTTTTGGAATTCAAAATCTTCAAATGCTTTTACTTAAAATAGTAAAAAAAAAAATGTTTATTACTACAATTTCCGGATTGGGATCTCATTAGCCGGCAAAGTATCGAACTACAATATTACTGATCAGTGTTTTATTACCAGGTTCCACAATAAGTCACAAAATTAAAAAAATAATTATTTTGTTTTACAATTTTTTTTTTTTTTTGGACCACAATATATTAATTATTTTTTGACTGTTTGAAGAAAACTCGATAAATGATTACTACAATTAAATAAAAATATAAAAATCATGAAATAAGAAATCACTTCAGATCTGAAAAGAGTGAGCAACTAGTAAGTTGCCTTCTGTTAGAATCCTTTGTTTATGCCGCTTTTCTAAGTATATGATTTTTTTTTTCAATCAAAAAAAACGCAGATAATTATCATTATTCACAATCCCTATTTATTTGAATTTATTTATCTCATTTGTTTTATCAATTTCTTCATAGAAATATTCAATTTTTCAAAATTCATAAAAATTATTGTAAAAAATTTGAATATATATTCTCAACATTTTTCTGTTTTCATCAACTAGTTTGAGACTAGTAAATTTCTGAACGAAAAATGGTATTTGATACTCGGAGATGGAGAAAATTTTCAAATAACATTAATTAGTATTAAATAATTTTTATAAAAAATAAAAGCTAAAACGAAACTGCAGAAATTTTTTGAATAACCCAATATATCGTATTTTTAGAATATTAGTTTTTGAAACAATACAGTTTAAAATGTCTTAGATAGATAAGTATTATCTTTACTTTTATCATTATTGCACTATAAAAAATAGAATCATATTGTAATAGTGCTTGAAATGAAATAAAATTAAAGGAAAATGGAATGCATATATGTATACAGGAAATTAGAAGAGAAAATTAATTAAAATGTACACGAAAATTATTATTTTTTAAACAAGCACACGACCTACTCGCCTTCAGCCTCGAAACAGATGTGAAATTTTTTGTACGAATAATTCGAAATTGGCATAAGAAATCAATTAGGTGTTTCATACGCTAAAGGGCAATCAAAAATTTGTTGAAAATCTAGTTTTAATATTATATTTTATATAAGTGTATAACTAAATATATTATGCAAAGTTTTTAGATCTTTAGCAAATTTTCCATACAATTTCTTGCTAATTCACTTAATTGACCTCACTTAGATAAAAGTTAATCACTGTGAATTTACTATATTCGATTTGCCTTAATCAAGTAGGCCGTCGACTTGTTCATTTCGTCGAGTAGGACAGTGTAATTAAATGATATGAATATTAAATCGAATACGCCATACAAATATTGTATTTAACTAACTTACTAACAATAGAAGAGCGTGGACAGATTTTCTATTAATTTTTTTATCAAAATATAAATAAATTCCGAAAATTCTTTAAAAATTATCCCTTCAAAGAATTAATTAATATTCACAAAATCTCTTATCAAATGTAAAATTAGTAAATTCGCCCTTTATAAATGTTTTTTTTTCAAAAACGAGTATTTAAGTTTATTTTGACAGGATCACGATCACATCTTTTGTACACGTTCGTTTTATTGGTACACACTTTCTAAACGTGCCGACGTGCTTTAACCATTTCACTGAGACTTTTATATTGTTCTACTTACACCGTAAGAGCGACTATACTTTTGGATATTCAAGCCGCAACTAAGTGTGTGCTAGACCGACTGACGATCGCTTAGCCAGAAAACACAAGCAAATCGGAAACGCTACGCTCGCCTCAAGCTCGACAGCGGCCAACGCAATAGGCACTATATCTTTAGTGCTGCAAAAACAAATATTTATACTCAAATAAATATACATATTTATATATATATGTACCAACCATTGTTTTACTTTTTATGTTATTAACATGCATATTCATAAAAAATATATATTAATATTCTGCAATTGATCGCTTTTACAAATAAATAAATAAGGGCACATATTCACACACACACAAAAAATGTTTAATAACTCCATACATATCTATTCTTTGAGCAAAGTAATCGCGTGCACACCAAGCACGTTTTAAGCTCAAGCTTCATCCGCACACTTGCATTCCATCGACTCGCCGCATCAGCCGTTGATCTAAAATGCATATGAGAGCGTCCGACATATGTATGCATTTCACTGAGTCTCTTCTGGTTTGGTGGCATGTAAATATATGCTCAGCTGGGTTATCAACATTTTTACAACGACCGCATGAAATTATTTATTATCACTTTGATAAAATGAGTGTGATCGTGAAATCAAAAATTAATGCTCTTCCGTAAAAATATCTTCGAGAGCGCACTCTGAAAATAAGTCTCTGAGCAATACGTGAATATTAGAGGTGATCTCTTTATTTTCATAAAAACAGACCAATGTACATGAAACATACTGTTAACAACACATACAACAACTTTACTCTATTTTTCCTATCGTATCAGAATGACGAGCTGAGTTGGATTAGCCGTGTCCGCCGTCCGGCTATTTGTCTCGAATGAGAGGCAACCCTTTCGATAACGATCGCTGTAACCGTTTAAAGGATCACAATTTGAGGGCATGCACCTGGAATGTCACGTCCCTTAATTGCGAGGGTGCCGTTGCCCAGCTGGATGATGTCCAGGTAAGATTAAAGGCTGACATCACCGCCATCCAGGTAGTGCGATGGACGGGACAAGGACAGAAGAAGGTGTGGCCTTGTGAAATCTATTACAGCAGCCATTTATAGAAGCACAAATTTGGTGTTGGGTGTGTGCTGGAAGAGAATCTCCGTCGCCGAGTCCAGGCATTCACCCCGTTGGATGAACGTCTAGCCACAGTCTGCATCAAAGCGAAGCACTTCACGACGAAACAATCTCAAACGGGTTGAGGACTTCGCAGGGGCCCGTAATATACTTGTAGTTGCTGTAGTACCAGATTCCTGCACACGAAAATTCATCATCTATCATTTTGTGATAGATGGAAGAGCTGTTTCTAGTGTTTTAGACGTTCGTACGCAACCGATCTTTTCAACAGTATCAAAACAAGAGATGGCACGATGAGATGAAGCATGCCGCACTTCAGTGGAGAGAAAACGGACTGCATACCTCGAAACGTCGCGATCGACCACAACACGTGCTGCATGAGATAGATACTGAGAGTTAAAGAAGGAAAAGAGATACCGAAATGTGTGTGTATGAAGAGCTTTAGAAGCTTGCCGACAAGGGTAATGTTCGAGAATCCTATGAAAAGATGCGGCGACTTGTAAAAGTTTTCAAAACCGGAGCATACTCATGTAGGGACCAAGAGGTAATCTGGTAAGAAATGTCCAGAGCCGATGACTTACCGACAGAGCTATTAAAATACGGCTGCGAGGAACTCACAAAATGCATGTATTCGCTTCTTTGGAGAATATGATCAGACGAAAGCATGCCCGACGAATGGAACCTAAGCGTACTCTGCCCAATCGAAAATAAGGGAGAGCCCGTCTGCGCCAATTATCGTGGGTTAAGCCTCCTCGATTCCGCATATACTATCCAGCGTATTGTGTGAAAAATTAAAGTCCACCGTCAACAAACTAAATAGACCTTATCGGTGTAGCTTTAGACCTGGTAACTCTACCATTGACCGGATATTCACCATGCGCCAAATCTTGGAGAAGACCCGAGATCATCGATTTTAAAGCTGCTTCTATGTCGCTATGTCTAAATTTGATATCCCAACAAAACTTATACGGCTATGTAAACTGAGCCTGGATAATACCAGAAGCGTAGTCGGAATTGACTTCAATTTGATGCTGGAGAAAATAATACGAAATGCAGAGCTAGAAAGAGTAGGTACAATCTTTTACAAGAATGTAAAATTGCTGGTTTATACTGATAATATTGATTTCATTGCCCATAACAACCGCACCGTAAGTTCTGCTTTCTCCACGTTAGGCAAAGAAGCGAAACGAATGGGTTGGCTAGTCAATGAGTGAAAGATGAAATATTTCCTATCATCAAACAAACAGTCATCGCATTCGTGATTCAGCCAGCTCCCAAGTTACTGTTGACAGTCAAAACATCGAATTTTTTATAACTAGGGACCAGCAATATCAGTCTTGAAATCCAATGCAGAATCACTATTGCCAACAGGTGCTACTTTGTACTGATTAGGAATGGAAAAGTAACCAAACGAACCAAAAACAAAATTTACAAGTCGCTTATCATTCCCGTCCTAATATATGGTGCAGAAGCTTGGACGATGTCGACGTCCGAAGTCGTCGTCGTTAGTCGGCTTTAGGAGTATTCAAGATAAAATTTTAGCGGAAGATCTATGGTACTTTGTGCATTGGCAAAGGCGAACACTGCAGGCGATGGAACGACGAGCTGTGTGAGTTATGGACACAGTTCAGCGAATTAAGAGGCAGTGGCTACGCTGACTAGGTCATGTCGACGGAATGGATGAAAGCGCTCCAGTTTTGAAAGTACGCGATGCTGTACCCGCTGGTGGGAGCAGAGAAAGAGGAAGATCTTCACTCCGTTGGATCAAGTGGAGAGTGACCTGGTATCACTTGTTATTTCCAACTGGCGCCAAACAGCGAGGAGAAGGAATGTGTGGCCCGCTATAGTTGCTACAGCTATAATCGCGTAAGCGCTGTTTACGCCAAATAATAATAAGAAGACATATATGTATAATGAATTGCACGTTTGTGTTGAAAGTCTTCGTAATCGGAATATTATAACATATAGTTTCCATACACCGATTTTTTGAGATATGAGGTTTTTGGTCGAAACTCTGAAAAGGCATCTAAGAGCATGAAATTTTTTTAGTCACAGAAAATCATCGAAATAGAATTTTGCAATTATCATATTCGCGAAAACTTTCATTTTCTATTTCAATTGGAAGAAAAGCGCAGCTGAAGCTCATAGATTGCTTATGGTGAACCTGCGCCGACCGATAAGTCATGCAGAGAGTGTTTCGGCGCTTCAAAAGTGCTGATTTTAGCGTCGAAGATAAAGAGCGTCCTGGCTAACCCAAAAAAAGGTTAAGTAGGGGAATTGGATGCTTTACTACTACAGCAAGATCCGTGCCAAACGCAAACAGAACTTGTTATCGGTCAGAAATGAAAAGATAAATAAATTTAAATCAAATTAATTAAATTAATTTAAAATTAAAGTGTAGCAAGCAAAAATTTTTTTGTTTTGTAAGATCCCGCCGAAATAAAAAGGCACCTGCTATCGGATCTTAAAATATTTATATTTAAGAATTCCCCACTTTTTTAAAGAAAAAACACAGAAAATTCAAATCTAATGAGGAATGTTTATTATCATTCGAAAGAACATTCTTTGGCATTTATTTTTTGAAGATTATTTCTTTCAAATATTAGCCGCGGCTACGTCTCAGATGGTCCATCCGTAGAGTCCAATTTTCAATGACTCGTTCGAGCATTTCGACCTGTAACTGGCAAATGACACGCGTGATGTTTTGCTCCTATGCCTGAATCGAAGCGGGATTGCCCGCATAGACTTTAAACTCTACATATCCTCACAGGAAAAAGTCTAACGGAGTGATATCATATGATCTTGGTGGCCAAACCACCGACCCAAAACGTGAAATTATCTGCTCACCAAAGTGTTCTCTCAATAAATGCATTGCTTGATGCGATGTGTGGGAGGTGGCACCGTTTTGTTGAAACCAAATGTCGCGGAGACCACGAGTTTCAATTTCAGGCATCAAATAGTCGGTTTTCATGGCTCGATAACGGTCGCCATTGACGGTTACGTTTTCACCGGCATCAATTTTGATGAAATATGGACCGATGACTCCACTGGCCCACAAACCACACCAAACCGTTGTTTTTCTGGATGAAATGACAGTTCTTGAATCTCTTCAGGTTGTTATTCGTCCGAAATGCGGCAATTTTGCTTGTTCACATACGCATTGAGCCAAAAATAGGCCTCGTCGCTGAACAAAATTTGACTCGAAAGCGTCGGATCTTCTTGGAACTTTTGAAGAGCCCATAGACCGAAGCGATGTCACTTGGGAGGGTCGAGCGGCTTCAGTTCTTGCACAAGCTGTATTTTGTATGCTTGCAATTTAAGATATCGACGTAAAACGCGCCAATTCATTCCACACGTCAGTCCGAGTTTCTTCACTGCGTGCTGGACGTGGTCTATTCGGTCGAATATTATCCAATAATGAATCCTGGGTCTCAAGATGGGTGATGGTGTTGCGAATAGTACGCTCAGTAGATCGATTATGTTGACCATAAGTTGAACGAAGCGCGCGAATGTTAGTTACTAAATTTTTTGTATTTTGTGTAATGATTACTAGAAAAAATGGTAATATGGTTCTTGCTGCTAATAACTAAGCAAATTGAATAGAGCAACATTTCCGTTACTAATATAACCAATTGATGAATGGAAGCTGATGTTGCAACCGATTGCCGCTTTATCACCGTACATTTGTATATACATGTTTAAGTACACCTTTTTGTGGATATGTATCAAATGCACCATTTCTAGCCGCAGTAGTTGTTTGTAGTTTTCACTTCAACTTTAGCGGATATTGCCACTTCGATGACATTAGGAATTTGCATGCAACAAGCAAACATTCTCCAAGCATTTCACATCGATCCACTATCCAATGTATGGGCGCGCAACAGCCGAATGCAGCAAACAAGTTGATTACTTTAGAGAGATGAAAAAAAGATGAATAAAATGGAGATAACAGTAATAGCAGAGAGAAACAAATTCAATTGACTTAAGTAGCAACCGCAAAAGGTTGATGCATATTTGTATCTGTCATATTTATAGTTTTTTGCCTGCTTCTGTTTGTTGTTGTTGCTGTTGCTGCTATCAACATACCAATGTCTGGCATTATATAGCTGTTGATTTGTTGTTCTAATTTTTGTTGTTGTCGTTGTTGTTGTTGTTGTAATTATTAGTGTCAATCAATTCAATTGAATATAATCAACAGGTTGTGACACATATATATGCACACAGCCATACATATATACATATGTATGCTCATATATATATATATATATATATATATATATATATATATATATATATATATGCATAACTTGCATACATACAAATGTGCGTACTCGTATATACATATGTACAAGCATATATGTATGTAAAACAAGCAGAAATTATCTTCAAGACACAAAATCCATCTTAAGGAGAAGCAGACCAGAACTGGCACTGAATATGTATGCAAATGTTTGTACGAGTATAATTCGAAGACGAACGTCTAAACTTTCATCATTGACTGATTGGTTGGGTGAAAAGGTTCACTACATGAAGGAAATGCATAGACAACCGGTGACAAATGTTTTTCTTTTCCATACAATATTGAAATCGAGGGAAGTGTGCAAGGACGTCATAAGCGAGGAATATTCAAATCTACATACGTATAAAACGGGAAAAAATTAAAATAAAAAAATATAACATATATATGAAAGCGAAACTTACTCAGTTTGGCGCGAAAAGAAGCCATTATATTAATGAATACTTTCAACACAACAACAAAAAAAGTTAATGAAACAAATACATATATATATTCATCACGCTTGCTAATTATACTGGCAAATTTGTTGCTTCCCCTCCTAACTCAATGTCAAAATTGCTCTCTCTCCTTACAAATTCTAACTTTTTTTTTGTCAAAATTTAGACGATTTGGAGGCAATTTTTACCAATTGTTACGAGCCAGCAACATAGCGAACATAACAATTGCATTACCAGCATCCCTAAATTATCTCACGAAGCATTAAAAAACTGTCAGACGTCAACGCCGAGAAATTGGAAAATTCAATTTTGATAGCGAGAATTTCGAAGTTGCAAGTACTTGTATACAAATGTATTTTAATTTTTGTCTAAAGACTTTGTTAAAATTTTAATTTAAGATACCCCTTCATGGTACATAGTCGAACATTATATTATTGTCTGGCATTTGTATTAAGTCCACAGATCGCTCAAAATATTAGGTATATTTCTGGACTTACGTCAGTCATTTTGGTAGGACTTTCGTGTCCATTAAAAGTATACTTACCACTTTTGGTTGAGTTCTTTTTATTATTGCCTTCAATTTTCGATTTTGAGTCAAGTTTGGGTGGAAACTAAAATGTCCATCATATGGAACAAAGGCGTAGTTGTTGCTCGATTGTGCTCTTATTCAATTCGTGTGCGTATAATATTTTATCCTTTTGAAGAGAATAATAAATACTCGGATGAGATGATGACGAAGAACTGACAAAGCACATAAATCACGTTATCTGCAAAATTTGGTCGTATAATTGCATACCAAAAAACCTCACACCATGCGCCAACTGAGCACAGTGTACGAACTTGTATGGAGCAAGCGGCCATAAATACTTCTACTGAAGATATAATTTTTAAAAATTTCACAAAATTCTATAAAAATATAAAAAGTAATAAAACATACATATACTGGTCCTACTTTATCATCTCGAAAACCCTACTCCAGTTCCCTTCGACGTTCCGTAAATGCATCTAATTGAGAAGTAAATAAGAAAGGAGGGTTGTCTTCGGCCATGCATTTATCATTGTCATATCAAATTTATTGCAATTTTCAAAATTCGATTTCGATGATTTTCAGTGTAAATATTAACACAAATTCCGTAGAATACCAAATTTCACATTCAAAGATGCTCCTTTAACGAATTTCGGACGCAAAACCTCATATCTGCAAAAATCGGTGTATGGGATATATAGGGTGATCCATTTCGAGGTTCCGTAATTTTTTCAAGAAAAAAGCACAAAAAATTCAAATTTAATAGGATGATTATTATCATTCTTTGGCATTTATTTTTTGAATATTATCTCTTTCAAATGTTGACCGCGGCTTCATCTCAGATGGTCCATCCTTTGAGTCCAATTCTCGATGATTCGTTCGAGCATTTCGACTAGTAACAAGCGAATGACACGCTTGATGTTTTGCTCCAAAGCCTTAATCGAAGCGGGATTGTCCGCATAGGCTTTAGACTTTGCATATCCCCTAATCTTGTGATATCACACGATCTTGGTGGCCAATTGACCGATCAAAAACGTGAAATTATCTGCTCACCGAAGCGTTCTTTCAATAAATCCATTGATCACGAGCTTTAATTTCAGGCATTAAATAGCCGGCATCATTTTTGAAGAAATATGGACCGATGATTTCACCGGCCCACAATCCACACCAAACCGTTGTTTTTTCTGAATTAAATGTCAGCTCTTGAATATCTTCAGGTTGCTCTTTGCACCAAATGCAGCAATTTTACTTGTTTACATACCCACTGAGCCAGAAATGGGAATCATCGCTGAACAAAATTTGGCTCGAAAACGTCGGATCTTCTTGTAACTTTTCAAAACCCCATAGAGCGAAGCGATGTCGCTTGGGAGGGTCGAGCGACTTCAGTTCTTGCACAAGCTGTATTTTGTACGCTTTCAATTTAATATATCGACGTAAAATACACCAAGACGTTCCATACATCATTCCGAGTTGCTGCGAACGGCGCCGAATCGACTCTCCATGGTCTTAGTGTACACTCTCAGCTACGGCCGCTATATTTTCTTCACTGCGTGATGGACGTGGTCTCTTCGGTCGAATATTATCCAATGATGAATGCTGGGTCTCAAGATGGGTGATGGTGTTGCGAATAGTATGCTCAGTAGGCCGATTATGTTGACCATAAGCTGAGCGAAGCGTGAATTTTCGTAAAAAAGTTGAATGATTTGTAAACGTTGTTCAGGCGTAAGTCTTTCCATGATGAAATGCCAAATAATACTGAACAAAAATAACTTGACAGCTTGACATGACTCACGCGTGATCTGTGAAAAAAATTCTATTGAAAAAAGCTTCTCTACTTGGATCACCCTTTAGTATTTCCATTTTAATGACTTATTAAATCAATGTGCAGTTCAATATGTGTGTAGAATACCAAACGTCACGCTTCTACATACTCTTTTTACTGAGTTTTAACCAAGGCCACACTCGAGTAAATCGGTGTATGTGAGCTATATGTTATAGTCGTCCGATTTCGATGATTTTCACAACCAATATGTATATATAGAATGCCAGGTTTCACAGTTTTAGGTACTTTTTTGACGTATTTATGACCCAAAAATTTCAAATCTAAAATTCGGTTGTATATATGCTATAGTGACCCGATCTGGACGGTGTCGGTTTAAAGGTATAAGTGCATCTGCCTAACAAATTTGCTTGAAATATCTTAAAAACCGAGGGACCAGTTTACGTTCAAACAGACGGACATGACGAAATCAACTCAGCTCGTCATTTTGATACGATCGTCTGTACTGACATACTTCTGACCAAAGTTAATATACTATTTAATGTACATTAGTAGTATAAAAAGGAAGAAAACGGTGAGGCTTCTTTATTCTAATCAGTAGAACACAGAGATTTGCAGATGTTTGCATCTGAAATATACATCAAATAATATTTACACATTGACGAAAGTTTTGAAATTAATTTGATGGTTAACTTCCATTAGTTTCACAACTAAAAGTCTAAGTGAAACTTAGGGTTATACACGAATTAGCACTTAAATAGGCATAAATGTTAAATTAATTAAATGAGAAAGCGCGTCATGCCAAGAATTCGCAAACTATAATAATTAGCACTGAATACCTTTCCTTATAATATTTAAACACTTTGTTTTTAAAGAGTAGTTTAAATTTTCTTGGCACCTTCACTTACATGTTGCTTACAGCCTTTTGCAGCTATTTTCAAAGCAAAAACAAGAATATATTTGAATAAAGATGGGCATATTTAAAGATAGTGTTGACCCATTTCTATCTCAAATTATGACTTAGATTTTGTTGTTGTTATTTTTAACAACTGTATCGCATATTCCGACTTGGGAGCTGTGTGGTAACTATGTCTGAATTGGAAATTGCTGACGCTGAGCAAGCTAAAAAATCTTCTGTCATGAAACAAACTGTCCGCTCATTCCCCTTTTGGCTTCATCGCTATTGACAGTCATAACTTTGAAAACGTACATAATTTCGTCTATCTGGGAACCAGAATTAACATCAATAGACAAATCTAATTGAGTAGGCAATTGAAAAGTGAATTCCTCTTCTTCTGAGCCCCTCCTTATTTCCTTTCTGTTATATGGTATGGAGCCATGGACAACCACAACATCTGATAAGTCGGCATTAGGAGTTTTCGAGTGAAAGGTTTTAGCGAATTATTTATGAACCTTTGGGCATTGACAACCGACATTTGTCTATGACGACTTAGACAAACACAGCGGCTGCGCTTGTGTCTTCAAGAGGCGCTGAATGGCGAAAACATGAAACGACTGTCGCGTGCTATAATTGACGCTGCTATATTCGATTAAGCCGTATCGACGCCAATAAAGAAGAAAGAAGAAGAGTATGAAAGAATAGAACGAAACTAGGCATTGAAGATGGCGGAACGACGAAACCGGTTTGTCGAAAAACCAAAATTGACAAGGAATGACGGAAAATCGTTCCATTTTAAAACGAGTATCAAAGCCTTACGCTAAAATTGGAAACAAACTAGTTTTGATCGATCAATTAAAACCACAATTTAAATCAAATTAATTAGCTGTTAAGGCATAAGGATGTGAGTAAAACTGTTGATATGACAACTGAAATAGAATCTTAAATCAGGCGACAATATTGCCATTGTATCAAAACCGAAAGTCTCACATAAACCACCAAAAAAGCTGACTCACTAATGACTAAGATAAACAATCAGTGTAACACAAACAAACAAACAAATTAACGACAATACTAGGTATATATAAGATTATACTATCCCATATATATCTACTTCCATACATATATACATAAACATATATGTGCAAATTATGGCAACCACAAATATACCCCTTTAACCGCAAAGCGTCACATTTGTGGTGCGGTGATATGTCAAATTTAAATGATAGATATTAAGCTGAGAAATGCGGAGTTTAATGCTAAAAGCATAAAGCTTAAATGTGGACACCAGGGAACATTGAGTGGCTCTAAATATGCATATAATATGTATGCGCGGCATTGTTGCTATTGTGCCCACACAAGTAATGTCGTATTTAGGTGTGATTGCGTGGTAATAATGTGAATAAAATGAAGTGAACAGCGACACATTTACATGAACAAAATGAAGAAATACTCTAAACGCCTAAAAGCGCGCTACAAATTCGTGAGCTTTTATCCTTACAAACGTTATAATGCATTAAAAAATGTAATACAAATTCAAAAAAATAATCAAAAAATCCCAACACTTTCGCAAACAATGGCAAACAAAAGTAAAAACAAACACAGTTTTACCTGCAAATAAGTACTCTTATGCTTGTATTACAGTTTGAATTCAAATTTCATTTCTATGCGCATATTTAAATGCATATTTACGTGTGTGTATATTTGCAGATTTTAAGGTTCTACGCCGCCGAAAAAGGTTGAGTTTTACACAAATAAAAGCAAACTTTCTCTTTGACCTACAGGCTTGTGACTTTAGCAGCGGGCTTTTGTGGTAATTGATCAAATTGGCTTGATTTGAATTCCGTTGCCGCAAGTCTTACTAACTAACACACCGACCAATGGTGGTAGTTGTAAGTAGTAGTTGACACAAACAGGGTTACATGCCTACTTAGCAAGGGTATGGGTTAGCCTCCCTTTTTGTTGCCTACAAACTCGTTCATGCGGCCTCAGGGTGGATATTCATACTATTTATTTACCAATGTGTTTATATTTTCTCAATAAAAATACTAACTACGAACCTATTCATGCAATTATTATTGTTTTTGAAATCGCTTGCGGTTATTTATAAGGCTTACAGTTATGTATTTAGGATGGTGTTCTTTAACACTGTGAGAATTATGAATATGTGAAATGCACACTTCACTTTGGAGTGAAAAGCTCCTAAAATCTATTTACGAGAAACACTCCAGACTCACAGTATATATATATATATAACAGGTTAATTGAAAAGTCCCCAGCCTCACACATAGATGGCGCTAATAGAATTAAATCCTAATTCATATATAGTTAGCCCTAACCTTCGAAAGAGGAAAATATAAATTTTACAGCTGACGGATCATTAATTTGTGACCACAAAAATGTATAAAAAGGAATTTCGCTTGTTCATAAAATATTACCTTTTGAAGTGAAAATATACAATTGAAGCAAAAACTTGGCTTGATGACGAGATACTACCCCAGTAAAATCAACCATCAGGGATTTGTATGCTAAGTTTAAACATGGGGGTTGTTATCGACGAAAACATCAACAACAACAAAAATCCACCACAAAATGATTTTGAATGACCGTCAATTGAAATTGATTAAAATTGAATGAACAGGCACTCTGAAAATATCAACTAAAGGTGTACATCATATCATTCACGAAAATTCGGGTATGAGAGAGCTCTATGCAAAGTAGGGGCCGCGCGGGGTCACTTTTGACCAAAAACAACGACGAGTTGAGCAGTGTTTTGAGATGTTCAAGCGTAATAGACCCGAGTTTTTGCGTCGATATGTGACAATGGATGAAGCATGACTCCATCATCACACACCGAAGTCCAAACGGCAGTCATCCGAGTCGGCTGCACACGATGAACACGCCCAAAAGCGTGAAAAAACGCAACAGTCGGCTGACAATGTTATGTCGTCTGTATTTTGGGGTGCGCAAGGAGTAATTTTCATTGGTTACCTTTAAAAAGGAAGGACCATCAAAATGGCTGCATTTGAAGAAAAAGAAAGTGTTGTTTCACCAAGATAATGCACCGTATCACAAGTCAGTGAAAGCGATGGCAAAAATCCATGAATTGGACTTGGAATTGCTTCCGCATTCACCGTATTTTCCAGATCTGGCCCACAGCGACTTCCTGCTCTCAGATCCCAGAAGAATTCGCGCTGGGAAGAAATTTTCGTCGAATGAAGAGTTGATAGCCAAAACTGAGTCCTATTTCGAAGCAAAAGACAAATTGTACTACAAAAATGGTGTAGAATAGTTGGAAGGTCTCTATAATCAGTTTATCACATTTGAAAGGAACTATGTTGAATAGGAAAATAAATTTTGCCAAAAAAAATTATTTTGCTATGTTAGGCCGGGAACTTTTCAATTGACCGTTTATATAATTGACCATTTGTATCCGCTAAACGATTTACAGCGAACTCCTTCTCCAATTTGCGTATTGATGCTTTCATCAACAAATGCAGGGACTTCTAGTTTATTCTTAGCAACCTCCGAACGAGCGGTGAACTTTTATGAGAAGCTTTTTTTTAATGTGAGAAAAAGACTCGGAGTGCTTAACATTCCCTGCCAAGGGGCGACTGCAATTAAAAAAAAAATAACTTTTTTTAGGAACCCGCTATTGCGGTCGACATCATTTCGTTTGTGGTTTTTGGAAGATGGAGCTCGTAGGATATTTGCTTAGCCATTCACAGGCTTAAGAAGTTTGATCCCTGATTAGGAAATGTTCGAAAATTTGTTAACTCTAACCTAGGTAATGTATTAATGCTCTCAGTACAGTAACAGTAAGCACGGTATAGCTGCACAAATTGGTTTCCTTATATCTTTGTAACGGAGTTTACAAAAGGTGTAAAATTTCAGCAGTTGGTGGTAGTTTGTCGATTTGCATCAAAAACTGAAAATCGAAAATAGCTCCTTTTCTTTTACAACCGCCCGGCGAAAGAACGCCCAGCTGGCTTATTTTCAACTCGCTTATAATTTGCATTTACTGTGTACTATCGTAACAAAAATCGTTTATTTTTTTAATCCATCTTCTACATATTTAAATGTGAAAAAGTTGCAACAATTGCGTTTACGAAAGACTTCTTTATTAGCATGCATAGAACATGTTATATCAATTTTTTTTTTACTCAGAGTAAATTAATTTATATTTTGTTAACATATTCAAATATACTTTATATATGCTCTTTACCAATGCAAATATACTCTAAGTAAATTTTGATCTTTTGAACCGTAATCTGCCCTCCTTTCGTCACACTTCATTGTATATGCACCCAAAACCATATTCGATTTACTTAATATAAACTCTTAATGTTCATTTGAGTGTAAAAGAAAAACTCTTACTACCTACCTATATCCTTACTTAACTTTTTGGTTCTCTTTGTAAACATTCGCGTGTGTATGTATGCATCTATTAATGTATATTCTTATTTAAATTTTTGTGCGAAAGGTCAATATATTTTTATGTTAACACATTATTGGCCCAAGGCATAGCATAAATATTCTATTAGACTCCAACGCATACTTAAATAAATATAAATGAACATATGTACATGCATATACATATGTATGTATTTGAAAATATAGCATGTATGTAGGTAAATGTGTCTATGGTTAAAAACTCATGTACTTTTTACTTTACCAACAAATGGTTTCATCAAAACTTTTGTAGAAAAAATACGTTAATGAATAGCGGGTTTTGTATTATTAATTCATCCATCATTACGTTACAGAAAGTCTTTAGCTAAGTGTTGGAAACAACAAAATAAGCAGTAACAACCACCTAAGGAAACCCAAAACCTAGAAAATCAAAATTTCATGTAAATCAATTTCCCGAGGTGTATTTGAAAAATGAAGGGATTTTGTTTTAAATATTTTATTTATTTTATTTCTTTAAAAGTTCTTTTAAAGTTATAATTTCTCAGCGATTCTTATTTTATCTTTTCAATCATTATTCATGGATTCGTTCAATCTTGTGAAAATGAAAGACTCGCAGGTCGATACGGTGGCTTGTGAATGATAACCATACTGTGTTCTCTCAATAAATTACTAACAATTAAACGTAATCCTACGCAATAGCAATAGCAATAGCCGAGTGGTTAACATTGCGTACTACAATTCGGAAGGTCTGCGTTCGAGCCCATGTTCGAGGCACATGCAAAATTATAAAGAATTTATTTTTCAAATTGCGGTCGCCCCTCGGCAGGGAATGTTAAGCTCTCCGAGTGTATTTCTGACATAAAATAAAAGCTTTTATTAAACAAATCTATCGGCCGTTCAGAGGGGGCTTAGATTAAACTGCAGATCCCTCCTTTTGTTGTCTTTCGGGACCCAATATATGGTTGAGGGTAGTAATAGACTATCCCTGGATCGAAAAACTCGCTACCAGATCGATCATGATGCGATTGACGAACGATATGTCTCCTGAGTGCCACACATGCTTACGTTTCGAGGGCTAAATATCGGCTCTGATTACTATCATGTAGCAGTAAAGATACGCACCCCTCTCTGGCCAGCAAAGAACGTCCGACAACAAACCAGAAATGGTTCGACGGCAATCAACAGCTAAATGCTCTTCTACTTTCTATTCGCACTCATCAGCAACACAGTATATAGGAGCTGTGCCTAGCTCGCCAAGTTGGGATTAACCGCTAAGCGCACTGTTTGGCTGAAAATGTGTCAGATCGAAAATTGTGAGTATGAAATGCTAGAGAAGCTGGCCGACAAGAAAATGCTTGAAAATTCGTCGACTCACTGAATGTTCCATGACTGGTTAATATTCAGTAAGACCCAAATATATGATCTAACGACTGATCTTTAGAGTATACTGAATTTATGGAAAACACATTTATTTAGCCTGCGAATGATAGTGAAAATGCAACCTCAGGAGATGAGATGAGATCTCCCAATCGACGAGGATGGAGCAGTCGTTCCATTACCAGATTATGTAAATGTCCTAATAGGAATTGCTCGCTTGAAGAAAAATAAAGCAGCGGTATGTGCTGATTTTATATGCTCTGCCCAATCCTCCTCTTCAATAGCACTTTTGAGGCCTTTTTCAGCATATTTCTTGAAAGACTAAAGCTAACCGTCAACGAACTGTTTAGACACCATCAGATCTGATATATCTATACTTCACCAGCGCTGCATTTTCAAGAGAAAACAAATGGATCGACACACAACCTCTTCTACGTTTTTAAAGCACGAAATGTGGTGACGCTATGCTACTATATCTGAATTTGGCATCCCCGCAAAGAGTGTATGGTTAAGCAAATTGACGTTGAGCAACACCAAAAGTTTCATCAGGATCAGGAAGGACCTCTTCAAGCCGTTTCTATCTTATTGGAGAAAATAATACGAACTACAGGGTTAACCAGAGAAGATACAAAAGCCTAGTAAACAACTTCTGGCCTACGCAGCGGATTAAAAACCTGCCTTTGGTTCTGCTTTCTCCACCTTAGATAAGTAGGCGATGCAAATAAGTCTGGTTTTTAACTAGGACAAGGCAAAATATATCCTGCCATATCGCAAATAGCCAGCTTATTCGCGTCTTGGCTCACACATCAATTTTTGTCACTCATAACTATGACGTCTTAGATAAGCCGCAATGTCAGCCTTGAAATCCAATACTGAACCACTCTTGCCAAGTGCTACTTTAGACTGTAGGCTATTGAAAAGTAAAGTCTCTCTGAACGTACAAAACCCAAAATCATTCGTTCATTATTCTCGTCCTGATACATGGTAGGGATAACGACGTCTGATACGGCGGCGTTGGGAGATTTTAAGAAAAAGTTAAGGGAAATATACATGGTCCTTTGGAGTGATGGAACGTTGAGCTCACGACATTGGCATAGGCATTGGCTATGATCTCTTAGTAGTGTCGCTCGTGGAAACAGAGTAAGAACAAGGCCTTCACTTTGTTGGAAGAATCAGATAGAGAAGGCCTTTTTTTCACTTGGTAAATTCAAAAGTATATGAATAACTCGACAAATCGCCAGAATTTTTAAGTATTTCAATTTTTTATCGAGATTACATATCTTTTTGGTTTTCAACTCAATAATTATGCATAACAGGCACCTAGAGATGTGTCAATTTGTCAACAATATATCTACAATTGTCATCTGAAATATTCTTTAGTGGCAAAAATTCAAATTTTTGCTTTAAAATATTTGCATTTTAAAGGTCTTTATTTGAAACGTGTTGTTTTCTCAGTAAACTGAAAGCAAATTTTTACACAATCCTAATAGTACAAATTTGGTCCTTTCGAGATAGAAAGTTGTGGAGATTGTGTATTGTCTGGATATTGAATTATCTGTATTTTGTCTAATCCAGATTTTGTTGTGTCTGCTTTATTTTGTATCGGTATTGTATCTTTTCTTGTTAAAAAGAAAATGGATTATGTACTGCGTGGATTTTCAAAGTCTAGGTTACTAACTTCATGTATTTAATTATATAATTCTAGGTTAGAAACTTTAGGACTTCAAGTTTATCAACTAATTACAAGTAAAATATATTTCATATTTTCATTTAATTCTTAATTCTAAATCCATATAGTATGCCAAAAATTTTATACCTTTCATGTACATAAAATGGTATATTAACTTTGATACGAAGTAAATAAGTACCAGAAGGAGAAGAGATTGACCCACAGAAATTTATACCGATCGGATCAGAATGACGACTAATGTCCGTCTGTCGTCTGTCTGTTTAAACGTCCCTTAATATTTAAGATATTTTAACCAAATTCGGTAGGAAGATGCATCTATACTTTTAAATGATCATTTGTCGGCCAGATCGGACTACTATAGCATCGACCGATTTTTCATAAATCCGTCAAAAAAGTACCCAAGAATGTGTGCAAGTAGGTTGCTATACATATGTGCATAAAGAATTTCAAATTTTTTCCTGAAAATTATGGAAATAGGACGACTATAACATATAGTTCCCATACACCGATTTGTCCAGATGTGAGGCTTTGGTCACAACTCAGTCAAAAAAGCATCTAGGAGCATGAAATTTGGTATTCTGCACACATATTCTGAATTGCATTTTGTAACTGAAAATCAACGAGGTATATAATACAACCAATTTGATCAGATATGAGGCTTTGGGTCAAAAATTCGCAAAAAAGCATCTAGAAGCGTGGAATTTGGTATCCTAAACATTTGGTTTCATACAGAAATAACCTCAAGTTAATACTGACACTGAAAACCATCGAAATAGAATCCAGCAATTTGCAATAAATTTGATATGTTCATGAAAGGTATAAAGGCTTCCGCTTTGCATTTTTTTCTTGTTATTTTTATATTTTTTTATTTACTTACAGCTATCTTCACCAAAACTACAACAACTTTCATATCCCTACTGGTGAAAAATAATTTAAATGGCTGTGTTAATTTCAAAATACATCAAGGTGCGCTATATCAAGCTGTTGCTTTTGTTTTACTTTTTGAATGCGGTAATAGTGGTAAATGGCAATGGGATTGAAGCCACCGCGCATGAGGAACATAATTACCCGGCAGTAAGTTGAACATAAGAAGTGTTAAATTTAGTACATGAACTATGTGAAAATGTATAAAAATAAGTAGGACAAAGAAGAAATTCACTTGCAAAAATAGAGCTTTTACTATCTAAATTGTACAAAAGCACCAGTTGGAAATTAGATATGCCATTTGCGACGCTTGGATGTTATATGACTTTAGAGAATTTTGAGTATTCCTAAATTGCTAAAAATGTTAAAAATAAATGAAAGCGTCAATGTAGAAGTATACAAGTATGTATGCATATGTGAACGCAAGAACACTAATTACTTAGCTATAAGCAAGGCAGACTTGTAGTTAATTTAGATATGACTTTGTTGTTAGAAAATATTACTTAGTCTAATTTAGTATTTTCTAAAATTTCATTATCATTTCTAACCCTTTCTTTACTTTTTCGTTTGTATGTATGTTTATTCCTTATTCACTCAACCATTAAAAGGTCATAAACGAAGGGAACAGACGTGATATTTTAGCAGCAGTGGCCGACAGCACTACAACCCTTCAACCCGTCTACCACAATGATGATAACCTCAATGCCGCTGTTGATGATAAGGACAACCATAATTTGCTATTTAATGTCGGGTAAGTGAAACAAAGAAAATACTTGAGTGCATGTCAAAATCGTAGGAATTTGTATGTATGTGTGTACGTTGTTTCTGTTTAAAGTTAGTAGAATTGCAAATATGTTTACTAATTGTGTTGAAATTGTTTGGAAACCCCAAGCAGTGGTTGAGTGATATGCGTTGAAAATAAATAAATTATCAGTAATAAGCTTTGACGACAGTGTAAATAAACTAGACTGGAGTTCAATAATTATATTGTTTATTTTTCGCATGCCACTGCATTGATTTATTCATAGCAATGTGTCAACATGGCAAGATTTCTTCATTTCCAGCCAACTGATGGCAGTTATTGTACTGGCGAGTATTTTCAAAAAGTCACTAGTCCATTATAGCCATTTTCATATCAAAAATAATAGTTTAATCTGAGTCAACAAAGAATATGAACACACACAAGGAAAAAATTAATGTGTATAATGAATGAGGCAAAAGACAGAATCTTAAGCCGTTAAGTGTATTTATGGTCCTCATAAGCCCGAACTGCCCTAGAGAGTTGTCTAAGAATGATCTAATGACGTGAGATCTTTATTTATTTTAACCCATCTTGCTCATATTCTTAATAAAAATATTCTAGAAATCTAGAGACTCCTCTAAGTCATCAGGCATAACAATAAAAAATTTATGAATACAAGCTTCTAATCCATATATATGTATTTATACTTTTTGTGTGTTAACAAAACTTAGGAAAAAAAAAAAACAAAGTTGAAGGCTCTTTAAAAATGTCCAATTGTCCTTCAGCCTAGAAAGAGCTGAACTAACGCCGCGTTTGTTGAAGCAAATGCTTGATCCAATTAAAAAAGTTTAATTTCAGTGATTTTACATTAATTGGGCGAGATGTTTGAGTGCTTAAATTGAAACTCGCCATCGGACGGCTGCAGCGTTCCAGTTTAAAACTTACAGTTTCATATTCCTTTTAACAAGTCAATTGAAAAGTCTCCGGTCTGCCATAGTAAAACACACTTTTTTTGGCCTCATTTTGCGCAATCATCTCTTCGTCCAGCCAAAATTTCTTCCCAGCGAACATTATTTTGAGATCTGAGAACAGGAAATAATCGCTGAGGGCCAGATCTGGAGCATGCGGGGGATGCGGATGCAATTCGAAGCGCAATTCACGTATTTTTGCCATCGATTAAACTAATTTGTGACACGATGCTTTGTCTTGGTGAAACAGCACTTTATTTTTCTTCAAAAGCGACCATTTAAATGGTCCAATGACGCTATGTAATAGTCGTGTTAATGGTCCTTCCTTTTTCATGATAATCAATGGAAATTATTCCATGCGCATCCCAAAATACAGACGCCATAACCGACCACCAGCAGACTGTTGCGTTTTTTCAGGTTTTGGAGCGGGTTCATCGTGTGTTGTCCACTCGGATGGCCGCCAATTGGACTTCGGAGTGAAATAATGGAGCCATGTTTCATCCATTGTCACATATAGACTCAAAAACTCGGGTTTATTACGCTTGAACATCTCAAAACACTCAACTCGTCGTTGTTTTTGGTCAAAAGTGAGCTCGCGGACACCCACTTTGAAGAGAACTTTCTCATATCCAAATATTCGTGAATGGTGCAATGTACCCGTTCAGTTGATATCTTTTGAGTAACTGATATTTTATTCAATTTCAATTTACGGTCATTCACAATGATTTTGTAAATTTTTTTTGGTGTTTTCATCGGTAACAACCTCTTTTAGGCCTCCACTGTGTTCACCGTTTTCGGTGCTCATTTCACCACGTCTAAACTTAGCATACCAATCTTTGATCGTTAATTTTCCTGGGGCAGTGCCCGGAAAGTTGTCATCAAGCAAGTTTTTGCTTCAACTGTACTTTTTGTCTTCAAAATGCAATATTTTATCAATACGCGAAATTACTTTTTATCCATTTTTTTTCACAATAAAAAAAGTTGCTTCACTCAAAATGCTATAATTCACAAATTAATTATCCGATAGCTGTCAAATTTTTACACGAGCTTTTGGGTGTTAGGCCTGTTGTTTATTTACTTATCAATATACATATATTCATAATATTCACATACGGTCCGCAAAGCGATATGGCTCAAGATTTTATTCTCTGTAATTGTGATTTATTTCATTATTCGCTCTACTATGTTTGGTGCCTACATACTTCGGTTCAAAGTTAATAGAGGGACCTAAGTACAGTTCATTATAAGCCGCTTCATAACAGAAATACACTCGGAGGGTTTGACATTCTCTTCCGAGGGGCGAACACAATTAGAAAACCTAGACTCGAACCCAGACCTTCCGAATTGTAGCACGCAATGCTAATCACTCGGCTATTGCGGCCCCCATAAAAATATAACTCGTAGCATTTTTGAACTCCACAAAGTAATCATTAATATTCTACTACAATATTTATATATATTATTCTTTTTCATTCTTCACCCATTTTTCCCCTCCAGCAATCCGCTGCGTACCTTAAATATTGTCAAACGTACACCGAGTGGCTTTATTGGCATGCGCGGCAAAAAGGAAAATGAATTCACCGATTACAGCAGTCCCACCAGTAATTTTCCAGTAGACGATGATAACTCGGCCGATTGGAGTATTGACCCACTTCAACAAGCGATATACGAAAATGCATTGAATGAGGCTTACAAGAATTTGTTAGCTTCAGAACCACGTTACAAAAAAGCGCCAAATACATTTTATGGAGTACGAGGCAAGAAGTACAATCATAATGATTTAAATCGTATCGATTCATTATTACAACGCTTAGATGAGGATGGCTTACGTCAGTCGCTGCTACAAAACCTTTTCAAGGAGTTAATAATGAATCGCCAAACACCGAATGATGTTATAAAGCGTGCTCCGACGGGTTTTACGGGAATGCGTGGCAAGCGACCAGCTCCAGCTGTAATAGATTACTTGTATGACGGTGAGGATGGTGCTTTAGCATATCCAGTGATGGAGGATAAACGTGGACCGGTTAATGGATTTGTGGGTTTACGCGGTAAAAAGGATGTCAATCATCAAGCATTCAAGCGATCTCCGGCAGAGGTAAGTTAAAGATTATTACACAGACATACCAATACACTCTTTCGCCACCTAGCGCATGCAAACTTGATAACAAAATTCACCGCAACATTCTATACGTTTCTAATTCCCCGACAATCATGTCAAAATAATTTTGTTTCGAAATTATAATCTGCACTTAATGGAAGCTTAAGTAGGCGGTAAAACTGAAACTTGTATCAGTAAAGAGATAGTTATAAGTTTTGAGGTTTGCTTTTAAAATATTAACACCGTAACATTTCTCAAATCCACAGTCAAATAATTATCAACTACTCTGCACAGAGAGTGCCAACTTTTTTTTAGACCTTACACTCATAATAGTGTGCCAACTTCCACTGAATCGAATTTTAATCGGTGCATTTCAAATGATCACTATTCTTTTTTTTTTTTTGACAAAATACTTTTTATTCAAATGAAAATAATGAAAATATGTTTGGAAACAATTGGAATTAAAGAGAGAAACCTGTTGGCTCTACAACCGATCCTTCCAACGGAGTGGAGGTATTCATTTTCCGCAACTTCCACTAGCGAGTATTTTCAAAGCTGGAGTGCTTCCGCCCATTCGGACCACATAACCTAGCTAACGTAGCCGCTTTATTTGCTGAACTATGTCAATGTCATCGTTCGTAAAACTTTTCTTTCGAAGACTCCTAAAGTCGATTCAACGGATTTTTTCAATACCAGCGCTTCTGCTCCATATAATCTATAAGAGCGATCCACAGTAACGTGATATCAATATCATCGGCATACGTCAATTTTACACTCTTAAAATAGTAAACTCGTATATTAAGCTATACAGCTCGTTTTATTTTTTCCAGCAATAAATTAAAGAAGTCACACCGAGAGATCCTTCCTTATCATGAACTTTTGAATTTGCTAAGCGTATAAAATTTGAGCGACGTATAGTTAGCTCATCTTTGTACTATCGAAGGCTGCTTTAAAATCGACGGTGAGGTGGCGTGCCGATCTTGTTTTCAAAAGCCTTTGTAAATTTTCCAAATCTAAAACCACGCTGATAAGGTCTGTCACTTCGTTAACTGCGGGCTTTAGTCTGTCTCAGTAGGCTCGATATAACCTCATATGCAATATTTAGGAGGCTTAACCCACGATAACTGGCGAAGATTGTATAGTACCCCTTTATGCTCATTGGCCAGACCAAATCCAGGTTGTAATCATCTGAAATGCTCCATATTCCTCAAAATTTATACATGCATTTTGTCAGTTCTTCGTTGCGGTATTTGAATAGCTTTTCCGACAATTTGTCTTCAACCACCGCTTTTTTATTCTTCAGGCGGGCAATCGCTATTCGAACATCGTCATAGCCGGGTGATGGAACGTCTTTACCATCGTCGTGATTGGGGGTTCAGGTTCGCCATCTCCTGTGATTTCTTCCTCTCTGCAATTAAGCAGGCTAGAAAAGTGGTATTCTCATGAACTCAGTATGCTCTGGACATCAGTCACTAGATCGCCTTTCTCGTTCCTGCATGAGTATTCTTGAAACCTTTTATAAGTCGCCGCATCTTTTCGTAAATTTTTTTAGCATTATCTATCATTATCTTCTCAAATCTTTCATTCTCATGCATTCGCAATTCGTCTTGCTTCACTCTTCAGCTGTCGGCTTTTATCCAAGCTCGTATGTTTTTTTTCTCACAACTGGAGTTCAACACTCCGCATCGTCCCAGCATTAACGAAAACTAATTGTTTCAATAACGGCGGTACATAGAGAGCTGGAAGTGTCGCTCCACAATTCAAAGGTTGGCATTCCCTGAGGAGAGGCGACCGCAATTAGAATTATATTTTTAACTAAATTAAATCCTCTATAACTTTGGAAGTTGGTCGGACCTCGAAACTTTAGGTTAGATTTGAATAGTATGTACCAAAAATTTTACACTAGAATATGTAAAATAAAGAATAATTGGTTTAACCGAAAAAAATTAAAATAACTATTATTTGCGGTCCTTGTTTAAAGGCGCTCGGAATAACCGCAGAAAGTGCTTCTACCTCAATTTATTTTTTCTAAAGCTACTCCATATATGCTTATGCTATTTGTTTCCAACCTTTTCAGAAAGAAACAAATAATTTATTGAATAACTTTAGTTTCCTTATTTCAACATGTTTAATATCTTCACTCAGCCTGGCAATCGGCGCAGCAAGTCTCAACGTTTTGTCGATTTTAGCAATAAATTTGTAGCAGTGCGCGGCAAGAAGGCTGATGATGGTGACAATAGCAATGGTAACACTTTCGCCACCGAGACACAGCAAGGATACTATGTTAATAATAATATACCGTTATTGGCGCTACATGGCATGCGCGGTAAACGAGCTATTGAGATGCCAACAACGGAAACGGAACAAGTGACGTATGAATTAGGTACGTATACCATATAGATCACCACGGCATACAGGTGCATATTACTATATGTATATCCCTGCAGGGAAAAATACCAGTTGTTAACTAGAACTCTACTAGTTTACATTTTTACACTAACAAGTTCACCTTACATATATTTTCCATGTAAGCAACTGGTATTTTTTAACACGTCGATGTCCTACGAACTGTCATATATAAGTATGTGTTGAATTTCTAATTCACCACAAATAAAAATAAAAATAGAAACGAATTTGCCTGCAGCGAGAATCGAACTGGGATTGATAAATCCTAACCACTCGTCTATCGTTCTGATATAAAGAGCAGCGACTAACTTCCCACTCCAACAGATTTTATTAGGAAATGAAAATCAGTCGTGGCGTTCTAAAAATAACAACAACATACGAATAGCCTAGTGGTGAAAATTATTATTATTTCCATTACTGGTGAACTGCTATACAAATAACGAACTGGTTTGATTTCAACGTCTATCATACTAGTATTCAACTAGAATTTTTGGATAATAGTATACGTTTTCACTGCAAAGATGTTATGTTTATGTATTTATATAAGTATGAGTGAACGCATACTTATATGTATATATGCAGTGCGCCATTGAGAATGACACTTGACGTAGAGATAAAAAAATAAAAATGTCTTCCGGCTTTATGCACATAATGAGCAAATACTTGGACATAACGAAAACAACAACAAGACTAGCAAATCTTGCAGTGTCACAAAAGCTTAAACTACAAGTACACACATTTGCAATTGTAGATTTAAATTCTTTCTTTCTTTTAATGAGAAGTAGTCAGCCAGCGTTTAGTGTAGAAAAGAAAAAGTTACTGGTTAGAGAGTGCGAGTATATTTATGTATGTATGTAAGGGGTGATCCATTTCGAGGTTCCCTAATTTTTTAAAGGAAAAAACACCAAAAATTCAAATTTAATATGAAATATTTATTACCATTCGAGAGAACGTTCTTCGGCATTTATTTTTTAAAGATTATCTCTTTCAAATGTTGGCCACGCCTACGTCTCATATGGTCCATCCGTTGAGTCCAATTTTCGATGACTCCTTCGAGCGTTTCGACTGGTAACTTGCTAACGACACGCGTGATATTTTGCTCCAAGGCCTGAATCGAAGCGAGATTGTCCGCATAGACTTTGGACTTTACATATCCTCACAGGAAAAAGTATAACGATGTGATATCACAAGATATTGGTGGCAAATCGATGAGCCCAAAACGTGAAATTATCTGCTCACCAAGTGTTATCTCAACGAATCCATTGATTGGTGCGATGGGGCCGTCTTGTTTTAAACAAATTTCGCGGAGATCAAGAACTTCTCTTGAATCTCTTCAGGTTGCTTTTCATCTCAAATGCAGCAATTTTGCTTGTTTACATACCCATTGAGCCAGAAATGAGCCTCACCGCTGAACAAAATTTAGCTCGATAATCCGACATTTCTTCTTGGAACTTTTCAAGAGCCCATAGAGCAAAGCGATGTCGCTTGGGAAGATCGAGCGGCTTCAGTTAATGCACAAGCTGTATTTTGTACGCTTTCAATTTAAGATCTCGACGTAAAGTGCGCCAAGTCGTTCCATACGTCAGTCCGAGTTACTGCGAACGGCGCCGAATCGACTCTCCACGGTCTTCGTGTATACTCTTATCTACGTCCGCTACATTTTCTTCACTGCGTGCTGGACATGATCTATTCGATCGAATATTATCCAATAATGAATGCTGGGTCTCAAGATGGGTGATGGTGTTGTGAATAGTACGCTCAGTAGGCCGATTATGTTGACCGACCATAAGTTGAGCGAAGCGCACGAAGCACATTGTTTACAGAACGTGAATTTTCGTTATAAAGTTGAATGATTTGTAAACGTTATTCAGGCGTAAGTCTTTCCATGATGAAATGCCAAACAATACTGAACAAAAATAACATGACAACTTGACGCGAATCAAACGTGATCTGGCAAAAAAAGGCTATTGAAAAAAGTACCTCTACTTGGATCACCCTTTACATATGTATGCATATACATGCCTAACATTGTCTCAGCATGCATGCAAAGGGAATTTCACGTCAGCTTGACAGCATGGAAGAGTTTCCCACTTGAGTCACTACTCGTGTGCGCGCGAACCCGACGTTTTTTGAGTGGCGCTTAACCTTTTTCATGGATTCATTTTGAGTATCGCACCACTCGGCCTATTGTTGTAGATGACTTACTTTTTTAAATGTTGCCGTTGTTGTTAACACTTTCGAGTTTGCGTTGAAACGTTTAAATACAATTTTCTTTTAAATTTAAAATATAAAATTATAACTAAAATATGTTTTATTTGTTTTTTATTTCTCTTCAACGTTTTTTAGCTGTCAACAATGCGCTTAACAACTAAAGTTCTACATATTTGGTTTGAAAAAACGAGGCTATCAGTGGAGTATCTTTTTTTTTGTCAACTAAGTTAATATATACATGAAAACTAAGTTAAATAATACGTTAAAAATAATAATAATCATATTTATTTCAACGAAATAAGAGTTCCTTTCATCACCACCATACAAATGCGTAAGCATGTAAGCAAATCAAGTACACGCACAGACAAACATACAAGTTTACATAATTACAAGAGGCTAAATTTCAGCTGCAAGTACCTTGCATATACATATACCAACACTTGATTCTCAATTTGAGTATTTTTAATGTGTAGCAAATTTATAAAAATAAAAATAAAAATAAGAAGGAAATTTTTTCTTCTCAGCTAAGAAAGCTTTAAGTTGCTTAAATTAAAAAACTTGTTTGAATTACAACTAAGCGTCTATAGATCTAATTTTTTATCAGAAGGCTGGTGCATGCCTTGAATAATCAAGGGCTGGAATTATTCAAGCGCAAGCACCTTGCTCTTTGATTATGATTTCTTTCCATTTCGAATAATCTAGCAAAAGAACTAGAACTTATAAAAATAGGTAATAAGAAGTCTTAAAACAATATATGTAGCTAAATCCTATAAAACATCTACTTATATAAAATTTAAAATAAATTAATAATTAAAAATGTATACATGTGTAAAAAAAAAATAATTTTTAAAAAATATGATCACTATACAGTATTATGATAGTCAAATTCAGTATTTACCAACGCATTTAATGCCACTTAAATGTAAAAAAAAAATGTATATGTACATACATATGTATTTGACAGATATCTACTTGTATATTGAAGAAATATAATAATTCCATTATATAATATTTAAAATATATATTGGTAGAATACTAAAATGCATGTGTATTTCATGGAATGTGTATTTTCATGTGTATAAAATGGCATATGTGTTTTTTTGTTAATTTTGAATTTCAGAGTCAATTCTGTTTAAAATAAGTAAAGAAAGAGAGAAATTCCGAAATTCTCATCCATTAATTTAATATTTATAAACAAACTTACACCGTGTATATACAAAATATTTAACAATTTATTATAATTACATACACACACATATATATATGCATGTGTACTTAAATATGAACCTTATATACGTGCAATTATTGTAAATGTATTTAATATTAATTTACAAATTATTAAGCGAATAAAATAAAGCAACAATAAATCAATGCAAAAAAAAAATTTTTTTTTGTTGAAGACAACTAAAAACGAAAATTGGTAGTTGAAAAGGTAAGCGTGACGGATTTGCAGACAGGCAAAGATGTAGCGTAAAATGAGTGGCTAAGAAGAACCAGAAAACCAGAAAGAATGGTGTGATGTCTAAAAGTTCACGCAAGTAAGAAAATTCTTCGCTTACCATACACCCAGGTGTAGCCAGAAGCGTTACTTTTAAAGGGTTTTCCAATAGGGATGATATGATTTCTAAGTGTGGTTTTGGCCATTTTTAATATGTCTTGAACTGTATTTTTTTTTTCATTGTATTCAGTAATGTTTACAATTGCATCATGGCAAGATATATATATATATATATAGGCAAAAACAACGTTTACAAATCATTCATTATTATTATCAAAATAATCGTTCTGCAACTGCAGCTTTACGTGCGCTTTTGCCATTCTATGGTCGTAATAATCGTCCAACTGGGCTCGCTATTCATCGAATTGTTGAAATTTTCGAACGTACATTTTCTTTACATAATGTTCAAGAGCCAATAAGACAAAGAACCGGTCGAAGTAACTGCTGCCGTTCAGGCAAGTGTTGCTGAAAACCGCAATTTGTCGATTCCAAGACGTTCTTAAGAGTTGGGACTATCGCAGACCACAGCCTAGCGGACTTCGAGAAAGGATTTGGGCTTGCATCCGTATAAAATTGTTCTCACTCAAGAGCTGTAGCCATGGGACCACCATAAACGTCGTGAATTTGCTGATTTTTAACGATTTTTTTAAGAAACCCATCTTCTTCGATGAGGCTCTCTTTCATCTGAGTGGTGCGGTAAATAAACAAAACTGTCGATTCTGGTGCGAAGAAAAACCACAAATTATTCCTGAACAACCATTACATTCACCTAAAATTGACAGTTTGGTGTGGTTTTCGGTCTGGTGGAATCATCGGTCCGTACTTCTTTCGAAATGAAGCTGGTAGCACCGTTACTGTCAACGGAGAGTGGTATAGATCGATGATAACCAACTTTTTATGGCCACAATTGGAAGAAGTTGATCTTAAAAACATCTGGTTCCAACAAGACGGGGCTACGTGTCACACAGCATGTGCAACAACCGAATTATTGCGAGAAAGGTTTGGAGATTAAATTATTTCAAGAAATTGTGACATCGAATGGCCTCCAAGAAGTTGTGATTTAACACCATTAGACCACTGCTTGTGGGGTTATCTGAAGTGATTGGTCTTTAGCAATAAACTACACTCTCTCCAAGCTTTAAAAGTCAATATTGAACGTGCTATTCATGACATACGACTTGATTTAGTGGAAAAAGTGCTCAAAAATTGGTTTCATCGAATTCGTTCCTGCAAAAGAAGTCGTGGAGGCCATTTGAATGATGTTATATTCAGAACTTAATTGTATCGATTGTACTTCACATTAAATGAAAAAATCATTTGAATTTCCTTAACAATTAATGTGTTTTTTTTTAAGAAATCATATCACTCTTATTGGAAAACCCTATGCATGTGGCTCAAACATCCATTTGGAGGTGGAGCTAAAGTAGAGTTTGAGACTCAACACATAGAAAATCTGCTTCAATAAAAAATAAATGCAATGCATTTTTATGACCGCCGCTCTCCAGCTGGTTGGTGCCTTCGTACGTTTCTGAGTCGTGGATTTTAATCCTGTGAATGAAGGTCTAGCTACAATTCGCATCAAAGCGAAGTTCTTCACCATATCGGTGGCTTACGCTCACGCTCTTATAGATGAAAAGCACGATGTGAGCATACTTTTTATGAGCGCTTCCCCCGCCACGTTGTCAAATCGAGTTTGGCGATTTTTAAGTCAGAGTTTACAAATAAGATATCTTCGGCATAACAGTCGGATAATACAGCCTTCACGACGAAATATTCGCAAACGGTCTGTGGCTGATCGACTTCGTCGGGCGCGAAAAATGCTTACTTGTTGAAAGTCGCGCAAACCAAATCTTTCATGTTGTGTTAGACGGAAGACATATCTCCAGTGTTCTATCTAGTTGAGCGTGCATTTCTACAACATAACATCAACTAGCATCACTATCTTGTAGCAGCAAATTTACGCACCCGCCTCTGTGCAACAAAGAACGCCCATCAATGAACACACGGAAACCTCGACGTTAAAAACATCAAACACAACAGACAGCCGAACGATTTTCTACTGCGAGAATTCATTTCAAGCTCCCGACGTACCACCGCTACTGAAACTATTGGTTTTCGACAAAGTCTAAAGAATAGCTGGTATGATGCGGATTGCCGTGTCCCAGTCAAGAAAGAAAACAGTCTGCCTATCTCGCAACGTTGAGAGAAACGAGATGCATATGCAGACAAAAAAAAAAAAATAACCCTATTGCGTGAGTATGAAGGGATTGAGAAGCTGGCAGACACGGGTGATACTCGATTCTATAAAAAGCGACTTATTCAAGATTTCAAAGTCGGAACATACGACGTAGCAAACAAGGTAACAGATTACCTGGTGACCGATGTTCAGAGCATACTGAGTTTATGAAGGCAACACTTCTCCAGCCTGCTGGTAGTGAAAGCTCAGCACCCGAAGATGGTGAGCCTGCAATCGAAAATGATAGGATATAATAACTGACTATAAATAAGTTCGAATATCTTTCTCAATATATATAACTTATATGGTATTATCTAGCACATTGTGTGAAAGATTGACCGCAGTATAGCTTCAAATCTGGCAAATAATCGATTCACACTAACTTTTAGTTGATCTTAAAGCCGCCTTCAATAGCACGAAGAGGAGCTGACCCTACAACACCTTTTAGTACCAAAATCTTCAAGTCTTTCAATACGAAACATGGTTTCACTATCTCTTGTGTGTCTTCTTCTGCCTGATGTGATCATGTTGGTGGCTCGGCGCTCACCCTACACAACACCGTGCAGTATCGTCTCATCGATGCCGGCATCAACCACAGGGATACTAGCCTAAAATGTCAGGACATAGCTATCCGGTCAGGTGATGTCTTGTTCCAAATATTTGATATATATATTCCTCCAATTACTTGTTACCCGGTTGGATACAGTCTTGATATAGGCACGCTACACAGAGGCGAAAACTAATTGGTTTTGGATGCACCATGTGTTCTAGCCATTCAAATGACTGTAGAGGAAAAGAGCTGGCAATACATATAGACGACTCGAAATTCAGCACCATTAACGACAACGCCCAGAATTGCGGGCAGTTTCCAAAGATTGCCTGACAACAATGACTAGTGCTGGTCTGATAAACAGCATATATTGACGACTTATGCTGACCCTGTTGTTGTTGTTGTTGTTGTAACCGCAGAAAAATTCTCCAAATTGGGCTTCGGGAAATATTGCGGAAATAACATTCCTTGGCCGGATGGCAATCCGGGTCGTTCCTGTATAAACACCCGACTCTCGCGGGAACTATTGGATTTTAGTCGCCTCTTACAACAGGCCTGCTGACCCTCGTATCGTACCATTTGCCCATAATAATCTGATTTGACAGGCCTCCCGACTTTGTTTCCGTGGATAACCGAGCTTTTGTCAACTTCCTTCAGTGCTCTTTCCACTCCAACTGACTTCATAATAGATGAACGTACTTCCCGCCGTATAGTTGTGTAAGCTGCCAACCACTACATGCAATTTACAATATTTATACACGCCACTGTTAGCAGCCGGAACGATATACTTCTCGGGGCGGGATAGGTAATTGAAAAGTAAGATATTCCTCATTGCCAACGGTAACGATGGGATGATGAACGTCAGACATGATTATTCCAGTGATCCTGCTAAAAGTATCCCAGTTTGCTACTTGCCAGCTAAACAGCTCCTCAGTTCGATGTTTTCTCACCAGTTGTGGTTGTTCATGCCGATGCCGACTTTTTAAGAGCATCTCCTCTCCTCTGAACTTAACTTATGTACCAGTTGTATCAGTTACCTAACAGATCGACTAACAGGACGACACCAAGCTCTTTGCTGAAGATACTGCAGAAGTTTTGAAAATAATGAAGAGAAGGAGACGATTTTCTCATCTGTTATTCGCCTGTCCTCCTTTGTATATATTCTGCCTATAGGCTCTATAGGTAGACGCCAACGACCAATGCAAATCCAAGAGGAAATATATACATACATGTACTTATAATTGTAATGCCATAAGCCAACAAAAACAAAAATAAACCAGCTGCAATGGTGTACGGCGTTTGCTGAATGCAATTTGCAATATACATATGTACATATTAGCTGACACTTATTTAAAAGCCGTATGGGCAGTTTTGGTCACATGTGTGCAATTTCGCGTTTTAATTGAAACGAAATTAATTACATATTGGACGTTTTACTCTAAATATAATTATAAATACATAGCCATTTGTGCGGTGTAAATTCAAATATGCACCCAAATGTGTATAAACACCTCCACGGAGTGGTGTAGCAGGAATTATCGACTCCGCTGTAGTTAAATTGGGGGCTACAAAGCTATGTATGGGAAGTTTCCTCACGAAGATGGGATTTTGGCGGTTGAGCAATATTCTTAGACGGGAGCAGAGTTCTACACTAATCCTCACGAGTTATGCGCAGGAAAGTGCACAGCACCACAACTGCACTTAACGCCAAATACTCAGATAATTCATGGCCTTAACCAAATTAGTAGCACTGGACCTGTCGAATACTTTCGACACGGTTAATCATGCAATGTTACTATCAGACATTGAGGATTCCTCATTACCGTCTAGGTTGAAGAGGTGGACCATGAATTACCTGAGTGGTCGACAATCATCGGTTGAATTTCGAGGTCAAATCTCAAAGCTACGGAAAATTAAACAGGGAGTTCCGCAGGGTGGTTTCCTCTCCCCGATGCTGTTTAATTTCTACATTTCGAGGCTTCCTCGACCACCAGAGGGCGCGTCTCTGATCTCATACGCCGATGACTGTTCGATTATGGCATCTGGCCAGGATATTGATAGCCTTTGTTCGAAAGTAAACTTCTGTCACGCCGATCTTTCCAACTTCTTCACTGCACGAAGTCTATATCTACAACCCGCGAAATCCTAGCTGGACCAAGAAGTACCGGCTTAAACTCAATGTGAAGATCGATGACGTAAAAATTCCGACGACGAACAACCCAAAGTTACTGGGAATCACATTTGATTGCCTGCACTCCTCCACCCCGCATACGACTGCAATTTTCATCAAAGTACAGAGCCGCAATAAAATCCTCAAATCGCTAGCAGGTAGCACTTGGGGAAAAGACAAAGAAACACCGCTGGCAACATATAAGGCAATTGGCCGGCCGGTCGTAAGCTATGCTGCACCGATTTGGACGCCGGGGACTAGCGAGACGCAGTTGAAGACGCTCCAGACTTGTCAGAACACCGCACTTCGGACCGTGACGGGAAACCTCCTGATGGCGCCGGAGCATCACTTACATAGTGAAACATCTATGCTCCCAGTTATGGAGCATAATGTTATGCTGTGTAAGCAATATCTGCTGGGCTGCTACCAACAGATCACCCCGTAGACACCCACTAGAAACTGAACCACCACCTAGGCACATCAGGAAGGTAGTACTTGACTACCGGGACGCCGTACAGTAATACAGAGAAGACCAGCGGGACAGGACGGCGTACAGACAGGCCATAAACACCATTCACCGAGAGTCCGTTAACACCTTTGTGAACTCTCTTCCCGTGAATGGTGTTCTCGGAGTCCAATCACCACCCATAGCAGAACATGAGCTCGAACTGCCTCGAGAACCCTGGCACAATTAAGATCTGGATACTGCAGCAGGCTTAACTCCTACCTATCCAGACTCGACCCTGACATACCCGACACATTCCCGCACGACACTAACCACCTTTTTGCATGCCCACTTAACCCGACTCATCTAACACCCCTCTCCCTCTGATCCGAACCCGTCGAAACAGCACGTTTCCTAGGCCTCCCGTTCGATGACCTCGATGACTAAAACTAGATTTGCCTGAACCTAGATGGGATTGGCGCAGCCGCTACAACAAAAACAACAACAGTGATGCGCAGGTTGAAACATATGCGAAAGTGATATCAGTCTAAATTTGAGTTGAATGTGAAGAATATCGCATTCCGACCTATTACAGCTTAAGGTACCATGAGCTTCCGAGTGCCGTTGCTGGATAGGGGTTCAAGGATTTACTCGAGGTAAGGCATGTCTATCGTAAGAGAGGAATAAAATTCAATATTTCATGCGACTGTCGTGTCTTTATGCCGGAACGACTCGGATCTTTATCCGGCCAAGGACTGTCACTTGTCACTCCCGCAATATTACCCGAAAACGAATTTGGGGAATATTTAATGGTTACTACAACAACTACAACATGAGCTGCTGAGTGGTAACCACGAGAGAGCAGGAAGTGGAAGTTTGTTAGGTTTAGAATGTTAAAAATAGTGTTGCAGAGGCCACGAAGGTCCATTTTAAGTTTCCCTAGTCAGCCGAAAAGGTTCAAGAGCTGGCAACATAAGAATACGTAGTGTCTGGTACACATAAGCTATGAGCCTTAATGCCTAAGTAGATCCTTAGAGGATTCCAACCATTGCACTTATTGCGACTAACCAACGTTGAAGAATGGTGGAGTCGCCCATCGGATTGGGGTTGGACTCAACGTAAGTCCGGACCTAAAAAATTTAGCAAACAAAGCGTTACTTCGTTGATGTGCGAGCTTATATAAAAGCTTTACCAGTTGGCTTAAAGGGTTTTAAGAGGAGAAATAATCCATATAAAATCGAGGTCAACTCCGCCATGTAGAACTGGTTGTCACGGCAGTCCTGTTATTTATCTTACCGATGTATAAGTGACATGCATAAATTTATAAACCGAAAATTTATTTAACAGTTTCATTTATACCATATTTTATGTTCACAGAATATTAAGTAGCAAAGCTACATATGAAATATTATTTATAAAAATAATAATTTTTGTTTATAGTAATATAGATATTTATTACATACATATATAAAAATTCAACAGTTTTTAAAAAAAGAAACATTTATATGTGCATATTATATATACTAAAAAAATACAAAATGATATGAAAATTATGGACTTTTATTTTGAATCGGACAACAGATCGACCGTTTGTTTCAAATATTCCTTCCATTCTCTAAGATCGGCTTTGGTAGCACGCTTTGCTACATTATGATTCATTTCAAACGGATCCTGTACGACTATTGGGCTATTAAGCTGTAAGCCGAACTCTCTATCAGGATTCTCATTTTTTATAAAATTTATGTAGCTGCAAAAGCAACAATTATTAATATTTTTGTAAGAAAAATATATATATTTCATAGTTACCGTTGTGGCATTAAACTCTCAAAATCCTTTATTTCTACATCTGCACGTCCAAAGTAAGGGCAAACAACATATAATTCATAATTGAAATTTGAGTAAAATTTGCAAAAATCTTTTATATGTTTTTTGCAACATGGTAAATTCACGCTAAGCTCTTCAATGTTTAGGTCGTTTAAAGGCGTATTACTAAAGTTGCCAATCCAGGCTGTAAAAACAAAAATATGAAGTAAACTAAGAAATGTAAAAAATTATCTCTAAAATCTAAACTTAAAACTACTCAAAAGAAATTAACTTATTAGTATATGTATTCACATATACAAATCGAGAAATTATATTCGATGTGTTTAGTATTTATAATGAACCTACGTCCAACCAAAACATTAGCCAGCATATTCTTCTGTAGAGTCTCAATAGAAGGCAAGCAATTTTTCATCTGCAAGTAGTATATTACCATCAAAGCCATGCAATATGTGGTAATACGTTCATTCAAACGTGTGCGCTCCAACCATTTTTTCATAAAAATACACAGCCGACGCGCTAGCGAAAAAAAAATTATTGTAATGTTTACATTCGACATAAAACAACTTCATATAATCACCTAGAGGTTGTTGTTGGTAAATATAATCCAAAAATTGCGTATTACAGTAGCTTAGACTGTTGGAAAATCCTATATCGCACTGAATATTTGTCTTTGTATTAGTCATACGTATTATGGGCACTTTTGCTGCTCGAATTGAACGAATCTGATACCAATCGATGGCGCTCTTCTTAAGCACTTCAAGTACACGATCAAAGATACTAAGTGTTTCAGCTGAGGCACTTTGTTCGAAAACATTAAATTGACCACCTGGTATGATTATACTAAAATATTTAAAAAAAAAAAAGACCAGTGATCTTTATCTTACCGATATCAACATATATATCCAAATCCGAATATCGCGTACCAATACCGGTAATTCGAGAACCAAATTTATATAGTTTCGGGTTTTTGTCTGGTAGTGCTTTCTTTAATGCCGTCAAAAGTGCATTTTCTATATCTTCATATTCCGGTATTTGTTTTACTTTTTCCGCTACTTGTAACTGATCCGCAAAAAATTTTGATAAGTCAGCCATTACCAATGCCTTCGCCTCTGAATATGAAAATAATAAATAGTGAAATACAATTCGTTTAAATAATATAAACATACATACTCTTTGGTAATTTGATCGCCTTATCTTCCGATTTTTTCTGTGCTGCTTGAGTTTTTTGTTTATTCTCTTTCTGCTCTATACTTATAACCCGGTGGCGGTCTACCAAATGAAGAGCCGCCTTATGTGCGGACTTAGCCACATTCATATTACAGAAAGTACAATGGTAAATATTCTCTATTGTTGATAGGTCCTTTATTTGTAGCACCTTGGTTTTTTCGGTGGAAGTGATGAGAACAGGACTTCGCTCCAAAAAATTCTGTATGCCCTGCACAACGTTATGCAGCATTTCGCAGAGAGTTGGATCAATTTGATTATAATGGTTACCACACGCCTGCAATGTGTTTAGGAATAGCTTGCACTCCAAAGTCAATGGATGTAACTATTTAATTTTATGAATAAGTGATTCGAATATAAAATTTACAATACACTTACGTAATGGGTGCCTGTTGTAGCCATTTTTAATGGAGATATCACAAAATTGCAAGAGTATATCAATTATTTTGAAGTCAATTGCAAATATTATCAACCAACTTTGGGGAAGTCCATAATAATGATAATGATATTATTGAAATATCGATAAATGAAGCGATGAGTGGTGATAATGATATTATCGACGTATACTAGTCATGTTCGGTAGCTTTCCTAGTAAAGAAAAATCACGCAATGCTTGGTGTCCATGGGTTAACAGAATACTGACATATTATCTTCACAATCTACATCTTTACAAGCATATGGAGAGACCTACAATTTTATCTAATAGGGATTTTACGCGGCACCACAATTGCGTTTTTCGCTCTTTCATTCGTAATAAGCGAGTCACCCCATTCACACGGCGACCAATTTAATAGTTTTTTTATTCGCTATTTCGCTTTTTAAATTTGTTTGAAAATGGAATGGAAAGGTAAGATCTTCTTGTTATAATATAATTTATTGTTTTCTTTTATGTTTAATATACATTTTGTTTTGATTTTTCAGCTGATTCCGATAAAAAATAAAGAAGGCAAAAAATTGGTCGTTATTCGCACAGTAATTGAGTAATTTAGAGGCGATGAGGGTAATTGAGTAATTTAGAGTAAGAAGAGGGTCCTGAGCAATAAATATAAAATGATTTGCAATTCTATTCTTTTTTTGTGAAGAGCACCGGGGATCTACAGTTATAACCTAGAGTTCATTAATATGTCGCTTATTTATAATATTATTTTTCAGTAGAAATTCCTTATTAGATGTTCGCATACTGCATCTTTGTTATCTTCCCCTTTAAAAATGTAACTTATGGAAAAAAGCTAAAGGAGATTTGAGCATGAAGTTGATAAAAAATTAATCCTACGGTCACTAGCAAATTTAGTTTACATGCCTAATTATCTACTATATTACAAAAACCAAGAATATTCAATACCGAGATTCTTATGTAAAGAATATTAAAAAATCTTATTTGATTTCACTTAGTTTCATTTATTATATACATATATCTAATATAAAAATAAATTATGCTTTGAGAAAAAGAAAATTATATTTGAAATTCATGATTTAAAAGGGAAGTCAAATAAAAAAACGCCAACACGCATACCAAAGATTAGTGGATGAGCTCTTCCCAAAATTTCTTCAGCAGTTACAAAGCGCCTTTTATTATATATTAATAAATATTTAATTACGATTTTAGTTTCCAGCTGAGTCGGTTCAAGGGAAGAATTAAATCGCCGCTGCTTTCTACGGAACAAACGTCAGTAACGGCATTGGTAATCGGTGATAACTTTTTTTACATCAAATATAACAACCAGGCATTTTAGTTGTTATCAGGGTATATTTAACACACTTTTAAAAACCACAATCTAAAACTTTTTTTTATAATTTTTAGATGTAAGAATTTTTTCCTTTGTAAGTTTTTCTTTTCACAAAAGCGAATAAATAAACAAATTATTGGTTTTAAACTTGTATGTTCTTTTTAGATTCGTTCAGATATTTTATGATTAGGTTTAGCTTTTATTTTTGCCCATATAGTTGAATCGCTGAAAAAGTTGGGACAACACTGATTGCAATATTTTTTCCCGAAATTATGTCCATTCTATAATTACTTATCGATAATTTACTCTTAACTCTAATTTTTTCTTGGACAAAAATGTGTGAATTTTATTGTCTAGTTAAGCATATTTGCTGAATTACACTTTTAAAAGTTCAGATTATAGGAAAATTACTTACTATGGAAGCTGAAATTGTTAGTGCGGTGGAAGGTAAACCGCAGGTAACCGAAAATATAAGTCCTGCTTGTGCAGATGAAGAAATGCCCTTTAATGATAATGCAGCTGGAGCATCTCAGGAAAAGAGTGTAACCTCTAATGTTAATGGTAGCGTTGAGAAGTCTGCTGCTGAAACAAGCGATGGGGAAACACAGTGGTAAGTTGCAAATAATTTATTTCGAGTTTAATTACAATTCTTAATAATTCCGTACATTACAAGCACGTACATGTGTATGCTTTGAATGAAAATACATAAACACATGTATATGTACATATGTATGTATACTAGAATATGTTGGCGTTTCTTTGGTAACATCAAACAATTAAATTTTCTTTTTACATAAACTCCAGGACTCAACCTCAACCTGGTGGTGGGGTTGCTAAGCCTTTTAGTATGCCGCCATTTAATGCTCCACCTGGAGCGTTTCGTGGCGGACGTGGTGGAATACATATCATGCCGTTTGGTCGTGGTGGTTTCAGAGGTGGAGATGGAAATTTCGGTGGACGTGGGCAAGGTAATGTAGATCCGAATTGGCAAGCACAATCTCCGAACGCACCACAAAATCCTTCAAATGGATCAACCTTAGAACTATGGGTTGAGACAAAAACGGAAGATGGCAAGTCATATTTCTATCATGCTTTAACAAGAGAAACAACATGGAATAAGCCTGAAGGTCAAAATATTAAAGTTATGACCCAAGCAGAAATTGAGGAAATGAATAAAAAACAGCTGCAACCACAGCAAACAAATATTTTGACATCGGAGGCAGGTGGTAAAGGTCCGGAACCAGTTATGCATGCGCCAAATGTTAACATGAATTCAAAAAAAGATGTTCCGCCGATGGGAGTAACACAATCAATGAAGCCACCAGATTTGTTAACTCAACATCCACCACCTAATTTAATGTCACAGCCACCACCTACGCAACAGACATTAACGCAACCACCGCCGAATGTGGTACAAAGCGGCGCTCCACCTATCACACAACAACCACCGCCAGCAATGCATCAACAGCCGCCTCCATTTTTCCCCGCTGGCATGCACCCTCCAAATTTCTCACAACCTCCATTTGGAATGCCGCCGCCTGGCTATGGTGGTTTTCATGGTGGTCCCGCCCCTTGGGGTATGCATTGGAATCAACACATGCATCCAGGACACGGACCGCCGCCCCAAGATAAACCAGCCAAGAACCTGATTCTCAAACCTGGCGTAATAGATCCTGCAGTAATTGCTCGTGCGGCCGAATGGTCTGAACACCGAGCTCCTGATGGTCGTCCATACTATTACCATGCCGGTCGTGGGGAAAGTGTTTGGGAAAAACCACAAGCACTACGTGATATGGAAGCAGCCCGAATGGCGGCACATTCCGGTACAACACCACAACAATCAATGCCACAACAAGTTGCACCTAGCATGCCACCACATATGATGCCAAATCCTGGCCTTATGCATATGACACCCACAGCTGGAGCTTATGATCCAACGATGGCTTTTAATGCTGCGGCGGCTGCTGCTGCTGCTGCTGCTGCTGCAGCTGCGGCTACGGCTAATCTCAAACCACCCGAGCAAACAAAAGCTGCGCAAGCGTCAGCCCTTGAAAAAGAATCAAAGAAAGTTGCAGAGGAGAAACGTAAAAAGGAGGAAGAGCAAAGAAAAACACAAGCAACTCCGGCAAAGCCAGTTGACAAATCACGGCCAATTTCGAGCACACCCATTGCAGGTACTCCATGGTGTGTCGTTTGGACAGGAGATGCACGGGTGTTCTTTTACAATCCTTCGACTCGTACTTCCGTGTGGGAAAGACCTGATGATTTACTAGACCGTGCTGATGTTGACAAAGCCGTCAACAATCCACCAGACCAATTAAAGGCAGCAGGAAATATTGTTACTGAGAAACCAGTTGAAAAAGTAGAGGTGGAGAAAAAGAAAGAGGTTGAAGTTGCTGAGGAGGAAGAAGAAGAAGAGCAAGAAGATGAAGATGAAGTCATTAAAATTCGTACGGAATCGGAATCAAGTGTGGAGGAAGTACCAACAAAGAAGTCCAGATTGAGTGAGTGGTTAACGGTTGTTATTTTGTAAATTTTGAATAACTGATTTCATTTGTTCTGGTTTTGTTACTTTCTTATCAGGCGCGAAACAAACCCGAAAAGCTGATGCCAATGAAGCAGCCGTAGAAGCTGAAGTGCGTGCGGCAAAGGAACGTGCAGTTGTGCCATTGGAAACCCGTGTCAAACAGTTCAAGGAAATGTTGCGTGAGAAAGATGTAAGTGGCCTGTTGCTATTTCTGCCCTTTTACAGAATATTTATATATATATTATAGGTATCGGCATTCAGTACTTGGGAAAAGGAGTTACATAAAATTGTGTTTGATCCCCGTTACTTGTTGCTGACCTCAAAGGAACGAAAACAGGTATTTGAAAAATATGTTAAAGATCGTGCTGAAGAGGAACGGAAAGAGAAGCGTAATAAAATGCGTCAAAAGCGTGAAGATTTTCGAAAACTCATGGAAGATGCTAAACTCCATGGCAAGTAAGTATATCAGCGGGTTTTATTTTGGTTTTGAATTTATTTTATAATTGTATTTATTATTACCTCATTCAGATCGTCATTCAGCGATTTCTGTCAGCGTTATGGTAAAGACGACCGCTATAAGGCAATAGAAAAAGTACGCGAACGAGAGAGTCTCTTCAACGAATATATTGTTGATGTGCGACGTCGTGAAAAAGAGGAGAAAATTCAAAGGAAGGAACAGGTACGTGCATTTAATATTAAATATATATGGGTTAAGAATGCGTTCGATTGTTCAGATCATTTGGGTTTTGGGGTTGAAACAAACGCATTTTTTTTATTAAATATTTAGCAATTCATGTTATTGATAATTAATTGAAATTTCTATACGCCTCTTTTGTATATACACTTATTATATGTATTGTTAATGCTTCACAGCAAAGTTTGTACTTTTTATTTTTTATAAAAATTTTCTTCACTCTAATCTTTAAATTTTAATACAAAAAAATCTACAAATTCTACAACAACTTGTATAAATAACGGCTTCAACTATGAATGTTCAACAAACTATCATCGCATCAACAACAAAACCAATAGTTAAACGCTTCAAAAAGTATGATAATAGGCGAGCCGCATAAAGTGATTTTAAAAATTCAAATAATTAACTTAAACATAGTAACAGTTTGTTGTCTTAGAAAAGAAGATTACAAATTTTTAGGAGTTTAATCTACAGTTGCACAGAATTAATGTGATTCAGATGATTCACATGGAAAACTGCAGCAAGCTAATATATTCAAACGTGAATATTTGGTCAGGGAGCTATCAACGACCGCATCATATTGTGTTGAAACGTAAAACATCCGTATCCATCATTCTATCCACAACATACCCAGTGATTTGCCTGTTCGCTAATCTACCTTGACTTTGATGCGTACGTACGTCCGCTCGGCTTGTTTTCCCAAATTGTTTGCCTATCTAGTTCGAAGCGTGGTGAGTTATTTATATGCAAATATGAAAGCATTAATACAATAAAAAAGTAAATAAATGCAAAAAAATCAGATCAACGTTGACTTCATTAAACAATCAGCAAACACAATATATAACTATATGAAAGATATATCTTGGTGATTTACCCTCCCGCCAGGAACGTCTTATGAACGTGTTGAAGCTTAACGGATACTCACAGAAATAACGATGAATTTTGATGTTTGGAAATTTGCGGACACTTCATTGAGGACTAAAGGCAATTAGGCAGATGAGAAGACGTGCCAATCATTCAACAGCAGACAGTTTAGAGTAATGTTGGCGCTCGAGTCTCCAGTCTCTGGTCTATGAGTGTAGCAGAGCAGGAACTAGAGCGGAGTGGGAATTAAGCGAGAAGAGACTAAACAGTATGAATAAAAACTCAATCTAAACATCATACATTTAGAATTCTTTGTTACAGCCGAAAGTGCAATAAGCAATTAAAAAACAATATTTCACATTTATAAGGAACATTTTTAAAAAATTTTATGCAAATAATTAATCCACTTAAGAATTCATACTCAATAGAACAACACTTATGTATTTGCAAAGAAATGTGAAATATTGTTTTTTACTCTCGAGTTTTACTTTAAGCTCATAGAGTACCGCATTCAATCAATACATTATTTATATGTATTTTTATTATATGTCCATGTACATGCCAATGTTGTCTTTCCGTCCGTCTGTTTATTTAAAAATGCACTAAGCACCTACCTCACTAATTAAAATTAATTTTCAATTTTCAGCTCTGCACTGTTGGACGCCTCAATGCGGTGCATTATTTTCTTCCTTTTCAGCATTAAACATTAATAATTTATAATAAACGTTCTTTTTCAGCTCAACAATGTATAATTTATATTTAAGATATTGTTTTTAGAAAATTATGATAGTTCTTAAGAACTCCCTTAAGGCCCCTGTTATAATATTACATTTATTTATCATAAGCTAAAATGAGAACCAATGCCTGAAAAAGTCTAATTCTGAATTTTTTCGTCTTCTCTCTTTGTATCTTCCTTGACTGTACTTGAAACTTGCATCCAAATACGCAAACGAATGCGTACAAACATACACAAAACGAAACTTTAACAAATAATAGATACGCAAAGATTTCATTGAAATGTTGCGCGAACGTTCAGATATGGATCGCCATACTCGTTGGCATGACATCAAGAAGAAATTCGATTCAGATCCACGTTACCGTGCTGTGGAAAGCTCTAACTACCGGGAGGAATACTTCCAGGACTATATGCGAATCATGAAGGAGGAGAAGCGTAAGCAGCGCGAACAAAAGGATCGAGAAAGAGAACGTGAGCGTGAGAAGGAACGTGAGCGTGAACGGGATCGTGATCGTAAGTCTGACCGAAAACGTGGACGCAGTGATCGTAGCCGCAGTCGCAGCCGCAGCCGCAGCCGCAGTCGTGATCGTGATCGTGAACGCAGCGACAAAGACAAAGGTAAAGATCGTGAAAAGGAAAAGGACAAGGAGCGCGAGAAGGATAAAGAGAGAGAGAAAGATAAAGAAAAGAGAAAGGATGAAGATCGCGAGAAAGACAAAGATAAGAATGGCGAATCAAAGAGAACGCGTGATGAATCGGTAAGCTCCTAAAATGAAATTATATATAATATGTATTTGAAAAGCAATATAATCTTTGTGCACAACTAGGTCGAAGAAGGCGAGCATCATGATGATGACGACGACGTCCCAACGAACAGCGAGGACGATGAAGCGGAACGTCTGCAAAAAGAACGAGAAAAACAATTGCGTGCGGAACAAAGTATACGCGAGCGTGAGAAAGAAGTTCAACGCACTTTGGCTGGGCATTTGCGTGATCGCGATAAGGAGCGTGAACACCACAAACGCGATGAAGCGATTGGACACTTCAATGCGCTGCTCACGGACTTGGTGCGCAATGCAGATCTCACGTGGAAGGAAGTTAAACGACAGCTGCGTAAAGATAGCCGTTGGGAGCTAATTGAAACTCTTGATAGAGATGATCGGGAGAAGTAAGTTAATCAATCACATGAATATATAAATATCGTAAAATAAATGTATACTTTTTTGAAAATATTCCACTTAAATTATAATTTTTTTTATTATAGAATTTTCAATGAACACATCGACACACTAATGAAGCGAAAACGTGAAAAATTCCGCGATATGCTTGAAGAGTTGTCTACGCTTGGGTTAACCAGCTCCTGGAAGGATATAAAGAAATTAATTAAAGATGATCCACGTTATCTAAAATATAGCAATTCTGATAAATGCGAACGGGAATTTCGTGATTACATTAAGGACAAAACACTTGCTGCGAAGACTGCATTGCGAGAACTTTTGCTGGAGTGTAAGTTAATTACTCATAAGAGTAATGAAATTGTTAAGGAAAATCCCAATCATCTCAAGGAAATACAAGACATTCTAAAGAACGACAAGCGGTGAGTGTGTTTTGCTGTTATAAATGAGAAATTTTCTTAAAGACATTACTTTTGTAGCTATCTCATTTTGGACCATATGGAAGAAGAACGCACCGCCATTATTGTAAACTATTTGGAGGAGTTGCATAAGCGTGGACCACCACCACCGCCAACAGCTTCCGAGTCTACTAGGCGCAATAAGTAATTTTTAATAATTTCTGAATTTTTTAAAATTAAACTATTTAATTAAATACAAAATTATGTATAGCCAGTTAGTTTCAACAATAAAATCTACAACAAAGCAAAGGCAAACTAATTACAACAAAGTAATTCGGTCCCCTTTTTGTGTCCATTTGTTATTTTTGTTTAAAAAAGGTAAAAATACAACATTCAAAATATTGTCCGTCGGGCGGGACTACTTTTTTTCATCTCTATGGTAATTTTCGAATACCATCACAAAAATGAGAGTTCTTTGTCCTCAATTCAATTATTGAGCCATTCTTCAAAGTTCCGGGCCGGTGACCCTCAAATCGTTCTGCTTCCGTCGGTAAAATCAAAGCCTCACATTTAGGGGTTTCCAGCTAGGCTTCGGCCGTTACAGCCACGTGGGGCCGAGGGCTGTTATGTTGAAAAATCACCTCGCCATGCCATATAGTCGCTTCTGGCCGTTTTTTTACGCAATACTCGACTCAAACGCATTGGTTTTAGAGAATAACGTTTCGTATCAATTGTTTTGCCTGGTTCTAGCAGCTCATAGTAACAACACCTTATAACCCAAACAAGAAAAATATATGTTACATGAGTCTCTCTGTGCTTTCAACAATCAGAATTCTACGTTCGCTGAATATACCCATTTCATATGCAAACAGCTGTTTTCTTACTCCAATTACCTAACCAAAACATAGTTTAAATAAACCATAGAAGAAGCTATGTCCTGGATAGCAAATAATGTTCGCAAGGCATTGACTTGTACAAATATAAGTCAACAATTCCTGCAGAAATGGAATACAGCACTAACTGCAACCACAATACCATCGTCTTCAGTCGGCGTCCGCTACCTATCTTTTGAGGAAAAGCGTGCGAAGGGACCACTTATACGCCGCTACGGTTATAAGGAGCGTATACTTCAGCGAGGTTTACTTCCACATTGGGATAATGGACAAAAGTTACCAATGCCAGATTATCGACCGAAAAATGCTTGGTCTGAGAAACGTGCGCTTTTCGGTCAAAATGATTATATCGACATACTTGGCTCGGACCGTGTGCATCCAACGCGTGTATTGTATTCGGTGCCATCATGGATGCGTGGTGTATCCGGCAATGAGTATCAAGTGTTACTACGTAAACGCAAAATGCTTATGAAAACAAAATATCCCATTGCAAGACCGACGAAATGGAAGCAGTTGCAGAAACGTATACTTTATCTTTACCGATTCCTTAACCGCAAAACGAAAACCAGCTTCTCAAAACAGTAAATCTAATAATTGGCTTATGTCCGAGAAATTGTATTCAGAGAATAACCTTAAGTCAGCAAGTGCTGTAAATGTCATTTCACGTAGTCATCAATAAAAATTGTAAACTTGAACTGAACTTTTTTTTTTAATAAATGCTTAAATGAAGTGTTAGTGGAAACGATGGGGTTTTATCGAAAATAATAAAATTAGATAAAATTTCAAGCTGACAATCTTATATACATTGATGTATCATATAGTTGATTACTTTGCTCCAATATATCGACAAAACAGTTCTAGAAGACTTTGATGACTGAAAGGACGGTAGAAATGTATTGCTGTTGGAATATAAATAAATAAAGAAAGGAGAAACACCATATTTCACACTTACAATGGATGCTACAAATCGAAAAAACGCTTTTTCGCAAATAAAATGTAAGCAGTTACTACTACGAAAATTTCAAACCAAAAAAAAAAAACATCCAGATACCCGGAAACGGTTTCTGCTTTTATTGAAAAGAAAACACCTCTATTTTAAATTATATTTATTTGTTTCTTTTTTTTATGTTTCATAATGCTATACTTCATTACATATGTATGTATATACTTTTTCTTGTATAATAATAATAATTATCATAATAATCATATAATAATATGGTAAATAGTAGAAGTTATTGTTAAATACATTCGTTTTTGCCTTTACATATTCTACCGTACCGCAAGTACCGTAATTAATCTTTAAAGCATTCGAAACATAACGTATCAGGAGTGTGAATGATAGAACCAGATAATTAAATATAAATCAAATTAGTTGTTAATGGAAAAATTATAAGATACTGATTCAAGATACAGAAAATGCAGTCACAGCATCGTTTACTCAATTTTATGTGTGTTTCTTTAATATTGCGCCTTTTTTTGTGGTATTCCAAGTTTATCGTGAGATAATTGAAATAGGTTCAAATACAGAGCAGATTATCGTTGAAAGTGGTAATGGTAGATATATTTGTCTGTAATATATTTGTGTACAATTTACTGTGCTCTTGCTGGTTTGCGTATACATTTCTTAAAATGAAGAGATTGTACCATCTATTCATAGAATGATAGAGAATTTGAAAATAGCTGGTGGATACGTACCGCACTTCGATTCGAAACGAAACGTGCCGAATTATCATTTAATTCATCTTTTCTGTATATTAACTCGATTCGAAAATCCCTAGTTCTTTTAACATCGAAAAAAATTTAAGAAAATAAAAATATGTTTGTTAAATAATCTTAAAATTGTACGCATTAGCAAAGCTGGTATCTAAAAAGCTAAGTTAAATTTGAATATATGTATGTGTAAGGTAGAAAAAATGTTTTCTTCAAAACTGTCACAACATGTGTAAGATAGAAAAAATGTTTTTTTCAAAACTGTCACTGCTTTAACTTTTTAAAGCAGCAATACTTGGAAGTAAGCCAGAAAATTCCAAACCCACTCACGATTATCTTGATTACTACTCTGGAGCTATCTTTCATTTTGGGAATTGAAAACTGAAGTTTTTGGGACGAATTGCAAAAATGAGTAAATTTATTGTAGTCTACTCAGACGGATGACCTTTTAATCTAATTTTGGCCCTTTACTTTGACGAGGATGTCCTCTCTCAAACTTCAGAATAAAGTTAATACCTAATTAAACTTCATTTGTCTAACAATAGTGTGGCATTAAGATGTGTTAAGCACTAAATTTTACTGGAAATCTTTTTCCCTTGCGGATTGAAGGCTCAAGAACTTACCCGCAAGGCATAGCTGTCGTTAGAGGTGACTAAAATCCAATAATTCCCGCGACAGTCGAGTCTTTTCACCGGAACAACCCAGCACTGAACATTTCATGAAATATCTATTAAAAGGCGGCCGCGAAAGCCGAGTGGTTAGCATTGCGTACTACAATTCGGAAGGCCTGGGTTCGAGTCCAGGTTCGAGCAACATCCAAAATCATAGAAAATATTTCTAATTGCGGTCGCCCCTCGGCAGGGAATGTCAAGCCCTCCGAGTGTATTTCTGGCATAAAAATCCATCAGCCGTTCGGAGGCGGCTTACAATAAACTGTAGGTCCCTCCATTTGTTGGTAAAAACATCAAGACGCAAAACTACAAATTGAAGAAGGAGCTCGGTCGAATATCGTCTCAAAAATTTTTTTTTTAAAGTTACTCAAAGACTTACTGAATTTTTATGGGTAAATTTGCATATTTTGGTGCGCAAATAAAGATAATTGAATGAAATTTGTGCGGTATGTAATACAACTAAAAATAAAAAAATGTTTAAAGTTTAGTTCGTAGAGCAGACTAGTGGAAATTACTGATTGTATTGCATAATTTTTTCATTCGAAAATCGTCATCAAAAAATTTAATTTTGTATCTTTGTAGCAAATGACGCTGATAAAAAAAAATTAAAAAAAAAAATTTCTTGATTCAGCGTTAGAAAACATGAACTCATTTCTACACCGATAAATTTCTTGCAGAATTAAGATCATGTATTAGGATTGCGATTATATTTCATTACTTGGTATTATGAAAACAGTGACTCTGAATTTTTTGTGGAAAAACATTTCAACAAAATCGCTATTAAAACGTTTCTTGAATGTTATTGTTTGTTGTGATTATGTCGAATACAATTTATGTATATTTTGTTCCTCTCATGCTTCATCTAGTTTCATATTTTTTTCTTTAGTATATTACAGTTAGGCACAAAGTATGTTTTCCATTACATTTTTCAACTGTCCCTCATTACTTTCTTAGCTTTTGTTTAACTTTGTTCCAAATTGTATTTTTATTTTTTTTTGCTTATTACAGAGTTTGTCTTTGTCATTTTGTATTTGTGTTTTTTTTTTTTAATATCTTTTTATAATTATCTGGATGCACACACACCTGTAACATTCCTCAAGATTCTTCGCCATATGGCCAAACATGCAAATTGGAAAAATACTATTTATACAAGTCCTAATTTCCGTAAGGATCTACTCTATTAATATTATTACAAATACGCAAACATATGTATGCATATATATGGCTACATACATATTTGGTACATATTTTAGGCATGCACGTTTTACTAAGTGTATTTTATGTACTATTTAATTAAATTAATATCTTCTTCAAGTTTTCAAGTTCTTGTGTATTTCGTTCTACTAAATTAATTATTATTTTGTAATCACTAAACGCTATTGTGTTTTAATACAGGTGTTGTTGGCGTTTTTTTTTTATTATTACTATAAGTATGCGTATGCAATCGCCTCTCGTTTGGTTTTTTGTGAACATTTTTCGACAAAATTTCAGCTTCGTTTATTCGTGTATTTAATGTGCAATGTATGTATGCATGGGTATGCAAGGTTTTATAGCAAAAAGTGAATTGTACAAGCCTAGAATGATTTTCAAAAAAAAAAAAAAAAAAAAAAATTAAACTTTAGAAACCGCAAAAAAGAAGAACTGTACAAATCAAATTAGAATAACATTGATATAAAACGTTTTTATATGGACCTTTGACTGGTGGTCTTTGGCACTTAACCTAAACAAAAAAATAAAAAATATATATATTATTAACTTGGCGCTATAAAATTAGTTGAGTTTCGAAGATACCAAAAACAAATTAATTGATTTTACAATAACACTGTGTAGCCCCTCTGTTTCTTACAAGCCAATAGCTAATTCTAGCGATGAATCTTAGAAAATCGATTTTCTTGAAAAAAAAGTTAGGTTTCTTTTTTGACTCGATGAATCTTAATCCTGAATAAAGTAGATCCGTCACAATAAAAAACTGCAAAACTTATTTTCCTACGAAAAATTAAATGGTATCTACCTGTCACAGTTAAGTAAAAAATAACAAATAAAACATTTTTTTTAAGTTTTCTATTATTACAAATATATATTTTATATAAATAAAGGTGTCATCAGTTAGTAGAGCGTTTTAAAGTGTTACTTCTGGCTTTTCTGTCCACTTAACTCTCGTTAATTTATTTTATAATTATGTATGTATGTATAAAATGCTAATTATAATTAAGTTGTATGTAATAAGAATGACATAGTCTTACAAAAAAAAATTGTCTCAGTTTGTTTCTCTGTTAAATGTAAGTATGTATGGATGTACGCATGTATTTGTTCTCACGTTAAACTATGTACTAATAACAATGATAATTAACATAAATAAAAGTAAATATTAAAAAAAAAATTAAAATTTAATCAACCCGGCATTTACAATGCCACTCGAAATAGTTTCGATAAAAAAATGTTAACCTACAAAAAATTAAACTTTTTTCAATGTATTTAAAAATCATCAAAAAATTTACTTAGTGCAAATTATTCGTGAATTTTATAACGAAACATAAGCTTTATGAAAATTTTTGCAGCACATAGAAAATTTCCGTATTTTACATATCAATTAATTCATATGAATTTCGTTAAGCAATCTCAAATGACAAAATTAGTTACAATTTTATATGTATGTATGTGTGTAATAATCTTTTAATTCTTTAAAAAATATATATTTTTGTTGTTGCAAATACTGGAATACAGTTTGCTAGTTTTTGCATTGGCTTTTCTATGTATTTTTTGTTAGCCCTCCGCGCACTTCATACATATTTATGTATGTTTGTAGCATCATTAAATGAGTTCTGCTTTTCTTTCATACTTTGCGCTTAATATAACGTAATTATATAATTAATAGAAATGTGTATATGTATAAATTTAACACGCGTGTATAAACTGCAGTTGCATTTGTTTTCTTCTGTTTCGTGTTACCTTGTAGTTGTGTGTTGTGAATTACATAAATTTCGTTTCCTAGTTGTATCGTTATTGTTTACATATTCTTTTCTTTTTATTTAAGTGCTTAAGTTTTAATTTCATCACTTTAACGTTTATTAAATTAATTCTTTTTTAATCAGTTACCCTTAGCGGCTTCTTTGGCGGCCATAATTAGAGGCGTTAGGCTCGCCAATGGACGTGCTAACTTCAGGAAAGGATGCTGTGACAGAGAATAGGAAATACATTTTTAATCATTATAGAAAAATTGTACGTTTTTTTCTTTCTTTTGTATTACCTTCAACAAATCGTGTGCACTGGCACGCCTTTCGACATCGACCTCCAAACATTGATCTAGAAAATCTTGAAATACTGTCGATAGTTTCTCTTTCTCCTTAATTTCTGGTTTGCCATTTGTGGCAATGAGGTACAGTGCTTTCAAAGGATTCTCGTTTAAATAGGGCGGCTCACCCTCAACCATTTCAATTGCCATAATACCAAGTGACCACAAGTCGACCTAGGGAAAAACCAAGAAGAGTTAGAATTGAGCATTAACAGCACTGAGGCAGCATACTATGTAGAAAATTCAAAACTTTCGTTTTTTTTTCTTTCTAATAAATTAAACTTTTAATCAAGTATTTTGTGATTTAACTTCTATTCTCTTCGGGTTTTTACTCACCTTGGGTCCGTATTGTTTGCGCGTTACCACTTCCGGTGCCATCCAGTACGGTGTGCCCACCATTGTTGTGCGTTTCGACTGCTCTGGCGAGATTTGCGCACAGAAACCGAAATCTGTCAATTTTACCGAGCCGTCGAGGCCCAAGAGTATGTTATCACTTTTGATGTCACGATGTATAACCTGATTGGAGTGCAAAAATTCCAATGCTTGCAACACTTCACGACATACAGCCGCTATTTGACCCTCATCCATACACGTCTCAGTGACGACATCGGTTAGTGAACCACCCGGCAGATATTCCATCACTACCCACAACTCCTCTGATACTAAATAACTGTCCAAGTAATTCACCACATTCGGATGTTTATTCTCTCGCATAACCAATATTTCGTTGATGATTAATTCCTTCTTCGGTTGTTGAGATAAATTCATTTGCTTAATGGCCACTTCCATGCCCGTAGAGGATTCAATTGCTGTGTATACAGTACCCGAAGCGCCTTGTCCAATCTTTTCCATTTTTGTGTACTTACGATTCGGATCACCAACAGACACAATTGTACGTAATTTCTCCAGTATTTCCTCATCAGACATTTTCTTCTTCTTTGCGGTACCAGAACGTGGCTGAGTGGCTGTAGCCGCTGTGCTCGGTGCCACCGTTGGTGGTGTCACCAATTGTGCCGCTGTTATGGTGCCCTGTTGTTGCTGCTGTTGTGCCACTGCTGCTGGTGAGCCGGTCAAACGTTTATGTGCTGGATCATTAGTATAGATATCTGCAATTGATGATGCGGCGTTGCCAGCAGTTGGGGCGAATGTGTGACCAGTAGCAGAGTCAATTTCACCAGATAACGGTGTGGCCGGTGTTATTGTTGTTGTTGTAGCGGTAGTGGGTGTCGGTAGTGGTGGCGGAGGCGTTGACATAGCCACAGATTCGCAGATCGAGGAAGACACCGAGGGACAGTAGATGGGTGGCAGCAGCGACGCATCATCATTAAATGATGGAAACGATGAAAAGGAGGAAGCAGAAGAATCGTGATTAGTAGTCGTTGCATTACAATCGATAAATTGCAAATGAGTGCTAGCAGTGGAGTTAGTAGCTGTAGTTGTGTCAATTGTTGCATTGTTAGTAGCGGTTGTTGTAATGGTAGAAGTAGAACAAGAACCAATGACACCAATAATACTCGTATTGCTACTGAGATTACTGGCAACGGTCGTCGACGTAGTCAACGTTGTGGTTATATTACAAATGGATGTCGTGGCATGCGTAGCGACAGGCTCAACAGTTTGCTGTGGCAGAGGCGGCGCAGTCACAACGAACTCTGACGTTGCTGTTGCTGACTTTGCTGCTGCTGCTGCAGACGAAACAAACAAACACACGAAAAAAAAAAACAAAAAAAAAAAAAAGGAAACGAGGAACGAAATGAAAAGCAAACGATATGCAACATTTAAGTCAGTTAAATGTTAATTTTTGAAATATTACATTAAAATTGTTAGTGTTAAAAGCATGTATACTACAATGGTCATGAAAAATGCGATATGAGTTCGCAGAAACTTAAAAATTATGTATGGTATTAACGAATGTGTTCTTCTACAATGCACTGACGTACATTTACGACGGCAGAATTTAGTTCATCATACATACATATGTACAAATACATATTCCCACATATGTATATAGATATACGACAAAAATGATATTAGTGATAAGAGGTGGTAAGTGAATGATGTGTGATGATGTACTGTTTACACACATACCAACACTAGTACAATACTAACTAACACTCACTTCGAATGAGCACATTTTACGCTGGCAGTTATTTTTGAACTAACTTGTTTGGTTAATATTAACATACAAATACTACACTGCACTTTGTTGGAACGCATGTAACTCGTAAAATGTAATTTTTACTACTAACTAAATTATTTACAACAAAAATGCAAATGATAATCAAAATATTTATTATTATGCTATAATTACTTTCGTTATTTTTGTTCTTATCCAACGTAGTTGTCGCTGTTGTAGCTGCTGCTGTGGTCACCGCAATTGCATTATTTGGAGTGCGGTATTGTTGCTGTTGCGGTTGCGCCACATTATTCTGGTGTTGATGTTGCTGTTGTTGTTGTTGGTGTTGATGTAGCGGCGTGGTTGGGGTGATCGCTCGCAAATGTTCGATACCCTCCGATACAGACACCCCCTCAATGGGGCGCGTATAGATCGATTTCGTGCGTTCGGGTCGCGATGCAATTGGTGGTGGCGCCGGTTGTGTTGCACCCAATATATCATCTTCATTGGCGGACGAATGTTGTGAAGATGAGGAAGCGGTGTTGCCACCAAAATTATATGAATGTGATTGACTCAAAGCGCCAACATGCGTCTGATGGTGATTACCATGCGCGACCGGTACACCGCTAACAATACTGCCACCCAATTGACCAATCAAACCGACGGTATTGGCATTCGAATTCGCATTCGGGCCGCCAAGGCTAAGATTACTAAGGTTAACGCCAATCAAATTACCACCACTATTCGAAGCGTGTAGTTCAGAGTCTGTTGGTGTACTACTGGGGCTGCTGCTGCTTACGCGACTTAATGAGGAGCCTGAAAGTGTATGCAAATGATTAATAATAGCGAATTTACATACATATATATATATATATATATATACGAGTATATGAATTCTATATTTACCTGAATGCGTCGTAATGGCATTTGTCATATATTTGGAACTTGGCCGCTGCTTTGTTGTATTGTCAAACCACTTGAGTACATCCAGCACTGCTTGTGGATTGTTTTTCTGCTCTTGCTTGCTGATGTTCGAGTTCATCAACAGGCGCGCCCACGCTTCCGGCATGCCCTGCAAAACATAGAAATTAGATGGGCATTAGAGGAAGATTAAATTAAAATATTTTTCAGCGTATAAATATGTTTGTGTTTTAAAGAGTATAAAATATGCTATATAGCGTTGTGCTTACTATGCTAAATAGCCGAAATTAAATGCTAAATAGCCGAATTAAATGCTATGGAGTAAAATTTTCAGTATAATTTACTATATATGTACATATATTAGTTCGAATACATATATAATTAAGCAGTGAGAAGTAAAAGTGGGTAATGTACATATGTACATATACATATATAAAAGCGGTAAACATGTGTGCAAATTATGTATATACATATATAAGCCCTAATATGCGCTTATTACTCTCTAAAGATATACATTTTAGTTAAAAAGCTTAATTTTTGGTTTCTTTACCATTGCTGGCAGCTAATGACACATTTATTAGGCTTGCGAAATGTTACGAAATTTTTTTTTTGGCAATGGGATAGTGAGAAGTGCGTGATTCGCATACAAAATAATGAGAGGATGTAGATAAAATAAAACGACTCCAATGAAAAATAATTGAGAGGTTAAAGTAATTCCTTCTATGTACACATACGGCATTATGACATTTTTCAGTGAACTTCCGTAGTTAACACGTGAAAAGTTTGCTAAAAAATTAATAATAAATAAAAGAGAATGTAGGCATGTAGCTTATAGACTCCGAAAACACTCCGTCGATTTTGTTTAAAATTTCGGGATGGCTTCATTAGAGTCCAGAGTGTGTTCCTGTGAAGTTTGACTACAATATTTTTATGGTTCGATTTTGTTGATTCTTTATGCAAACAGAAGCTGGAAATTTACCAGGGAGTAAGAAGTTTGATTTGCTTGAAATTTGGTTCGTAGATATATTTCTGTTTAGATTGACATAGCGTCGCTTGGCGTGTAATACCGCATATATAAAGCTTGCCAAATAAGATAGAAGAACAAAAAAAAATTGATTTTTAGCAGAACCAAAAAAAAAACCCCTTACAGAACTTAGGAGCAAAGCCTTTTTCTTGATATTGCAGACTTGATTTATGTTTTATTCGCAATATTGAAAAAAATCATGCCCATAAATAAAAGCGAGTTTATTTTCACAAATTATGGTTAAAATTACATTATTATATTTAATTTAAGTTAAATCGGTAATTAGAAGTTTAAATAAATAAAATTAGTATAAGAGAAGTAATACAAATTTCATTTCCCATGATGAATACTATCATAGACACGTTAGGTATGAGGCATTATAACGTTTGTAAATTCTTGCAAATATTGAAATTTATTTTTAGATATTTTCAAACTCGATTTTTAAACTATATACAGTTTCATTAATTGATAATTATTGAGGTTTTTGAAGTAATCGTTTTAAGAGGTGTTGGTGGTCTAGAACTTTAAAAAAATTGTTTTTTTTTTTTTGAAATTTTGAAAGTATAGCCTTTTAAGAATATACTATTAAAATTTTATAATGTTATCTACAGTATTTTCGGTTCTACAGGTCTTTGAGCAGGTAGCGGCCGACGGTCGACCTCATGCACATCAAACTTCAAAACCGAATGATATGAAATTTGAATATGTTATTCAGTACACTAGTAGCTCTATGCCCCGTAGTATAAAAATTTTATTATCTTGATTTACTTTTTAAGATCAAAAAATCAAAAAATGAGCCTATTTCGGCTAGAGTTTTTTGTTCACGATTGCATACGGGCTATTGCATTTCATATTTATTAAACATTAGTTGGCAGTCGATGTTTTCTATTCAGAGTTACGCATGGTATTGCACGCCATGTGACGTTGATATAAAATAATTTTTTACGGGAAGGTGATCTTACTGGTGAACAGATCAACGCAACTAAATTTGATTTGGATAAAAATATAGATCGTTCCTATATATAATTAATTCAATATAATTGGAAAGAGTCACAGCTATGTGTGTAGTATTCTCATAATTGAGCAAAAACACGAGTATCCTTTTTCCTTTTTGTAATATGCTGCTCGTAGCTTAGACATATAATGGAATTACAGGAGCCAAGATTTATTGGAAGGTGTTTGTAAAAGATCCTATCCGCCAGCGGCAAGGAGATCGTATGAAATTCGACTTATTATATTTCTTATCCTCTAAATCGATAGATCTTTCCCTGATATGGGAATAAGGAAACTGAATGGATCTTTCATTACGTCTTTTTTGGTGCAGTTTTTTTTTTTTTTGATAATTAATCGATACATACCTAACCTCTAATAAGAGCTTGAGCATACACGTATATAATAGCGTATTAGAGCTTCTTACGAAACAAAAAAAAAAACCTTATTAACACAGAAATTAATGGGTTCAATAACATAAATACATATGTATCAATAACTCAGTTAAAAGACTTTTAAATTCTTATTTAAACGTTAATGTGTAAATATGTATACATAAATTGTACATACATATAACATTTATTAGACATCAATTCAAAAGTTATAAAATTAATTTTGATGTTGAAAGTAATGAAAATTGCTTCAGCGGCTATAAAGCGCCAATTATGTTATAGAGGTGATCGGTGATCCAAGTAGAGGTACTTTTTTCAATAGCCTTTTTTGACATATCACGTGTGAGTCGAGTCAAGCTATCATGTTATTTTTGTTCGGTATTATTTGGCATTTCATCACGGAACTCTTACGCCTGAACGCCGTTTACAAATCATTGAACTTTACCACCCATCATGAGACCCAGCATTCATTATTGGATAATATTCGACCGAACAGATCACGTCCAGCACGCTGTCGATGGAGAGTCGATTCGGTGCCGTTCGCAGCAACTCGGACTGACGTATGGAACAACTTGACGCATTTTATGTCGAGATCTTAAATTGAAAGCGTACAAAATACAGCTTGTGCAAGAACTGAAGCCTCTCGACCTTCCCAAGCGATATTACTTCCGACATTTTCGAGCCAAATTTTGTTCAGCGATCAGGCTCAATCGGTATGTAAACAAGCAAAATTACCGCATTTGGGACGAAGAGCAATCTGAAGAGATTCAAGAGCTGCCATTTCATCCAGAAAAACAACGGTTTGGTGTGGTGCCAGTGAGAACGTAACCGTCAATGGCGACCGTTATCTCGCCATGAAAATCGATTATTTGATCACTTTGGTGAGTAGATAATTTCACGTTTTGGGCCAGTCGATGGCCACTAAGATCGTGTGATATCACACCGTTAGACTTTTTCGTGTGGGGATATGAAAAGTCTAAAGTCTATGCGGGCAATCCCGCTTCGATTCAGGCCTTGGAGCAAAACATCACGCGTGTCATACGCCGGTTACCAGTCGAAATGCTCGAACGAGTCATCGAAAATTGGACTCAATGAAGACCCATCCGAGACGTAGCCGCGACCAATATTTGAGAGAGATAATTCTCAAAAAATAAATGCCAAAGAATGTTCTTGTGAATGAAAATAAACATTCTCCATTAAATTTGATTTTTCTGTTGTTGTTTTTTTTTCTTTACAAAAGTGGGGAACCTCAAGATGGATCACCCTTTATATAAAGAATTAGATAGCCAGTGGTGTTGAGCAGGTACGTAGACAGAAGAAAGCTATCCCAACTTCAATATGACAAAATTGTATAGAGAATGGGTTTATAGCGCGTGATATTGATGATTTTTATGTAAATATTTTAAGTTGATTATAACTATCAAAACTTATTGCATGAAAAAGCGAATAGCGATTTGAAAATATAGAGCAAAGCGTTATAAACAAACAAATAGAGTTTATGTTGGTTATGTTTATGTATGTGATTATTGTAAATAGTGGTTACAAACGCATGTCCTCAATAATAAATAAATAAAAAAGAATTAAAAATTATTTAGAAAAATATGACTAGCATTTTTCTGCGCGCATTTGGGATGTGCAGCGGTTATGGTAATGCAACAAATGAATTTTTGCGCAAGTTGCAAATGTTGGCTGTAATTTGAAATTTTCCTTTTTTTTAGATTTTTTTTACACTATCAAAACTAACGTTATTGCTTACACATCTTTACTATCTAGTCTATAACCGGTACTTACTTTTATTGGCAGCTTGTATGTGAAAGTCATACGCACGTAATAAAAATTAAATAAATAAAAATTTATATGTAATTTAAAAAAATTGGAGGAGAAAAAAGAAAGAAAAGAAGAACAATAAAACAAATAAAGTAATCGCTTAAAAATACAACTATTATGCTGCCAGAAGAAGTTTTTATTATTAAATATTATATTATTTGTTTATGTGTCTTTCTTTTGGGTGCACAATAATGTATGTAAGTGGCCTAGCTGTAGTGATATTTGTTTTTTGTTCCATACGTTGTTTTTTGTTTGCAATTTGTATTCGTATCTTTTTTCTCAATGACATAGTATGCAACTGAAAATAAGCGTTGACGAAGCAAGCGATCACAACAAAAAAGTTATACATAACATATGTAGCACTTATGCCATGCTTATGCTGCTGATTAATATTTTTTTAATAATTTTGTAATAATTGAAGACAATAGGCCAAGCAATCTAAAAAAAAGTTTTAATTTGATTACAAACTTCATTTTCATTCAGAAGTATTATATCGAAATTGTCAATTATAGGCAAAAATTTAAATTTGTGACAGCTATATGTGTAGCATAAGTGACATTTAAAAAATTATATGTAAAGTTTTGCAAGTAAAGCTTACGTTAGCAGCAATTTGTGCTTCAAAATTTTATAATTGCTTCCAAAATGAAATGTTCAAAATTTATACAAACGTAGGTATTATGTCATAAAGATACATATAAATACATACATATGTATATACGCATGTATAAATAAAGTTATAATATTATAAAAAAATGTTTTAAAAATTTATTATAATAGAGTTTTCCTTATTTGGGTTTTCCCAAAGAGTTGTAGTTGCTTATAAAGTGAGTATAACGCATATAATGAGATTTATTGCGATAATTAGAATACATGCAAAACAGTTATATCCCTTCTCAACTTCTATGTAATATTGTATTATTTTATTGGCCGCAAGAGACGAGTGGTTAGCACTGCGTAGAACCATTCGGAATACCAAAATTATAGAAAATTAATTTTTTAAATTACGGTCGCCCCTCGGCAGCAAATGTCAAGCCTCAAACATCTACATACGTATGTCGTATGATAATACTAAAAAAAATTGTATTGAATTTTTTTCCGATTTTTCAAAATTTTTGCCACCTTAATTAGTCGGTTATGGTTAGTTGGTTGTAAATATTAATGTTATGGAAATCAATGAAGGCAAGCTCTTTCTGATTCTTAGATTTGTGTGCCATTTGCCTTTAGTTTGAAGCACCCCTTTCTGAGCATTTCTGAAAAAACAGCCGAGTATTTATATTAGAGCTCCAGGTTTTGATCAAACATTTTCGAGCTGTGCGAGCATTTGAAAATTTTTCGAGCTGAGCACGAGCATTTTGAGTATTTTGACAAACACGTTGACTTTTTTCTCATTTTTTTTTAATATTAATTTAAATTTATTTATGCCAAGTGTAAAAATCATTGAAACGCCAAAGAAATTTCGACAAACAAAATTAAAATTTTTTTGTTCTGCTGAGCAGTTGAGCAATGAGCGAGTATCAAGCGAACATCGAGCTGCTCGCAGTGCTCGATACCCGGGTATCTGGAGCTCTAATTTATATACAAAATATTCGAATAAACCGAACAAAATTTTACTTCACAGAACGGAGAAAAAAATTTGAGTTTTATAAAATTCAGATTTGTAAAAGGATCTAGCGAAATGTAATTATTATTGTACAATATCATATTTGTATTTACTGAATATACAAATACAAACAGCTGCTAAACTAATTTTTATACTTTTTACATATTTTTTTTATAGAAAATATTTACATTGAGCTTTATAAATTGCTTTTTATGGCAAATATTTACAAAAGTACGCCGACTTTGAAAATATTTGAGAAAAAAAGAAACGAAAGTTGAACTTTTATTAGATACAGCAGTGGACCGCTTTCGTTTTGCTTACTAACTCGAGAGAAATATTAATTTAACACAATTTGCTAGGGAAATTTGAAGGTTATGAGCTGATTTTTTTATTTCATTATAAATCTTAAATATGTATGTACATACATATGTACATAAATATACATCAATATCATACATATTTCATAGAGAAATAAACTTTACCTTGCATATATCATCAACTTCTGTGGTATGTTCTCTCATTTAGAAGCCCTTTAGGTTTTTAATATGCACTTAATTTTTACTTATTTTTTTTTTTTATATAATAAAAATTAATATGATATGAACTAAAATCGCGAATAAGCAATCTTACACTTAAGCAGCCAAAATATACGTTTGATAATTGGTTTAGCGAAAATTAATTGAGACACTACGTGAATTTATGAATAAACACTGTTATCTGTGTGTTGTTTAGCAATCAACTTTATCGCAAAGAATGTTTGTTCTGCTGCACTTCAAAGTGTGAGAATCATAATTAAGGTGAGTCACTAAGGTGCCATGTACTCGTATTCATTCACTGAAAGAATACTTTTCAATTTGCAAAAATTTCAAAAAAAAGGGCTTCTAAATGATGGAAATGAGCGAAACCAATTTTAAATACATATTTCAATACCACCGAATGGGCATACTTAAATCGAAGAGAGTACTACTATTCAAACAGATACTTGGATGCTCGACGTGAAAATAAATGCAATTTTCTCTTTACTTCTGCTGAGATTTGAGTTTTAAGGCAGAAATGAAAAGCAATAAAAGAGAGGAAAATTCAATTGTACTTATCTTTGTATATATGTAGCTATGTACATAGTGGCGTTCACGATACAAATATGAATTATGCGTATAAAAAACATGGTATGTATGTATGTATATGCAGACGTACAAAATGTGCTAAATAAATGGCTATTCGAAATGAAATATACATACATACATATGTATATGTATAATTATTGTGTCGCTTATGACAAATCATGCAAAAATATGTCAACTTACCGTAAATTCACCAGTGATCGCGTCGAAGCCCACATGTACCGTATGCTCAAAATTCGTAGGATACGAAATATTCGGTTTTGAATCTGTATGTGAGGGCTTTGATCCTTTTATTTTATTTTTTAATGTCTTTTTCTTGCGATCAGGATCATCAGGCTCTGGACGCAGGCATGACGTAGAGAGTTTATAATACATTAATATATTCGATTTGCGATTTATAAACAAAATACACTTACCTTTTGGCAGAGGGCGCATATCAACCGGTGGTCCATCGCCCGCACCACCACCACCTACACCGATTCCCGTATTGTGTGAGCCACCACCACCACGATCGCCACCACGATTGCTTGTCAAACGTACAGGCGGCGCTGGCGGTTTGTCCTCTTCGCTGGACATCTTTTTACGTTGCTGCAGTGTTTGGGGAAAGTGATGTTGTTTTGCGCTGTGTAACTCTGCAAATGGATATTCTCGATGATATAATGTGTAGTTGCGTTTAGACGAACAGACTACAGACAACTGCTGAGGTGCGCCGATAACCGGTAAACGTTCAACTGCTGTGAGTGAAAGAATAAATTATGAGTAAGAATATCAGTATGTACAGAAGAATATTAATAAAAAATATTGTGGGAGTTTTTTTTTCATTCTGTGATATTAATTTTTTATATTTATTTTATTATTTTTTGCAAGAAAGTTACTCAGTATTTCCTAACTAAATGAGTGGCCTTCCATGTTGTTACCCCACCAAAAGTATATTTTTTTGTTTGGTTAATCAATAACTGGGACGGACATTACTGATAGCAGACAATGTGATCGCGTCACGACATTGAAATTCTCATTTATTGGCGTTTAACAAAATATGCATTTTTTGTTTTGCTAACTAGGCAATTAATTGGGGGCAATAATATGAAGACGAAGGCAAAAGGCGTAGAGTAACATAAATCTATATACATAACGATGATAATGACGAATGGATATGCAGAAAGCAGACGAATATATAAAAAGGTAAAAAAAATATATTTTGGAACACTAACATAGAGACGCTATTAAAACATAAATACAAAATATAACCAACAATTACACACCTACATACATATAGTATTTATATATATATATATATATATATATATGTAAGTACAGCAGGTAAACGCATTTGCAGCCTTATCCATATGCAATATTATTACACAACAATGTTTATTCTTCTTTGCTTTCACATTTTGTTTGCCAACTTTTTTTGTTCACATTTTGCTCTATTAATGACACTGAAAATTTCTTAATATTACAAGAAATTGGAGCAACTCTGCCTTGCTTATGCGCGTTATCAGCAATCTGTTAGAAACGACTTAAAACAACTTAATGCAACAACAACAACGAATACTCCAAATCACTATCAAAGCAAATACACATATAATTAGCACTTAATGAAGATATAGTTGAACTAGAAGGCAATAATGGGGAGGGAGTTAAGTACTACTACTTCTTTGCATATAATCACCATTGGCGCGCCAGCAAGTGCAAGAAGATATACAAAATGAACGCGTAAGACAACAGCGACAACGACAGCAACAAAAGATGTCAATAACTTTGCTGTCGTAAGGCATTCCTCGACGTTATTCTTCCGGTTGGTTTTGAAAATCACGGGAAATCCACGACAGTGCAGTGGGCGGAATAAATAATGAAGTCTGTTTGTTTGTAAGTATGAAATATAAGCGACACACACACACACGCACGCACGCACGTACATATAACAGGATGAACACGCGCTTGCATAAATGCAACAAACAAACGGAAAAAAGAGATTTATAGAGGAAAAAATAAAATAAAATAAAATGAAACGAGCGCGTAACCCCAACGCAATATCAAGACAATAGCGGGATCTTGTACTTTCGGTGGGTGGCATAGGCCAGAAGATCAACGATGGCAGCCGCGTAGGTAACAAGAGCGAGCGAAGATCGTGTCATAAAATCAGAAAACTATATTTACTAGAAGAAATAATTTACTTGTGCGTTCGCGTAGAATTCGAGTGTCAGAAGTGGGACTGAAGGAGAGCTAGAAAGAGAAAAAAGCGTCAATGCTTTTGCGGTATAATATCAGCAGATCCAAAAATTAAAACTCAAACACATTCCACATAACTAAAAATAAGCGCGCGCAAAAAAAATTAGAAAATACACAAATAAAAATACGACAGCAGACCAAGAATGATTGAAATAGCGTCGTTAGTGGCAGTCGAAAAGGCGGACGGACGCTCAAGTGGTTTGTTGTGTGTGTGTGTGTGTGTGTGGAGGCGGGTAGTGGTTACGAATTTGAAAAACAAATAAAATCACAATATGGAAAATATAGACACATTCACAGCGTAGAGGACTGTTTGTCAAATTGTTTGCCCCAAGAAACTACGAGACACATATTCACATGCACGTATGTATGCCCACATGAGCAGAATGCGTGGGCGTAGTAAAATAGAATTGATAAAATAGTACAAAAATGAAAGTAAAATCATTTAGCGTATTGATAACCAGAACGGATTTTGTCGCCAGAAAAACAGCTGTCAAAATTAAATTATACTGCCAAAACGATGGTGACGTTCGTCCGACAAAACTTATTTGTAATAGTTCGAAACGCTTTCGGACGACAATTTGAGACACTAAAGAAGTCTGGTGTTTCGTCATCTGATTTTTCCAATCGAGTGCAAACATTCATCTTCCTCTGCTTCCAACGCCGAGTACTGCATCCTATAATTTAATAGCTGAAATATTTTCCATCATCCGGACGACGTAACCTATACAGTCTAACCTCTAAACTAAGTGCCGTCGTATATCTCATATAAGTTCCAACGTCTACGGGTTAGCAATGGCGAAAGGCCCTTACATTCTTTTCTCTCAAAATCATTTACTGTATAACTTCTGCGACTTATCCGATGTCGTCAATGTTGCACGCTTCAGCACCATAAAGACGGAAATTCTATTAGCTGCACCCTCTACACAGCTAATAAAACCTGAAATGGGCGTGAAAGCATGCGATATTTAGCAAAGGCCAAGATATACATCAATACTTCTCTTCCATGCGACTTGCTTTGCGTGCGAGAGTACAGGAGCCAGTTATAAGCCTACTTCGGCTTAGAGTTAGGTATATAACACTAGGGTTTCCCCGATAGAAACACTCAGTATGGAGGTCGATAAAGAGAAAAGGTAGCCGGCTGGGATATGATTCCAAAAGTGGGTGGGATAAGCGGCGGACACAGTGACATTATAAGATGGGTTCACCAGCCGGCCTCAGCTGGGCTGTAAAAGAAGCTTACAGCTGTAGTGCCACTATCAAACCAACGCTGCAAGGAAAGGGTAGTACAGTCGATTAATACTCGGACCTTGAAAGCTTTGAAAACTTTAATTCAATCTTATTATATTAAAATTGCTTGCTCGGCAACAAAAAATAGGCCTAAGACAAAAACCAGTGAGGAGGGGTCGAATGTGGTGGATAAGCTATGAGAGACTTAGCTGAAAGTCCAACCTGACGAAAGATGAGGAGTAACGGTTAGCTTGGACTTAAAGGGAAATTGAGGAAGACAGAACATACTATGTGACACTTCACTTCTCCGGATTCGCAAGCCGGGTCGAGGAAGGAATTGCGGCCAAATATCTCATTGTCATCAAATTAAGAATCATCGCATTCGCCACTTGCTTGGTCTCCACGTCACTGTTGATAGGCATAACTACGAAGTCGTAGATTATTTCGTCTACCTAGGAACCAAGCAACAACAACACCAACAATATCAGCTTTGAGATCAAACGCAGAATCAGTCTTACCAACAGTTGCTATTTCGGACTGAGTAGGCTATTGACAAGTAAAGTCCTCTATTAACGAATCAAAACCGAACTCTACAAGTCGACCACCATTCCCCTCCTGACATAGGTTGCTTGGACGATGTCGACATCCGATGAGTCGACTTTAGAAGAGAAAATTTTTGCGATTTGTGGCCCTTTGCGCATTGGCAACGGCGATTACCGTAGAGGGTGGAACGATGAGCTGTACGAGTTATACGTAGGTCATGCCGTCCGCATGGATGAAAACGCTCCAGCTTTAAAAGTAGACGATGGGAATACTCGCTGGTGGAAGCAGAGGAAAAAGACCTCCACATCGTTGGAAGGATCAGTTAAAGAGCGATCTGGTTTCACTTGGTATTTCCAACTGGCACCAAATAGCGAATAGAAGGAACTAGTGGCATGCTTTTGTTGATGTGGCTATAATCGCGTAAGCGGTGCTTACCCAAGGAAGAATAAGTACATTTGGTTGGAAAATTGAAAATAAATCTTAGAAATTCGTAGAGAAGTTGGATCTTCTTTTGATATCCAATGTTGGATATATTAAGCATAGTAACAGATAGATATATAAAACTCCGTACGTATATGATTAGATAAGCAGAGTTATGGCAATTTTATTGACTGCAAGAAAATGTTATAAATATTAGACATTTTTCTCATTTTTTCCTAAGATTTTTGCTGTCTTAAAGAAGATAACATTAAGTACTAAAGTAAATTATCAAACATATAGACTTGGAAACAAGAGAATTTAAAATTTAAGTTAATAAAAATGCAATTCATATGAAAAATAAATAATAATCTTAGAGACAACTGAACACTCACGATAAGCGAATATCGGTTTGACTTCATACATATTTTTAAATGCCTGCTCAAATTGCAAAAAAAAGAAACCATTGCTTTGCGGCGACGACAACTGCCACAGTCATTGATCGTCGCCAAATAAGAGACAGAGGAAAGAATGGAGTGGTATCTTTTTTGTACGCTATCGGCACAAGCACATTTTCTGTGCAAAACCAAAATGAATGAAAACTGAATGAGAATCAAGTTGTAATGGAAGAGAGAGAAAAAAAAGCAACGGTGCTGTCTTAGCCAAAAAGAAAAAAAAAGAGTAAAATAAAAGAAAAGTGGAGGAAATTGGAAAGTATGTTAAACAGTCCCATGGGAGAACAGGAATATTGATAGTACAATGACATCGCAGCAACGACTGCGGAAGGGCGCTCAGCTTAAAACATAGCTATGTAGAAATATAACTGCACAGTAACACACAAAAGTATTTTGCATTTTAAGATGATTAAGGGGTTAGGTGGATTTGAAAATTTAAAAAAAAAATAGATTTTTTTTTGTCTTATTAAATTGTAAAATTTGTTTAAAATATTCTCCAAAAATTTCAAATCGGTCGGAGTAAAATTTTAAGAGATATACCCTTTGGAAGATCCGCCCGCCAGGCCATGTTTGTGTCAATTTGAAACTTTAAACGCGTTTATCTCAAAACTCAAAAGTCGGTGGACACGATTTCTCGAAAAGTTATATAGTGATTTTGTTCTAATTTGTCGCACATCTTTGTAATAATACTATCTAGTCGTTGAACGAAGGATTTTTTTATTACAACAAATTTTTTCGAGCCAATGCATGGCGAAAATTTGATCAAAATATATGTTTTTTTGTTCAAAATCTGTCAAAAATTCAAATTTAATTTTTTTGTTTTTTCCTTTATCCATGTACTAACGAAATATTTTTGGTTTTTTGATTTTAGATGAACCAATAATGAGTTATGCTGTACACGGCGAGAGCATTTTCTTTTGAGACGTCAAGGGAAATGAGGTACCAACGGCTGAATTTTTGGAATTTTCGAATAAAGATTTCACAAAATACTGTTTAAATATGTACCTTTGATATGGTGAATTGTTTGATTAAAATATATGATTGTATATAAAAAAATTGTGAATTTTTTAACCTCTGAAACCCACCTAACCCCTTAAGGAAATCTTCGATTTTTATTATTATTTTTTTCCCTAATTTATTTGTTAATATAGTTCATGTTCTAGTGTTCAAGTTTGAGGGTATGCCCCTTTAATTGGGAAGACTAAAAGCTGACATCACTGCCGTCCGAGATTTTCGATGGACGGGATAAGGAACTAAACGAGAAGGTCCTTGTGACAGATACTACGCAAATTTGATGACTGATTCATGATAGGAGAGAGGCTCGATCACCGGGTTTTGACCTACACCACGGTGTATGAACGTCCGCATTAAAGCGATATTCTTCAACATATCGCTGAATTGTGGCCACGCCCCGACGGAAGAAAAATACGATGTGACCTTGTCAATTGTGCTTGGTGACTTTAGCCTCCATGACGAAAAATTCCAAATGGATTGAGGCTGATCGATTTCGCCGGGGACCGAAATATTGTTGTCTGTAGTACTAGATTCCAGCAGGAGAAAGATCATCAAGCTACTTGACTGCTTCCGGAAAAAAAATCGCAACCATATCCATCACGCTGTGATGTTGCAAGTTTTGGACGTACGTACGTCTTGCACACTCCTCCTTTCTTAGAGCACTTATCATCAAATTGGTATAAGGGAACTGTGGAACGACAATTCGAGCTGCAAACGAAATGGTTGGTTTTTAGAAACATCAAAAGAAGAACATGTACGACGAATGGTCATGAAAATCAAATACCAGACGATGGCGAACCCGTTCCATACATTCCATTAGCAGACTTTGAAGAAGTCCGTATAACAATTGCTCGACTGAAAGAACAGTTACATTATCGGTTGAACTATTCAAATATGAACTGACGTGGTGTATAATCAGCTTTGCAGAATATGATCAGACGAAAGCATTCCCGAAGATTGGTACCCTAGTGTGCCTAATCCACAAATCCAGCTATATGGTTCAGAAAGGCATTTCGTGTTTTTAATTTGTCGTGCTGACGCTGTCATAATCCCGAAGGTGGTGTCAAAATCAGCAATGCGAAGATAGATTTCAGCAGGCAAATACATCTTAACAACACCTAGAAATTTGAAATGTATGCGAGGCATATCCAGAAAGTAAATTTACTGAATTTTTGTAGGTTTTTAATTTTTTTATTTAAACAAAAGACTTACGTGACACTTTACTACAAAATGTAAAATAGTTTTCGACATACTCGCCATTCCTCTGGTAGTGAAGCGGGGTATCAACTTTTTATGCCTTCCTCCAAGTAGTTTCCCGTCATCCCGATTGACATTGTTCACGAAACGAACGTGTGTCACGTGGACGGTACTAAACGTATTGACCTCGAACCTCGTTCGTTGCAAAGGAGAGACGAGTGGCCACACTACCGCGTTGCCAACATAACGAAAATAAAATCCCTCCGGTCGTGAGAGCCTCAGTATACCTACTCTCCGGATATGCCTCGTATTATAAGATCCAATGTAAAATACTTTTGTGAGTCACTGTATATACATTTGCATATCAATCGCCATTGCGTGTGAGCCGTCGCGCCATGCCATCACACACACATACATTTACATGTTGTCGGTCATAATTTCAATTTCAATAAATATGCCACAGCAACGTTGATAAAAATAAAATTCTTAAAGTGATATTAAAAAGTGGAAGCCAAATCCATGGTAAATAAATATTGCTGCAAACACTGTTGCTATGAACTACTAAAAGGAAAAAATATTGCAGCAAAGAACAGTGTGCATGCCACCAAAATGGGCAATGCCAGCGGCTGCTAGTCGGACAATGCAAAAGGCCCGATAAGTGACAAACAAGGGACCACCCTCTCCATCTCACAGCTAAAAAGTATTTTTCAACGCCACAAAGCGGTTGGTCATTAATATGGTTGATTTTAAACTAAAAGAAGCAGTCGTTTTGTGTAGCAACTGTGCGAGCTTAATGCTCCAGTGAGATTGTACCATAGACAAAAAAAAAATCATAATCAAATTGTGATTGAAAAATATTTGTTTTTAGTTAATATGCACACAAATTAAATTATATCTTCCGCAACTCGTTATTTAATATAATAAGAAAAACTGTTTCAAAAGCTGTGAACGCCCTCTTTAACAAACGGCGTTCAAATGGGAGTCATAATTTATTTTCTGTTACATATGTATGTAGGTATGCATATTCGTAATCAAAGCGCACATAATGATGATTAATATGTATTATTATAAGTATAAATGTATGTGCATATATCAGAGTACACGTCAATACTTATTTATATACTGTACTTATGAATATATGGTAAAGAAGCAAGCAAAAGTAAAGTGTTGCAGCTTAAATTATCAGCAAAAATTACCAAGTATGGCTGCGAAAACAAACATACGGAAAATAAAAATAAATAAAAAACACCAAAAATTACATTATGATATATACTATTTATTTATTATGAGCTACTGGTGACAACAGCAACAGCGAAAAGGGTTTCCTTTAGAGTAAAAAATTAGTATAGTAAAATAGTAACTAGTTGGGAACTAACTAGTATGATGAATATAGTTTTAATATACAAAAATATTGAATGAAACAATTGCTAAACCGACATAACAAAACGAAAGGACACTTTTGGCACCGCAACCTCTTCTCTGGCACAAGCTTTGGTTCCCCGTCAAATTTGACGAGACGCGATAACCGTAAGGAGATTTCTTTCGGTATGCCAAACATCAGCTTGGCACCTGATTTCACCATGAAGGTTGTTGTTGTTGTAAATACTGAAAAATTTAAATTTCCCAAATTGAGCTTCGGGGAATATTACGGGTGTGACAGTCCTTGGCCGGAAAAAAAAATCGGTGTCGTTCCGGTATAAAGACAGGACTGTCGCGTGAACTATTGGATTTTAGCCACCTCTTACGACAGGCATGCCTTTCCGCTGGTAAATTCTTGAACCCCTAGCTCGCAGGGATACTCCAGGAAATTGTTTTTGGGGGGTTATCGGAAAAACAAAAGGTTCTAAAATCTATCGGTCTTGACGGAATAAGCTTGCTGATGTTAAAACATATCGGTTCAGTGAGAGCAGTTGCGTGTGAACTCACCTGCTACATAGGATCTGTCAAAAACCTTTTACACAGTCAATCACGCAGTGCTACTGCATTAGGGTTAAAGAAGAAGTGGACCATGAATTACCTGAGTGGTGGTGGACAGTAGTCATATGTAGAATTTCGAGGTCAAATCAACGAAAAATTTAAGCAAGGTGTGCCGAAGGATGGAATCCTCTCTCTGCTGTTGTTTAATTGAAGCTCTCTCCACTACCAGAGGTAAGGATATTGATAAGCTTTGTTCGAAGGTAAGCTGCTGTCTTGCTGTCCTTTCTCACTTCTTCACTGTCTTAGTCACCTACTGATGAACTCTAGGGACCTCCATTTGTTCGAGAGACAAAATGGCAAAATAAGCCATAAACTGGCATGGGAGAATCTTATAGGAGGGACAGTTCTTGTCTAGATAAAAATTCACCTGACCGCGGATAATCTTTTATACCCCAAACCTCTTTGATAAAGATTTGGGAGTAATTGCATACACTAAATGCTTGGCCAGCCCCGTCTAGGGTCAAATAGGTCCAGTCTTAGTCATCGAGGTCATCTAACGGGAGGCCCAGGAAATGTGCTCTTACCGCAAGTTCGGACCAGAGGGAGAGTGGTGTTAGATGAGTCGGGTTGAGTGGGCATGCAAAGAGTTGGTTAGTGTCGTGCCGCGATTAGTTGCATACGGGACATGTGTTGGGTATGTCGCGTCGAGTCTGGATAAGTACGAGTTGAGCCTGCTGCAATAGCTAGACCTTAATTGTGTCACGGTTACGCGGGTCTCTCGAGGCAGCTCGAGCTCTTGTTCTGCGATGGGTGGCGATTGGATACCGAGAACACCATTCATAGGAAGAGAGTTCACAATTATGTTAACGGGCTTTCGATGAATGGTATTTATAGCCTGTCCTGTCCAGCGGTTCTTATCTGTATTCTGTACAGAGTCGCGGTAGTCAAGTACTCCCTTCCTGATGTGCCTAGGTGGTGGTTCAGCTTCTAGTAAGTGTCTGTTGGGGTGATCCCTACGTTAGCATCCCAACAAATATTGCTTAGACAGCATAACATTATGCTCTTTAACTGCGAGCATAGATGTTTCACTGTGTAAGCGATGATCCGGCGCCATCAGAAGGGTTCCCGTCACGGTCGGAAGGGCCGTGTTCTGACATGCTTGTAGCTTCTTCCTCTTTCTAGACTAACTTCAAGCGGATAAATATTGAAAAATAATTTTTATAACCATAATCAAATCACCATGCAAAAATATTTAGTAAACTTAACTGCTGGGTTAATGCCAATGCTGATAATACCGACACTTGGACATACAATTCATTCGAATGTACGACCTGCGATGACAACTACTGAATGGGGGAATGACTGAATTTTGCTTGCTACTGCTCCAATGTAAACTGTCGATTAAATTGTGACAAAAAGGGCAAGCGCAACGGGGTGCAATGGCATCAACAAAACCAGCACCGGCACGGCACGTTGACGCATGCAGTAACAGCATTAGCGGCAGCGCGTATGATTCATCTTTATCAGTTTGCCGGTGGTTGAGACAACGCAAGGCACGCCAGGGCGACAGCATAGTGAGCTCAGCACTCATTGATACTGACTTTACTGACACGGGTTTTGCATGCTTGAATGCTTGTGCCACGTTGCCAATGTTTGGCTGACTTTGGCTGAAGTCAATGATGGTGGTGTGAGTACGAGTATGTAAGATAGAAGGGTAACATGAATGGCCACTTGTGTGGAAACTAAGAACCTAGTCGGTAATTGGAATATTACTATAGGAATCGTACACAAATTGATGACTTGAGGGGGAGAATTTGCATTTCAATCGTCTGTTCCGTCTGCTTTGAGCAATGCTGGAATTGACACCATGTAATTTAGACAGATTAGGAGGTGTAAACGAGTAATTACCGGAGAAGTAAGAAATAATGAGGAAAAAATATCGCTTTGAATGGAAATTTCTTGCAGTTTGTTGGAAATATTTGTAAATAATAAATAAATAAAAGTATTTTGAAGAAGAAGAGGTTTCATTAGAGACCTTAAAAACTATATTACTTTTTTAAATATTATTATTATTTTTTTTTTAATTATTTATTATATTATTTTTTTTAAATATACCCAGAAATTGAGAGATGCACTGCCAAAAAAATTTATAAAATTCTGAATTTTAGTGTCTACTTATACGAATATTTGAAAATCAAAATTTTTTATACTTTTGTGTCTTTATTTATACGTTTGCACGTACATAAATCATAATTGAAAAACTACATAATTAAAAAAAAAAAGTAAAAATAGTATGTGCATCCCGCTTACCTCTTAATGACCGAAAAATTCGTTCTCAACATACGCGCTAGCATTAGCTAACATGCTTGAAAATATGCACACGTGCATGGAATTCACAAGAGACATCAGTTTGTATGTACATTCATATACATATGAGATGGTAAAAGAAAAAGATAACACAGCAAAATATTGCGAAGATGATCCAAGCCACAGACGCAGTTGAGGAAAACAAAAGAGGCAAGAACGCAAACACTTGCCACATGAATACACGACGGGCCCACTACCATCACAACCACCAACATCACTTGTGTATTACTAACAATAATACCAACAAAGACTAACTACAGCCAACCAAACAGCAAGTCACAGTCATTGAAGAGCACACTCTGAAGTAACTTGGTATAGCTGGAAGTATTACGGTACAACAAAGGTGAGCACACATGTGTGCGTGCATGAGTTTTCACGTACAAACCTATGAGAATGACGTTTAGGTAGGTAAAATGAAATAAAAAAAGTTTATTAGAATTACACACACTTACATACGACCTGACTGACTGACTGCATGGCTACCCGACTCGCTTATAGACACTGTCTATATCCGACTGACTGCCGGCCTGTTTAACGCATTCAAGCGCAGTGGTATTACCGCATATGCAGATATTTATGCAGTTGCAACATAGGTGCAATACACCATGCCGATTTGCTTGTGGTTATTACGCTAAGAATGCTGACTAACTAACACTATCAGAAGATTACTACGGGTTATACATATGCAGCGATATATGTGTGTATGCTTCTTTGGGGACATTGCTTAGGTAGTTGCCTCCCATCTTCCACTTCCATATCAAGTAGACTCTTCAGTACACAGCGCGCCCACTTGTATTCTGGGTTGGCAGTGCCGCCGAGATTAAGGTGAAACTGTTGTCGCATGTATGTAGTTATGAAATGATACAACTTGGAAAAAGGCGAGCGGAAAGGGTTATTTTGTTATTGGCGGTTTTCGCAATGCAAATACATACATACACTCATACAATATAAAAATAAAAATTATGAAGTTAGCAAAAATTATATTTAGGCGAACTACAGTATGTTTTTCTTTGGCTGCGCATGCAAGTGAGCTTAGTGACTTTTCTATTCATATTTAAATGAGAATATATGTATGCACATGTGTGCTTTCGTATTGAAAATATGAATTTAAGATATATTTGTGTTCATAAAGTTTCATTTCTTTATTTGTAATTCTTTGCAATTAATTATTTGTGATTTGAAAGTGGTGACATCGAGTAGAAATAATTTTAATTATAGTTATTTATCGGAAACTTTCCGAAACTCTCAAATTACTGGTGTTTGCCTGAAACAGCCGAATTTGTAAATGGTGGAATACTTACACCTGCTGACCTACAACTTGAAACGGTGAAATGATCTATAGGGTTATCCATTTTGATTTTTATAAATAAATTTATGATAATTTTTTTCCAAGAAATTCATCTTTTATTATAAAGTTTGAACCTTGGCATTATATGTGAAACACTACATCAGTCAAATGACCGCCTGGCAAATTTTTGCAAACTTCGTTCCGATCGGAGTAATTTCGACCACTTTTTGACACATATTGGGCGGTATCTGAGCTATAACTTGAAGAATGTTGGTTTTCGAGTACGCAAGAGGTAAAGGTTTATCCACATAAGCACGATTTTTCGCTTAGCCCCACAAAAAAGTCCAACGGTGTCAAATCGCCCGATCTCTGTCGCCAATTGATATCTCTAAGACGACACGCGGCCCGGAAATTTCTCTTGTAATAAAGCCATATTCGCTCGTGTTGTGTGGTAAGAGGCGCCAACTTGTTGAAAGCACTTTCTGCCCAAGTCGAGTTCTTCAATTGCAGGCCAAAAAAAAGTCGGTTATCATACGACCGTAACCCTCCGAATTGGCAGTGACAGTCTCGCTGTTATCATTTTCAATGAGCGCATCAGACAGTAAGTTTTTTTTTTTTTGTAGTAATGACCTCTTTCTCATTATTGGGTATTCTCGGAGCCCCAAATACGACAAGTTTGATTATTTACTTATACCTAGAGTGAGAAATGTGCCTCGTTGCTGAAGAAAACTTTGTTGGAAAAACTGCGATCCACTGTATGTGCACCCAATCGACGTAACTACAGCGTTGTGAATGGTCAGCTGGCTTCAGTTGTCGTGTGAGCTGGACTTCATATTAATGTATGTGTAAGTCCAAGTGCATAATACGCCATAATGTGCCGTAAAAAAATTCAAGCTCTTGAGAATGTCGATAAATATACACATTCGGGTCTTCGGCTACACTTTTACTTACATTAGCAATATTTGAGGTGGAACGAGCAAAACAATGATGCAAAGGCCTTACAATATTTGTAACCGAGACAGACTATTCAAATATTTTTGAAATTTTACAAATTGCTTGAATATTTGTAAGATTATGTGCATGTATAATCTTCTCTTAAAGTTCGAAACATGGCCGCGTTTTGCGGTAAGTTTCAACATTTTTAACGCGTTGTGCGGTTGCTAAGCGATCCAATGTTTGGTTTGACAGCGGTCAAAATATAGCCCTGCACTTTCGAAACCACTAAATGGATAACACTTTATATTCTGTACCAAAAATTTTTCCACTCAAAAAAAAAAATATATATAAATATATATATATATATATATATATATATAAGAAAATAAAGTAAAATTAATAATAATTACCATCCTGATGTACCTATATTATATTAATCTATGTATGAATTTATGCAGAAAAATGGGTAACATACACATGAATACATATGTATATATGATATGTATGTAAGTTACCAAAATATTATTTTCATGTGTGTATTTTTAATATGGCCAAAGACAAAACCGTTGCAAAAACAAATCACCTTACTTATATTAACTGGGAAAAAAGTGCTTAAACCTTCTACAGAGTACCTTACTACCACTTCATTATGTATTACCATAAGCTAACGTAGTTTCGGAGGCGGAAATATTTTTTTCTCCACCAATTCCCACAACATGAACGAAACTATCATACTATGGGTAAATGAGCGTGTTTATACATACATTAATATATACATATTTATGGATGAACATACATACTTTGTTATGGTATTATTTTTTTAGTTAGCAATATGCATGCGAAATGCTGACGACAAAAGTGTCATTTTATTGTTGTTGTTTGGTAGTTTGTTTTGCGCTTCTTTAGGTGCCGCCGGAACCTTTCAACGGAAATGTGAAACCCTCAAAAGGAAAACAACTAACAACAGCAACAGCAGTAATAACAACTACGACCGCAACTACTTATAGTTGTTAACTATTAACAATAGACTATGGTCGCAGCAAAAGCAATAGTTAGAGCACATAAGCGTGTGTGACACAAAGCCCAACATTGCGCATCAAAGTGTGTTCAAGTGAGTGGACGATTTCGAATGTGTGTATGCACCTACACGTATGTATGTTATATGTGTGCATATATAACATACGTAAATAGTATGTACACAGCTACTTGAAACGATTGTAAATCAAAAGTGACGGACTATGTAAGTCTTTAGAACGACCAAGTATCTAACGATGGGCGTGTAAATCCCATGATACAGCTTGGCAAGTGACTTCTCTTTGAGCGGATAACTTGTCATAGAGCTATCCAAAAAAGAAAAAAAAAATACATCTATTTCTTAGTAAATATTACCGTTAAGTGACACGTAGTATTTACAAATTGTGTATTTTTTCTAACCCACAAAGGAACATACCGGTACATCTCCTTTTTCGAAGGCTTCTTTAGCAGAGTCAACAGGATGGACGTTAACCCAAAAATTTACCTAAGTCTACTTAAAGACAGGTGACCTCACAGTGTTGGGCAAAGAGCATAACAGCTATTGTTTGTTACAACCTTTAAATTTAATGGGTTGTTGGGTTGAAAGATGTTAAGAACCTGAGCGCACGTAAGCCGTTGAGTAGGCTTAATGTGCTCTCCCCAGTTCTCTTCGTACTTCGGGAAAAAAAGACCCTTCTTTAAATTTATGAATTATTAGTTTTAGTAATAAACTATAATTCTTAAAACCGTTTAAAGTCGTACCGTGTGTTACAAATATTAATATTGCGATATAACATAATTATGAATTAAAAGCATAATTATTATTTACAGATAATGAAACTCCTAATACTATATCAGCAATCAGAGTTAAGCTAACACCAACAATAGGCAAGTACTAATTGCTTGGTACAAACAAATTCACATAAACATTGCATCTAATAGTTTAAGGTTGAAAAATCAATTTATTTGCCAGTCTTGTTTTAGTCCGTATTTACCGATTTCCTGATTTCAAAAGGGGTTTTATTCGGTATTAAAATATTATTACATCCAGTTAATTAATGTAGATATATTATTGGAACTTGCCTCGAAAGTAAATTCAAAAGTTGTTCAAAATTCTGAATTTCTTGGCTGCAATAATCACAATACTTTGTCGTTATGTTTTTGGTTCAGCATCGCGTTCATGCTGGAGCTTGCAAATTTTACTGGAACCAAGGCTTAGAATACAAGTGCCAGCGTGGTTAACTGCGAAAGGATATCCAAATCCTAGCAGCTGGTGACAATTGTTATATATGTGTTTAATTTTTTTGCCGTTGCACTGTTCACCGTTTATAATTATTTTATAGATGTACATATGTATTTTTTCAGCACTTGCGGGATTTAATCAAATGACCATTGTTCTTATATGCAAACATTTTTCATTAACTTTTTTGCGAATTAGGAAACGCGTCCAATTACCCTTTTGTTCGTTTGAATAGTTTTGCTCCTTTTATTTAAATTTCCTTTTAATTTCCTTAGCTCTGCACTTTTTAACACACATTCAAAAATTATGGCCGAATGCAGGAAAAATTAAAGAACGAATGAAGTGCTAAAAAGGTAATGAAAAAATGAAGAATCACATTGGCGATTAGGAAATGGATTATTTTTACTGAACCGGCGATTTCAGTATAAGATTCAAGTTATAGTAAAAACAAAATTACGTATTTGTACATTTAAAATATGAATGTAGTGAATTTAATTATTTAGAATAGTCGCTCCGTTAAATTTGGACATTTTTTGGACAACACAAATACACTATGGAAAAAAGCGAACTGCACTGCTGCCGTCTCAGCGACTGAGAATGTCAACGACTGCTGTCACACAAGAATAAGGTTGCATTGGTGTGGGCGCAGTAAAAATTTGTATATTAACTTTAGTGCGACAATGACTAACTAACATTAACGTCAATTTAACACAACTCATAAATTCTGCACTTATTTAATAGTTTAATTAAAATTTCACAATAATGCAAGCCTAGCAAATAAATATACTCATTCGCAAGGCAACACTTTCCAATTTGGTATTTCTTTTTTAATCTTTTCTTTCGTACCGACTGTCAAAATCATTATTTATATAGTATTGTCCTTTTCTAACCTTCTTCAAAATAACATTCTGCGAAGAGCAGCAATACAAGTTGTTCTGATTGGATGAAAGCATGGTTGCATTCCTATGCTCAAAGAGATATAAAAAAGTACTCAAACTGTGGTATAAACACTTTGAGAGCTACCTGAATTAGTATTTAATGATTGCAATAAATACTTACGTTGTTAATTAATTTTTTATTAAATGTTATTAACAACTTTATTAAAAGTCCCATTATGAATTCATATTATACTTATTATTGCAATTGATTTAGTGTGTTTGGCTGCTTTTGTAAAATTGTCTTCCAATACATTTCACAGAGTAGATTAAACATACCTCATTAATATAAGCATATTGCATATCTTTAGGCGCGTGCGAAAGTATTAAAAACAGCTGAAATTTCTTTAAAAAAACGAAACTAGATGTAAGAGATGTACATACATACATATGTATATATTTGTATATTCATTAATAAAATTGTTAATAGTAGAAATATTTTCAACTAGTACTCGTTTAGCTACGTTCAAATATTTATAGAAATATATTAAATATCATCCATGTTATGTCACATAAAAATATTTCCTGATCGCCAGACCCCTCTTTATCGGTGAAAAATTTGGTGTACGGGTATGTGGCACACTAGTGCTATGGATTCACGCAATCTCATCAGCATTGCACTTCCTACCGCCAACATTTTGCCAAATTATTCCTTTCCCCCAGTAGCTCCATCTCCATTAAACTTTCCGTGAAGGAATTATAACGAAGAAAAACCACCGGGCGTTAAGTGTAATAGTGGGGTTATTGTGACACTTTATTAGAGGAATCTATGTTTCCTTCATTCTCTAGTCTACGTTTGTCCTCCAGCACAGCTTCCTTTCCAGTATTGTTCCCAGCTGTTTCACCGTATTCACTGGACAAATACATGCGAACATCTCCCATCGAGGAAGGACTGCGCCCGGGATCTTATAATTTCAGGAAAATAAGAAAATTACCGTCTTATTGGTATTTAAAACCACAGCCATATCAGGCCGATTAGTGTTTGCACTACTATTACATAAGACACTTGAAGTCGAGATATCTTCCTACAGGTTTGCTTCATACCAGTTAATAAGTTTACAGAACAGCATCCACCGTCCTACTTTGATATGAGAAGTGATCCTCATATACGAGTTAATCAACCTTTCAAGCTTTTTCATTTACAACGTGGAGAGGCTAATCGGTCTAAACTCCTGAAAATACACAAGTACATGACACTCTTCCACGCTACAACAAAAAGTTTTTCATGACGTAATTTTCGATTTTCAGATATGATTTAGGAGAATGGGGTCATGTGAACAAGTTCACGTAAGCGAGGAAAATACTTATCTGCTATTCGCCTGGGAATGGCAAGAAACGATTCTTTTACAACTGGTTCAAGCAGCTCATGACCTCCGGTCTTATACCAAGTATTGTGCGCAGGGTTTGGGACACACCACATAAAAAATATACTCCAATTGAAAATTAATAGAAATAAGCCTCGCATTAGATAGCCCAGTTTTGATGATGACCCCTGCATACTTTTAATGTCTGGAATGTCCGGCCGCTTAATTTTGGTGCGATGGAGACCCCGTCACTAAGTCCTGGCATTCGCTCGGTGGATGAACCTTTCGCCACAATCCGCATCAAAGCGGAGAACTTCTTCAACTAATTTGTCCCACTTTTTATAAGCGCCATAAGCGTACTTATGAGCTTTGCTCTCGCCTCGATTACAAAATTTTGTTTGGCCAATTCAATGCCAGAGTCGCCAAAGACATGACGAAACATCCTCAAACGGGCTGGATTTTATAGACGGTCGGGGCTCGAAATATTGTTATTTGTAACACCAGATATCGGTACAAAAAAATCCATTAAGCTACTTGGCTGTCTTCGGGTCGAAAAACCAGAAACCAAATTGATTATGATACGATAAGCGTACTACATCTCTACCATATAGACTTAGACCATTATCTTGTAGCAGCGAATATACGAGTCCGCATCTGTACATCAAAAAGCTGCAAGCACAACAGACAGTCAAGCTTTCCATACTGGCCGACAGGGTTAATACGGTAAAATTTCATGACGAATACGCTGTTTTACAGAGGGTTCCAAGACCGAAGTATACTCATGTAGGACCCAAAGAGGTGATCTGAATCCGAGAGTATCCTGAATTCATGCAGGGAACACTTCTCTAGCACACACGGTTGGAACTGTACTGTGTTTAATCGAACGTATTATGTGCAAAACTGAAGCCCATCGTCAGCAAAATGATCTGCGTGGTTTCAGATTAGGAAAATTTACAATTTTTCAGTAATCGACATGCGCCAAATCTTGAAAGAATAACCGCGTTCATTGGTACGAAAATGAGCTAATTCTAACCGCTATGACTGAGTTTGGTATCTAACCCCCTGCGGGTTAGGGGTTCAAGAACTTACTCGCAATAAGGCATGGATTTTTAACCAGCCAAGGACTGTCACTGCTGCAATATTCCCAGAAGCATAATTTGGGGAATTTTTTTGCGGTTACAATAACAACAACAACAACAGTTTGGCATCCACGCAAAACTTATACGTCTCTGTAAACTGAAGCTAGGCAACACCAAAAGCTTCGTCTGGATCGAGCAGTACATTTCCGTACTGTTCGATACTAAACAAAGTTTCAGAAAAGGTGACTCTTTGTCGTGTGACAGCAGCTCTGTTAGCTCTGCTTTCTCCTGGTTAGACAAATAAGCGAATCGAATGGAAATGGGAAGCGACAAGACAAATGAAATATCTACTATCATCAAGCAAACAGTAATCGCATTCGTGACTCTGCTCCCACGTCTCTGTTGACAGTCATAACTTTGAAGTTGTAGATAATTTCGTTTATCTTGGAACCAGCATCAAAACTACCAATAATAACAGCCTAGAGATACAACACAGAACCTTTCTTGCCAACAGGTGATACTTTGTTGTACTGAGTAGGCAATTGAAAAGTAAAGTCCGCTCTCGACGTACCAAAACCAAACTCTACTAGTTACTCGTTATTCCCGTCCTGCTATCCCTCATGCATAAGTATGGACACTGACGACATCTGATGGATCGGCGCTTGGAGTTTTCGAGTGAATGGTTTTGGGAACGATTTTTGGTCGCTTGGAACGATTGGAGACTATACTCTAGCTTTTAAGGTTTTTAACGCAGTACCTGGCGGTAAAAGCAGAGAAAGAGAAAGACCTTCCATGCTGTTGGAAAGGTCTAGTGGAGAAAGCCCTGACTGCCCTTGGCGTCTCCAATTGACGCCGAATGATCAAGAAAATAAACGAATGACACGCTATTATTAACTTGGCTATATTCGCGAAAGTGGTGACTAAGCCAATATAGAAAAAGAAGAATATAACTAGTGCCTTCTAACCGCTGAAGCGATTTTCGGTCGAGCTATTCTTTAAATCTTATCTTTCTTTGAAGAGACCTACAGTTTTCGGCCGCTGAGCCGCCGATAGGTTTTAATGAAGAGCTTTCAATGTGAAATGTGGAGATCGCAATTAGAAAAATTGTTATTTTGTATAATTTCGAATGTTACTCTGGTCAGGGTGCGACACCAAGAACAAACGCATGGTAGAACACATTGCTAATCATTCTCTTATAAATATAAACAACTTTTTGAATATGGGAGGAACAAATTGTTTATCAATCTTATATGACTTCATATCTTGGTTCATAGTATATGTTATATGTATGTATGTGTGTTGATTTTATGGTAATATTCCAGCTCTTAAAAACCGTGTATGACTATCATTCAAAGAGAATATTAAGATTGTTTCCTGTGGTGGGATTCAGTATGCTATTATAACGATTTTGGATCGTATTCGAGTATTCGCTGTGCATATTTTAACGATATTCGCTATCGCTTGATCAGCTGTTATCGTTAACTACACGATAAATTGTTAAGTAAACGACAAAAATTTCCGAGCAGTTATCGACATCGACAAAAGATTTCTTACGTTATTTAGGTTAAAATGAATAGTAAATGGAAATAAAATACGAGTTGGGAAATTACCAAAAAAAAAAAAAGCAAAGAAAATAAACTAAAATGTCTTTTGAGTAAATATGGTTTATCCCAAGATTAGGAAATAACGCACTCTTCGTCAGTCGATAGGAGCTTGTTGCGAGAAGTGGAAGATCCTTTCTCTCCTTTCTTGATTGAAACAGAATTTCGAAAGTTATATCGATTAAACCCAGATTTAGTTGATGAAATTATTTCTCAACTTGATAGCCAACTAAAAGGGAGGAGAATAACGGCGAAATCTACATAAAAACAGGTAAATAATGCAAATGTCAAGTGTTTTTCAATTTTTAACTTTCTCAAATTGCTTGATGGTTCTAACCGTCTAACGATTCTTCACAACTGGATGCTATCAACGTCCCATTAGAGAGCAGTGGATGATAACCATGTGCTAGCCATCCGTAAGCAGCTGTATACATACGAGTACAGTAACAGACGCAGTCAACTGTTCGCTGTTTATTGCAAAGGTTAGGTTTCCTATGACTCAAATAGAACGGCAAGCTGCAAAGGAAATTTTCGCTTCATCAAACTCATCATATGTTGGAGGCACTATTGGGACTAACGATTGTACTCATGTGCCAGTGATGAGCACCAGAAATCATGAAGAAGTCTATGTAAGCCACCATGGATAGTACTCTATCAATGTGAATATGGTATGAGATTATCAATTTTAATTGTTGAATAGCACAGTTCAATATATGTATGTAAAGGGTGATCCAAGTAGAGGTGCTTTTTTCAATAGCCGTTTTTGACAGATCACGCGTAAGTCGTGTCAAGCTCACATGTTATTTTTGTTCAGTATTGCTTGGCAATTAATCATGGAAAGACTTACGCCTGAACAACGTTTACAAATCATTCAACTTTATTACGAAAATTCACGTTACGTAAAGAATGTGTTTCGCGCGCTTCGCTCAACTAATTGGCCTACTGAGCGTTCTCTTCACGAGACCATCACCGAATAGACCACGTCCAGCACGCAGGCAAGAAAATATAGCTGCCTTAGCTAAGAGTGTACACGAAGACCGTGGAGAGAAAAGTTCCAAGAAGATCAGACGTTTTCGAGCCAAATTTTGTTCAGCGATGAGACTCAGCTCTGGCTCAATGGGTATGTACACAAACACAAAATTGCCGCATTTGGGATGAAGAATGGTAGGATGGTGAGGACGTAACCGTCAATGGCGACCATTAAGGCGCCATGATAACCGACTATTTGATGTCTGAAATTGACATCCGCGACATTTGGTTTCAACAAGACGGCGCAACTTCCCACACATTGCATCAATCAATGGGTTTATTGAGAGAACACTTCGGTGAGCAGATAATTTCACGTTTTGGGCCGGTCGATTGGCCACCACGATCGTGTGATATCATACCGTTAGACTTTTTCCTGTGTGGATATGTAAAGTCTAAAGTCTATGTGGACAATCCCGCTTCGGTTCAGGCCTTGGAGAAAAACAAAACGCGTGTCATTCGCCATCTGGACCATCTGAGGCGTAGCCGCGGCCAACATTTCGCAGAGATAATCTTAAAAAAAAAAAATAGGAAAAAAAATGTTCTTTCGAATGATAGATGATAAACATTCCGTATTAAATTCAAATTTCCTGTGTTTTTTTCGTAAAAAAACTAGGGAACCTCGAAATGGATCACCCTTTATTTTATGCATAGATATTTGTTCTTAGTGTCAAGATTCTTGCGATAAATGCTTAATACCCAGGAGCGCGGCACGATTTATTTATTTGGAGCTTCTCCGCATTGCGAAGAGTCATGCAGCGTAATTTGGAAAGATGAAACCAAAACATTTTTATTTATTTTTACACTTTTTAATCCATTGCAACTGATTTATTAAATAATTACTATCACGAATTTATTGGTTTTTGTCGTTCCTCTATGTGCTTTACGCATGTATTGATGTGTTGTCAAGCTGTGCTGCCACCTTTTCTACATTTTAATAAAAAGGAAATGTCAGCTAACAACAATCTTTATAACTGAGTTACCGAATCACCCAATCGTTGGTGCAAGTGATAAAATTCGTTAGTTAACAACTCGAAAAATTGTACCGATAAAGTTTACAGAATTCCCCTACTGGTTACCTATAGATTCATATAGAGATATAAAAAGATTTGGCGATCTAAAGTTTAATTACTTGTTTTTTGTTTTCTTAGAACCTCAGGAAATAATTCAAATTGGGAATTATCTCTTTCCTGGCTACATTTTTGGTAAATTTTTCATATTTATTCATTTATCTCATTCAAATTTAATCCATTAAACTAAATTCCAAGCCAAGCAATTCGTAGTGCGTAGTTGCAATTTATTGTAAAAGTGTATTAGCAAAAACAAAAAAGGAAAAGAAAAAAGGTTTTTATTATCGCCTACGCCTTTCAACGGTTTATTTGTAGCACGTTACCCTCATTTGCATAGTTTTTTAATGCGCATTTTGCCAAATTTTTATGCATACATATGTATATACATATGGACCCATCCCCATTATCGAGCCATAAATGTGTTTTACAAATCCAAAAGAACTCATTTGATTGCCATTAAAAGAAGCGCTGCGACAGAGGCATTAAATTTTTTATCTTTTCTACATATGTATGTATGTATATGTTTATTAGCATTTTATTTTGAAATATTTGTTGTTGTTTTATTAATGAAATTTATGCATTTATGGTAATTTCCAAATGTCATCTTCAAATTTATATTTATTTGTATTTCGTATGCATATGTAAATGTGTGTATGTATACTTGTATATTGAAATTCTAATACAAATAAGTTGATTAAAAACTCTGTATATACATTTCATATAACATATATGTATGTAGTTATGTGCATGGAGTATGTATGTAAATGGGAAATCCAGAAAGCCATAACAAAATCGAATAAAATATCTACGATAGAATTAAGATTGGAAATATTGTTGGAAAAAAAATTGTATTAAAAGCTAAGCCGCTATGCGTAAAGGCTTTACACAAACATACATACCTCAACACTAACACAAACACGTGATAGTAAAGGAAAAAAGCATGCGGGCATACCATAAATGTGGAATATTTTAACATTAAATCTATATAATTTTTCCACCACCCCACATACGGAGGCTGCAACATTGCCTCCGCGCTCTTCCGCTGCGCGCTTTATTTAATGCTGGTACAAAATGCGCGGCTTAAAGCAATGAGGCTGGAAGTAAGTTGGACAGCGCGGTGTGAATACATATAAATAAGTAAGCACAACTGACTGGTTGTCGTCATGAGTGGCAGCAACAGCAGTCGCTTTAACTCGTTTGTCTACTTACATCTTCGTTGTAAGCACGCATGCACACACACATACACACATACACACACGCTCGCAAACAAACACATGAGCTACATACCGCGACGAGTTGTCGTCCCACTGTGGCGGTGCAGTTTCATTTCAGCCGCATTACCATCAAGAAATTAACGTCAACTTTGTGCGGCTGCAAAGTCTCAGTTGCAAGTTCCAGCTTCTTGGCAGCTCAATCGCACTTTTGTGCCGTCTTCTTGGTTTTTAGCCGCACACAGCACAGACACAAACAGCCCCACCAGCTTCGAATACCAGTTAAGTACCCAACGAACAGTCAACCGTTGGCAACAAATACTCGCTCGTTGCTCGTAGCTTGTAGCTCACACAGCTCACACAGCTCACACAGCTCACAGCATAAGTTGATTTGTTTGGTTTAGTGAATTTATTTTAGCTCATTTTTTCTCTTGCTTTATTTTTATGTGATTTCTTCTTCTTCTTCTTCTTCAACTAGTTTTTTTTTCTCTTCTTATTGTAGAGTTTACGTTGACCTACTTTTATGCATTTCATTTCTTTTTCATTTCTTCGTTGGTCTTTCTTCTTCGTAAAAATACGTGTTTATGTTCATCATTCGAGTATGGTTTAGTATATAAATATATATCTTTGTATATGTAAATATTTTACTGAGATTTTTATGTGTATAAGTATACTATGTAAGTATATGTGGCTGTGTGTGGGGCTAAAAAAGCCGGTTGTAAGTCTGCACACTTATGCTGGTACTCATACAAACTTCAAAGTGGCTTTTGGGAACACACAGACACAGTGGGCCGAGAAGGCGAAATTGCTATGATAAAATTGATGGTGATGCAAAATATTTTACTCTATGTGTTTATGTGGAATCCCTTTGGGATCGGCTACTTTTATATATATAACCTATCCTAACCTACTAGAGCTCATGAAACATTGCACTCACTTTAGCCGAATGGGTAATAACGCGAGCCTTGGCCATATCAACATCCACCAAAATTATAGAAGAAGTATTTTCTCAATGCAGTTGCTCCCAGGCAGGGAATGTTAACCGCTCTGAGTGTATTTTTGACATTAAATAAAAATATTTTCATTAAAGTCATTCAGCCGTTAGAAGGCGGTTTAAAACTGTCCACAATCTGACCAAACGTCCATAAGTTTTTCTCAAAACCCTTATCTCTGAAATTCTTAATGCAGGTCGTCGGATGTTGTTATTGTCTAAGCCTCTGCACAAAAGGGCGCGAATAATGAGCAACTTCTAGAGTTTAGTTTTTGTTCATCAAGAGAGGGCTTTATTTTTCAGTTGCCTACTCAGTCCAAAGTAGCACCTGATGGCAAGAGTGATTTTGCTTTGGATGTCAAGACATATACCTACCTAACACTTTAAAGCTTTCAACAGTGACGTGGGTGCCAAGAGTCGAAAGCGGTGACTCTTTGTCTGATGACAGGAGATATTTCATCTTGCCCTCATTCACTACCAATTCGTTTCGTATACTTATCTGGAGAAAGCAGAGCTAATAACGTGGTTATTGACGTCAATGTTGCACGCTCTTATAGAAGATTGTATCTTCACTGTTTAGCTCTGCAGCTTGTATTATTTTATCTAGCAATATAAAAAAGAGGTAAAATGTTCGAGAGTCTACTTGTCGAAAACCTCATTTTGTATCGAACAGCTCGGGTTCTTCCCTATTTTGATTCAATTTTTAGTGTAGCTCAGCGTAAGTTTACGTATACGTTTGGAGAGATACCAGTTTCATACGTAATTTCAAACAGTTTGTTGCCGAGGTCTTCAATCTCTCCCAGAACGCTCGATAGAACAGTACATGTGATATTGACGAGGCTTTTCCGATGATAGTTGGCGCAGATTTAGTGGTCGCTTTTTTTGTAGATTGGTCTGGATTATGTTCCAATCGTTGTCCAACTATGTACTGCAAAGAACCTGATGCATACACCTGAACTGACAGTTCTTTGTCGCCGCATTTGAATAGCTCGGCCGGCAATGCATCGTCCCCTGCCGCGTTCATATTTCAGTCAGGCAATTAATATTCGAACTTCCCCTTAGTCGGGTAATGCAATTTCTGTTCCATTATGAGGAATCGAGCAGGATATCTCCTGGAGTTTAATTTCACTGCCATTCAGCAGGCTGGTGAAGTGTTCCCTCCATAAATTCAATATACTCTGACATCAGTCGGTAGATCACTCTTTGTGTCCTGCATGTGGATGCTCCGGTCTTGAAACCTTCTGTAAGTCTTGCATTTTTTTAATAGAAATTTCGAGTATTACCCTTAATGGCTAGTTTCTCAAGCTCTTCATACTCACGGATTCACGGCTTCTTAATTTTTTTGTCCATAAACGTGTCTCGCTTCATTCTTTAACTTTCGATATCTATTCGACCACGCACATGTTGCAGTCGAACGCAACTTTGCGAGATAAGCAGTTCGTTTTCTCTCTACTTCGGCACGGCTTCCCTCAATGTAACAGCTTTTCTTTTGGAGTTGTCGTAAACTAATAGTTTCGTTTACAGATATGTTCAGAGGACAGGAGTACAAGTCGAGTAAAAAACCGTTCGGACGTCCGTTATGATTGTCGCTTTTCGACTTTGAACCTTCTTTGTGTTTGTTGACGGTCGTTCTTTGTTGCACAGAGGAGGGTGCGTATATTTGCTGCTACAAGATAGTGATTCTAGTCGATGTTAGGTGCTCGGAGTGTATTCAAATTAAGAACACTGGAAACATGTCGAGCGTCTATCACAACAATCGATCGAATTCTTTGACCCGGAGATGCTCAAGTAGCTTGATAAGTTTTCTTGTGGAAAGTCGATCAGTCTCAACCAATTTGGGATGCACCATATATATCACATATAATTTCAGACATTACCAGCACTGTGCAAGCAAGTAAATGGATATACTTGTACATATTATGCTCAAGAGGCAAGACGACAAGCAAAATATATTTTAAACGAAATCGTCAACAGGTTATAAAGCCGGAATACAAATTTTCAAAGAAATGGCTTTTAAACGCATATACTAAACTAATGCAAACATAGCTACACAGTGTTCGAATTTCACTGATATCGTAGTAGATCTGCTGCAATTTTGGCGAGTGGATAGTCTGCTGCGAAGGCTTACAAATCTACTGTTGTTTGTCTTTATAAATACTAAAAGAAAACTTTTTTCTAAATTTTAATTCTCTTTTTTTCTCATTTGAAATTTAAACAAAATTAATGCAATGTCATAATATGAAAAATGCGTTCAAATTAAATTTCATAAAAAAGTGAGGTTAAATTTTTGCAGCGTTTTATAACCGGATACGTCGTAGTTTTATTTTGAAACTAAAAAAAAGGTTTCTGTTTTATTTGACAAACAATTTTTTTTACTGTTAAACATTTTCATTAAGATGAAATTTTAGCATTTATTGCGATTTTGTTCGGGGCTCGCTTGGAAAATTGGTTCGAACACTGTAGCTTTATGCTGCAGCAACAGATCAGAAAATCACAAAATTTAATACGAACAACTTGAAGACGAAGCCAAAAATGTGTGCAACCGAGTGTGTATGTATGTATTTGTATATACATATGTACGCATTTCGTATTGGTAGTGAATTTTGATGCCAATAACAAGAGAAACAACAGCAATGTTATTAAGTTAAGCTCCAACAACGACCGAATTGCTCAAAGTCAATGCAATGAAAAGGGCCATGACAGTGACACTTTAAAGTTAAAGTTGAAGTTTGAGGTTGAAGCCAACAAGTTGAATGTTGTTGTAGGTATTTACTGTTGTTTTGTCTTATTTTTGTACGTTTTTTTTTTTTTGATTTGTTTACTTTTTTAAGCATTGTTAAGCAGCATTTATCTTTCAATGATTACAAAGATGTTAAGAAACTGTAAATGTATGTGTTCATATGTGTGTTGGTATATGTATGTGTGTTGTTGGTATGTTATTGGTGGTTGCAATAAGATTCTCTTTTGGCTTCATTGTTGAACTATGCATTTAGTCGAGTTGACATGGCGTAAAAAGTACAAATGGGTAATTCTTTGGAAATGATTATCTTAATATTTAAGAAATCATACTTTTTAAATAGTATCACGCTTTATTTCTTTTAACACTATTGATTCGCTTGTAACTCACCTGATTTGAAAATTATAACGCGGCGACCGCGATAGCCTAGTGGTTAAGATTTAAAGGTTAATTACAATTCGGAAGGCCCAGGTTGGAGCAACATTCAAAATTATAGAAAATTAATTTTTCTAAGTGCGGTCGCCCATCGGCAGGGAATGTCAAGCCCTCCGAGTATATTTCTTACATGCAATAAAAGGTTCCTCATAAAAATCCATCGGCCGTTCCGAGGCGGCTTAGAATAAACTGTAGGTCCCTTTATTTGATGGTAAAAACATCAAGACGCAAAACCAAAAATTTAAGTAGGATATCGGCCAAAACTTGCTTCAGCGGTTACAAAGCTCCAAATATATATATATATATATATTTGAAGATTCTAGTACCGATATTACCTTTATCACCGAAAACCAAGCAGACATAACGGCCATATTTCGATTTTCGCTGAAGGATTTTTTTAATATAATTTTTAAGGGTGATCCATTTCGAGGTTTCCTACTTTTTAAAGAAAAAAAACACAGAAAATTCAAATTTAATGATAAATGTTTATTATCATTCGTAAGTACATTCTTTGGCATTTATTGTTTCGAATATTATCTCTTTCAAATGTAAGCCGCAGCTACGTCTCAGATGGTCCATCCGTTGAGTCCAATTTTCGATGACTCGTTCCAGCATATCAACTGGTAACAGGCGAATGGTACGCGCGGTGTTTTGCGGGATTGTCCGCAGTAAAAAGTCTAACGGTGTGATATCACACGATCTTGGTGGCCAATCGACCGGCTCAAAACGTGAAATTATCTGCTCACCGAAGTGTTCTCTCAATAAATCCATTAATTGACGCGATGTGTAGGTAGTGGCGCCGTCTGGTTGAAACAAAATGTCGCGGATATCAATTTCAGGCATCAAATAGTCGATTATCATGGCGCGATAAGAGTCGCCATTGACGGTTACGTTCTCATCGGCATCAATTTTGAAGAAATATGGACCGATGATTCCACCGGCCCACAAACCACACCAAACTGTTGCTTGTTCTGGATGAAATGGCAGCTTTTGAATCTCTTCAGATTGCTCTTCGTCCCAAATGCGTAAAGTTTGCTTGTTTGCATACCTATTGAGCCAAAAATGGACCTCATCGGTGAACAAAATTTGGCTCAAAAACGTCGGATCTTCTTGGAACATTTCAAGAGCCCATAGAGCGAAGCGATGTCGCTTGGGAAGGTCGAGCGGCTTCAGTTCTTGTACAAGCTGAATTTTATACGCTTTCAATTTAAGATCTCGACGTAAAAGACGAAAAGTCATTCCATACGTCAGTCCGAGCTGCAGCGAACGACGCCAAATTGACTCTCCACGTTCTTCGTGTACACTCTCAGCTTTCTTCACTGCGTGCTGGACGTGGTATATTCGGTCGAATATTATCCAATAAAATTATCTGATAAGGAATGCTTTATACAGGTTTTATAATGATCAATTTCCTGTATAATTTTGACATAACGTTAATATATATTACATTGCCATATGTTGCTACATAATATATATAAAAAATTAAAGAATTTCACAACCCAAACCTATGAAAGTCAGTGGTCTAGAGGTGTGTACGTTTTGAGAACCTAACCTCGACTGGGATCACTATCTTGTCGCAGCGAAGAACGCTCGTCAACAAAACAAGGAAGGCAGCTCAGACGTCGAAGAGTTGCAATCATAGTAGGCAGCCACGACTACACGACTTTCAACTCTGATTTCGGAGAGCACTTATCAGTACCTCAATATAAGGGAACTATGGAAAACAGCGTTGAGAAAATGACCTAGACACACCTCTCTTCACCGAATTTGAATCAGCATTCGATTATACGAGAAGAAGCTGCCTCTACGTCACTGTGTCTGATTTTAGTATCACCGCATAACTTACGCTGTGTAAACTGAGGCTGAGAAACATCAAAATATCAGTAAGGAATTTTAAGAACCGTTCGATACTGTACAAGATTTGAGTTTCATCTATCTGAGGCTGAACATTAACTCCAACAACAATGTCAGCCTTGAAATCCAACTCAGAATCACTCTTGTCAACAGGTGCTACTTTGGACTGATTCGGCAATTGCAAAGTAAAGTCCTCTCTCTAGAAATAGAGACCAAACTTTATAAACCTTTCATCTCTCAAATCCTATTTTATGGTGCAGAAGCGTGGACGTTTTTACCATTATATTTATCAGCTTTGGACGTCTTCCAGAGAAGGGCTTTGCGGAAGTTTTATGGCTCTTTAATATTGGCGACGGCGCATACTGCAGATATTGGAGCGAAGAGCTTTATAAGATATGCGGCGACATTTGCATAGTTCAGCGAATTAAGAGACAGTGGCTACATTGGATAGTTCACATCCTCCGAATGGACGACTACACTCGAGCCTTGAAATTGCAATACCTGGTGCTGGTGGTGAATAAGGACCTGGTTTCACTTTGATGTCTCCAATCGAAGCCAAACTTTGCTGTCTGTTTATAACCAGTGGTCTAGAGATGTACTACTACCACTACTCAACTCTTTTTTTTTTACTACTTTACGCAGCCTATTTTTAAAATATTTTTTTCTTTCTCCACCTTCTCTTACTTTACTAATCATTTCATGGATTGCCAAAATTTTGAATGCTAAATTTTTTTTTTTTCGCTGAGCACTTCGCTTTGTTGCAGTGAGTGTTGCAGTGAGCAATATGTATGCATGAAATTACCGTTAGCCTATTTGCGTCGCTTGCATTTTAAGCTCGCTCATTGCGTACTAACATACTTACAAATGTACCTTTGTATGCATGCAGTAAAACATTTAATCCGATGGTCATGACCATTGCCGTTTAACAAGGTCACCACACCAATTCACCAATTCAGCCATACAGTGGCAATTTTGAATATTCGGTTAAATACCATTTAAAAAAAGTTAATTGAGCGGAAAAATTATTTTTTTTTTTTGTTTAGACAAATTGTAATATATGTTTGTATGTGCGCCTGGCTACCTCTGTAGGCTTATTTAGCAAATTATTTCACTGCTGATTTTAAGGAAAGCATTTAATTCGTTAGCATGTTAGCGGAAAGGAGCAATTTTATGGTGTCGAGAGCCTCTGTGCCACAATATATTGATTGCAGAGTATAGTTTGTAAATAATTTGTATTTTAGCTATGAGACCTAGCTGGGGCTCATTGGTGAGACTTATATAATACCTCAAATGAAGTGGTCCAGCCATTCGAGCTTTTTGGTTGAATATTACATTGCGAATCGGTTGCAATAGTCGAGTGATTAGCATTGCATATTACAATTCAGTAGGCCTGGGTTCGAATCCAGGCTTGAGCAACAACCTAAGTTACAGAAAATGAGTTCTTCTAATTGCAGTCGTCCCTCGGCAGGAAATGACAAGTGAAATAAAAGTTCCTCATAAAAATTCATTGGCCATTTGGAGGCGACTTAGAATAAATTGTAGGTCCCTCCATTTGTGGGAGAAAAACAGCAAGACGAAAAATCCACAAATTGGAGGATGAGTTTTGCCGAAAATTTCTTCGCTCCGGTTATTTTACTTTTAAAACAATGCTAAAGAACTCACAGGAATCGTACAATTGTCTATTAAACCCATAAAAGTGAGTTGTGGTAAAAAGAAGCGTTAAGCTGCTTTTAGAATATAGCAGTAGAAGCAGGCTAGGTAACCGCTTATTGACAACTAACAGTACCATCTTTACAAAAACTACTATCTTTACAAAAATGAGTTCATGCCAATTTTATGGAATTTATTCATCGGAAATCAATACTATCGTAGACGAGAAAGGTCCCAAACTCCTGGTTGCTAGTAGCACTATTAACGGAGCCTTTCGGCATGCAAATCTCAAAGGGCAGCAAGCCAGGAATGCAGGGAGAATGCATATACAGTAGGTCATATCTAATGTGTGAGTGCTCGACGTTCGTCAAACAGAGCTTAATCTTACTAGACGAGGGAAAGCTGTAGAAACTTTGATGCGCAATGCGCAAAGAGCTAAAATGAATTTGCGAAGGCATCAATAATGTTTTTAATAACTAGAACAGAAGATAAATTGTATAAGTACATAGTTTCGATCATATGTAACAATATGGACGTGGTACCGCCTATGTGAGATTACCTACAGTCATCTAGTTCATCGTGACATAACCTATGGTTTCGGACTTGATAACTCGACCTTCCGCTAAAATACCTAAAAGGAAAACCTCCACTCACTACTTTTCCTTGAGTCTAAAACTACCTATATGATCATATGTCTGAATTTTTTTTTGCTGTGAGAAGCTCACACGGCTATATAAATGGTCGTTAAACAACATTAAAAGTTCAATCATAATCCGTGTCACTCCATACCAAGCATAGTTTCCGACAGCGGTATTTATTTCTCCTTTAACCTATCTAGTCTAAAGCGAGAGAATACAATTGAAAATTCAAGTTCTCTCTGGACGAATAAAAATTAAGCTCTACAAGTCGGCTGATCATTTCCGTCTTATATATAGTGCAGATGACGACATCCGATGAATCGGATTTAGAAATTTTGCAAAAGATTTAAAAACCTTTGCGTTTTAACGACGTCGATTACCAAAGACGATGGAATGATGAGATGAGTGAAACGTACTACATATATATACATATAAGGGGTGTTTTTTATAGAGGTATAGAACTTTAAGTTGCAATAAAACAACGATGGATTATTCGATTGACATGAATTTTATTTATCCGAAAGATAATCTTGTGGCATTACATTTTAAATATGATTTCTGGCATATGACCGCCACGGCTGGCACGGATGTAGTCCAATCTCGACGTCCAATTTTCGATGACTTTTTCCAACATTTGTGGCCGTATATCGGCAATAACACGGCGAATGTTGTCTTCCAAATGGTCAAGCGTTTGTGGCTTATCCGCATAGACCAATGCCTTTACATAGCCCCACAGAAAGTAGTCTAGCGGTGTTAAATCGCAAGATCTTGGAGGCCAATTCACAGGTCCAAAACGTGAAATTAGGCGGTCACCAAACGTGTCTTTCAATAAATCTATTGTGACACGAGCTGTGTGACATGTTGCGCCGTCTTGTTGAAACCACATCTCCTGGACATCATGGTTATTCAATTCAGGAATGAAAAAGTTAGTAATCATGGCTCTATACGGATCACCATTGACTGTAACGTTCTGGCCACCATCGTTTTTGAAAAAGTACGGACCAATGATTCCACCAGCCCATAAAGCGCACCAAACAGTCAGTTTTTCTGGATGTAACGGTGTTTCAACATACACTTGAGCATTACTTTCACTCCAAATGCGGCAGTTTTGTTTGTTGACGTAGCCTTTCAACCAGAAGTGCGCTTCATCGCTAAACATCGCTAAAATGGACGTAGTGCGCGATACGTTTTCCGCACAGAACCATTATTTTCGAAATAAAATTGCACTATTTGCAAGCGTTGTTTAGGCGTGAGTCTATTCATGATGAATTGCCAAACCAAACTGAGAATAAATCACTTAACAGCTGTTAAATCGGTCGCCATCTTGAAAAGAAATGCCAACTTAAAATTCTATACCTCTATAAAAACACCCTTTACATATAAAGTTTATTCTAAGCCGCCTCCGAACGGCCGATGGATTTTTATGAGGAGATTTTTATTTCATGTCAGAAATACACTCGGAGGGCTTGACACTTACTGCCGTATTACTGGAATTCTTGACATCCCCTGCCGACAGACGACCGTAATTAGAAAAATCAATCTTCTATACTTGTAGATGTTCGTTGGACCAGGACTCGAACCTCCGAATGGGACTGCTAACCACTTAGTTCAACGAATATAGAGATAAACGAAAAGCTTCAGCTTTGAGAATATTAAAGTAGTATCCGCTAATAGAAGCAGCGGAAGTGAAAAACTTACACCCTTTTGGAAATGGCAAGTGGAGATGGACCTATATTCACTTGTTGCCTGAAATTGGAGTCGAACTATGAAAAAAACAGTAACTACAGTTGTGCTATTATTTATTCGGCTATAATGACATAAGAAGAAGAAAATGAATTTACTCGCTCTAAGGGATGCCTGTCGTAAGAGGTGACTAAAATCGAATAGCACCTACGACAGTCGGGTCTTGAAAACCAATTTAGAGGATATTTCTACGGTTACAACAACAAGAGCAAGATGAGATGTACAACGACATTTATATCGATTATTATAAAGTCCAGCGGGGTGAACGGTTTTTTTTCTATATACAAAATAATTCCTACGAAACTCTGTTGAAAAGTTTTGGATTTTTATGTTGGAAGTTGAAGAAGTTTTGAAGTCCAGACTTGCTACGTGCAATTTGGTTTACTTATTTTAGATACTGATTCATTTTTTCTTTGCTTCCCCTTCTCATTTTTCTTGTTTTTCACTTTTTGTGGTCGTCACGTCAGCAAATTTTCGCTTTCTTCTACCCTTTTTTCTTACCTGCTCGCACTTCTTGTACCTTCTAGCTTTCTAAGAAACATTGCAACTCGCTAGTAGTGGCAGTTATAATTGTTTTGTTTGTATGTATTTTCGTCACAATTGCACTTTCTTTTGAGCAAGCTAAGCCTTTATCGCGACGACGACGTCGACAAGATGGCATTGCAGGTCGACGACAACAAAAAACAAAGAAGAAAAAATAATCAGTAGTTGACCAAAGTCAAAGTCAAAGCCAAACTTAGTGGTAATACACTATTCACATTCATATATAAACCCATAGAAATACATATAAATACTCGCAGATACTAGTACGGTCGCCACGTATCGCGGCAACAGTCGCGCATGTGCTATCCATACAAAATTAGTTTACTACTAAATTAGTTTACATTACTACACAAACAAATGTGTATGCATATGCATGTATATGTATGTATCTACACATATTGCTTGCAATCACATTTGTCGTTTGCAATTTGTTCTATTTCATTGCACGCTCTTCATTATGTGTCTTCTCTGCCTCTCTCCTTCTATACCTCAACAGTTGTTATAGCTGTTGTCATTTTAGGTTTACAGTTTTAACATTTTTAGTGCACCACGGCATGCGAATAGTATTATAATTTGTACTCCTCTATTCTACACACCTTTTCTTTTCCTCTTCTCCCCCATTTTCTTCAACTGTGAATAGTCATATTTCCATTGCATATTTCTACACGGCCTTTTGTGTTGGCCAAGTCCGTGTGTTGGTTGTCACATTTTCTACATTTTTAATGCCACTTAATATTGCAGTTACGCATAGTACTCATTCTTTGTTGTTATTGTAGCAATATTAAAATTCATACACACGACGACACTTTTAATTTGGGGCTCTAACGCGATGGTCATGAAACAGCAACAGATAGAAGCTTTGGTTAGATAGGCTTTCAGTTTTTTGCATATTTACTTTTTTTACTACTATACAACAATATATATATAGGGTGATCCATTTCGAGGTTCCTTACTTTTTTAAAGAAGAAGAAAAATACAGAAAATTTAAATTTAATGGTGAATGTTTATTATTCGAAAGAACATTATTTGCCATTTATTGTTTGAAGATTATCTCTTTCAAATGTTGGACGCGGCCATGCCTCAGATGGTCCATCCATTGAGTTCACTTTTCGATGACTCATTCGAGCGTTTCGACTGGTAACTGGCGAATGACACGCGTGATGTTTTGCTCCAAGGCCTGAATCGAAGCGGGATTGTCCACATAGACTTTAGACTATACATATCCCCACAGGGAAAATTCTAACGGTGTCATATCACCCTATTTTGGTGGCCAATAGACCGGCCCAAAACTGCTGAAATTATCTGCTCACCGAAGTGTTCTCTCAATAAACCCATTGATTGATGCAATGTGTGGGAAGTTGCGCCGTCTTGTTGAAACCAAATGTCGCGGATGTCAATTTCAGGCATCAAATAGTCGGTTGTCATGGCGCGATAATGGTCGCCATTGACGGTTACGTTCTCACCGGCATCATTTTTGAAGAAATATGGACCGATGATTCCACCGACCCACAAACCACACCAAACCGTTGTTTTTTCTGGATGAAATGGCAGCTCTTGAATCTCTTCAGATTGCTCTCCGTCCCAAATGTGGCAATTTTGCTTGTTTGCATACCTATTGAGCAAGAAATGGCCTCTTCGCTGAACAAAATTTGGCTCGAAAACGTCGGATCTTCTTGGAACTTTTCAAGAGCCCATAGAGCGAAGCGATGTCGCTTGGGAAGGTCGAGCGGTTTCAGTTCTTGCACAAGCTGTATTTTGTACGCTTTCAATTTAAGATCTCGACGTAAAGTCCGCCAAGTCATTCCATACGTCAGTACGAATTGCTGCGAACGGCGCCGAATCGACTCTCCACGGTCTTCATGTACACTCTCAGCTACGACCACTATATTTTCTTCAATGCGTGCTGGACGTGGCGAATATTATTCAAAATTAATGCTGGGTCTCAAGATGGCTGATGGTGTTGCGAATAGTACGCTCAGTAGGTCGATTACGTTGACCCTAAGTTGAGCGAAGCGCGCGAAACACATTCTTTACAGAACGCGAACAGCTTGACTCGATTCACGCGTAATCTGTCAAAAAAATGCTATTGAAAAAATTACATCTATTTGGATCACCCATTATGTATATGTGTGGATATGGCACTTTGTAACTGCAGAAGCGATTTTCGGCCGAACTTCTCCTCCAATTTGTGGTTCTACGTCTTGATATTTTTACCAACAAATGGGGGAACCTACAGTTTATTCTAAGCCATCTCGAAACGGATTTTTATGGGAAGCTTTTTACTTCATGTCAGAAATACACACGGAGTTCTTGACGGGAGTTTGGTGACAATTCAAGTTCAAGTTTCTTAGCTTGGACTATTTGCTATTATTATTTTATGTTTGTATTCTTTGTACATATACATACAAACAGCCAGGTTCACTTGATTAGAGACAGTATTTTTTATGAAAAGAAATTATGATTAAAACTATGGTATTTAACTTAGCAAGGAAAAATTGCCGCGTACTTCAAATATATATATATATAATATATAATATATATATATATATAATATATAGTATATATATATATATATATATATATATATATATATATATATATATATATGCTTCATACGAAAATACAAAAACAATGACAGACTATTCCAGTTAAAAGTGTTTGATAGCCATAAAACTACTTGCTTCTCCAATTTAATGCTCAATTTATTGGTGCACTTGAACAGCGGCTTTTATTTAATGAAAGTAAAAAGAATTATAAGAATACTTTGTTGGTTTATTCGCACTTATTTTTGAGATGTCAATATATTGTGCTGTCCCCTTTTCATATATTACAACATAAAAGCAAATTAAATTACAACCATATAGCTTTAAGAGATTTAAGTTCAAAGCTTTTGGTTTAAAATTGCTCTCCATTCCCATAAATCATAAATGCAGTGCTCCCCCATAGGTTTCAAATTATATTGAGATCTGAGGTATGTATATGGCGGACTCGCTAATGATGTTACGCTTTACGACCATAACCATTTTTTTACCACTCTGGCAAGATGTATTGAAGATCCATTAAATAGATTCAAATACCTTTAAAATTTCAGTAAAAGAATATTCCAAAAGCATCTGGAACCTGTTTTCGGTCAGTTTAGAATGTAAAAGTTTCAAATTTGGTAGAATATTTCGCACCACACCATATCACTACCTTGGCGGTTGTAATGTCCACTCAAGTACCTCTCTGCCTTCCTTAAATCGTATAAATAATAGCAGTGTTCATTCTCACCAACTCGACTGAAGTGATTCGCGTCACTAAATACAACTCTTTTCCACACCCCGGAGTCTGCATTTCTAATATAGCCACAAGTCAAGCGGTGCCTTGTGAATTAGAGGTGTCGCTGCTTGATAGACTCATTAAAACATGTTTTATTTTAGATTTTCTTTTATATATAAGATTCGGAGCTTACAATATAGTCCTTCACTCCAATGACTTGCTAGTTTTGATACCCGAAAACACTTTAAGTTTAGACATAATAGCGCATAAATAGCATAAATAAAATCATTAGATGATTTTTCTTCGAAGTCAAAGTCATCGCAGTCCTGTCTTTGTAACTTTTGCCTAAGCTTTACCTTGTCTCTTAAAATGGTCAGAAATATTTGACTGTAATCAAATATATTTGGCGACTTTTCACTGGAAAGACCTTCAAAGGAGGCGGTGTTTGGAGCTCATCTGCTGGGGAGTCTCTTGAGATACTTATGAATAAACACTTCGCTGGTAGTCAGCAAACTGCGGTAATGGATGTTCAACCAGAACTATTTACAAATACAGCAGATCAATCCGGTCTCATAGTAAGGATGAAGAAAATTGCATATTTCTTAACGTTTAACGGTGGATCGGGATGAAATTATTCCTATAATGCTACAGAAGCTAAATGAACCAATGATTTAAAGGCTTGAAAAGATCCACACCACCTGTCTTACATCCTAAGAGGCTAAAAAGGAGTCAAGATGGTGTTCCCACCAAAACTTTAGATCTTTAAGCCTCACCTCCCCCTTGCTGAAGATTCTAGAAAGGCTAATAGATATACACATAAGATCCATCAAAGTGAATACCTTATTCACTACCCAACATGCATATTTCAACAGAAGCTTCTCTACACGAGGTGATGAATGTAATTATAATAATCAATTGGTTGAGATTGATACCAAATTGAACTGGAAAATGAACATTGTAAAACGAATAAAGAATGTCGTGCAAAGAGAATACGTAGCAAGACAATACTCAGCTGGAACTGGGGTCTTAAACCGTATTTAGTCATGTGAATGTATCATCATTTGACTAATTCCTACATATGAAGCATTGGTTTGGTGACCACTAGTTAAGGAACATTAAAATATAAGAAAATTAAATGGAACACAGCAAGTAGCTTTTGCAGAGGTAAATGAGGCTATGAAGTCATGCTTGTTGCATGTTATACAATAAGAAATAAGTAGTTGGGAGTGGGTGGTTAAAATCAAAAGAGTTATGGACACAGCGATATACTGTGTATTAGAGTATATTCTTCCAAGGTTGGATTTCGATAGATACTTTCAGCTGGGGATATAGAATGGTGAATGGAGAGGAGATCTAGTAGGGGAGGAGGATATCATCTCAATCAACACCGACGGAGCCGAAAAGGACTGCGGAGTAGGGGCATCTCCCTCTATCTCTCTCTCTCTCTCTCTATCCGTCTAACAAACTCAGCTATCATCTTCCAAGCGGAAGTACTACGAAGTACTAGATATAGAGGAGACCTGTGGAGCTCTATGATATACCGACGGGAGTATACAGAAAGCAAACATATACACAGACAGCCAGGCGGCAATGTTGGTCTTATCGTCCCTAAAGATAAATTCCATCATAACCAAAAATTCCAGGTAGGCTTTGAGCTGAATGGCTGATCAAGTCCACTTGCCAATAATCTGGGTTCGAGGTCAACATCTGGGTTCGAGGTCAACATCACAACAGTAACATTTTCGGCCTAGCAATGAAACTCTCCCGACGAATCCGAAGCAGCATACCATGTCCACTAGGAATGATCAAGGGAGAGATATATACAATTTTGAAAACTTTTTGTTTTGAGTTCTCCATTAAATTTTTGATAAAGTTATGAGTTTCGTGAATATATAAAAACGGTACACGATATTGAAAAAAAGTCTGAAACCCAATTTTTCAAATTGATTTTATATTATAAATTTATCCTTGATATTCGAAGCATATCGGATTACAGTTTTGGTAAAGAGATAAACAATTTTTTCGAAAAATCATCTTTTCCGATGAAGCTCGAACAACGCTGCCCCATTTAGGGTTCGGGAAATTCACACGTAACACGAAAGAGCCAATACATCCTCGACTAGTGGCTTTTTGGCGCGGCATATGAATCGCCGACATCACAGTTCCGTTTTTTTTTTTCGAAAATGAGGAAGGAGCTGTCGTTATCTTCATTCCCGATTGTTGCCATGCCATGCTCACAGATTATTTGTTTGCAAATGTTGAAGAGAATGACATGGTTTCAACAGGATAGAGCTAGGTGCCACACATCCCACGTTACAATCGATCTGTTGTGCACGGTTTTCGAAAATCGTATAATTAACTGGAATAGCGAAGTCAAGTGGTCGTCTCGCATCTGCGATTTGACTCCGCTGGAATATTTTTTTTGCGGCAAGCCGTTAAGGATAAGTGGTACGTCAATCATCCAGATCCGATTCATAACTTGATACAAGAAAATGAAGTAGTCATTGCAGCCATAGAGTGACACACAAACGAAAATGTGTTGAATAATGGGAACGATAGAATGAGCTACTGCAAGGCAGCTGCGGTAGCTATGTGAGAGAAGTGATTTTTGAGTAAATTCTCTAAAAGAAAAATCATTAAAAAATATTTATTCACCCATTTTTTAAAACAATTTCACTACTCTTATTTCGAAAAATGATAATAGTGGAAAAATAATATAGCAACTGAAAATAGATTTGCTGATGACGATGATATTATTATTATATTTTTAATATTTTTTTAAAAGTTGGTTTCAATCATTTTCAGATCAAAATTTTGAAACAAAATTATCTACAATGGAATTTAGTTAATAAAAAATTTATTTCAAATTATTAAAAGCTTCAAGCTTTTGACGTTTTACTGCGCACTGCTTTGTTGCTTGTTGCTTGTTCTTTTTCTTTTATATTGTTTTTGTACATAAGACGCACGACCTCATTTCATTTTGTATGGCCAACAATAGTAGCAGCAACACGTTGGCAACTAAAAATGAACAGCAATGAGGAAAGCAAGTTAGCAACAACAATAAGCGCATAAATACATATACATACAAAACGCAAATTACAAGCAAAGCAAAATGAAGAAAGAAATGGAAAAAATGCTAGCCAGCACTTACACTGGCACAAATACATGATAGGTATATGTGTATGTCTGTTTTGAAAAAATCACAGCAATATACACAAGCCCACGGTTAGACACGGGTATCGTGCGGGCAGGTGGGTAAGCAGTCAACCAACATTGTTGTTCTACTTTGAATTTCACTTTTAAAAATGTGCACGCGCAGTCGGTCTCGCAGCCCACTCCGCCACACCTGCCACGCATACGCAAGACCGCAAACTGCTACTCTCACTCCTCTTTCTCCTCCCATTCCTCTTTCACCTATACTATCTCCTCTTCAGCTACGCTACGCGACTCCATGCGACTCGTTTGTTGTGTGGTGTTGTGCGGCACTTGCTGATGGCGTGTTCTGGTTATTTTATAACTCGTCGATTGTCGGTGTTGTAGTTACTAGCTATGGCTGATATGTTGTTGTTGTTGTTGTTGCTGCTGACTGTATTGCTGTAACGCCATCACGTTCCAATGCACCGTTTGCCAAACGCTCACTACACACACAGCACACACATACACATACATACATGTGCTCACACCATATGCCGCGACCGCCGCAATAAACTCCTTATTCTTCTCACAAGCTCACACACACACACACACATACCCATACATACCAATTCCACACTCACTCTCTTTTCGCTTGACATCATTACATCGTGATTGAATGCCGCGCCGCGCATACAAACACCAAACTGGACGTGAAGGCAGCACGCAATTTAGGTTAAACTGCCAATTGACTGAATGACTGAATGACGACTGCGCCGCTGGTTATTACTTGGTTATATTGCTTGTTGCTTGTGTGGCTGACTGTCTGCTGGCCAACTGGCTAACTGGTTAACTGGCTAACTGGCTGGTTTCACACAAAGTGATTACAATTGATTGTCTGCCGATTTGCTGTAACTCTTTCCACCCCAAAAATGGTATGCAAGTGTGTAAGTAAATAAGTAAGCAATTGACTCCTTTGAACAGGAATTGCTCTTTGAAGCTCAACAAGTTTGTCGCTTAAGTCTTTTGTTGGCCAATTGCGCTTTGCTGGTCGTATATGTAAGTAATCGTTTAGCCATACATACATATGTACATAAAAACATACTTTCATACCTATGTATGTACATATGTTGTATATTTATTTATACCTGGCGGCACGGATCTTATGTTTTCCGCTGAAAATCTCAAACAAATAATTATACGTTATCTTTATAAGACATATATAAGTAGATATAAATATATATATATATGCATTGCCTTTGCGGATATTGTGTCATGAATCAGAGGGCAAAAAATTTAAGTAAAAGTAACAGAAATCATTATTTATGTACTTTGCCAAAGTATAGGGAAGTGTAATTTATCTGGGTTGCTGCCCTTTTTCGAAATTTTTTTATTTTTGTTGTTGCATTTTTCAGATATTGGCATTGATAAAGCTGCATTTATCTGCACGAAATATGTATAATGCAAGTTTGAAAATTGAAATAATCAGCTTGTACTGCAAATTTCACTAGATGCCATTTCTGTTGCGTTCATCGATATTTTAAAATTTTTTTAAAATCATTTCTGCAGGACTTATACTACTAATTTTAATAATTGCTTAACAATTTTCACTTAGGATTTGTGGTATCAATAGAGCACAAATAAGCATAAGATCACTATTCGGCTTATCGTCTAATCAATCGTCATGTTTTAACCAAAAAATTCGCATATTGGAATGAAAACAAAAAAAATCATAAGTTCGCACTTATAATCGCATACTCTCCTTAAATCAATAACAAATCTCGATAATGTAGTTGAAAGCTTAACAATATTACTACAATTGGCAGCGAAAATCTCAATCGAAGCTATCGAAGATTATTATGATTATTATAAGCCACGTAAAGATCAATTTCGGTACGCTCATAAAGGCTTATTTGCTTAATAACGATATTCACCAAACTCTTCAAAAGCACTTTTTTTTTAAATGCAACAGATTTTACCAATTCGGCTATAGAAAAAAGCACAACACAATAGATCAGGTACATAGAATACATAATACAATACCCCTGCGGGTTAGGGGGTTCAAGAATTTAGCCGCGATAAGGCCTGCATGTCGGGTCTTGGGGAATCGGAACATAAGATCAATCGAAAGTAAGCAATATTATGCTACTGTGTTCCTCGATGTTGCTCTGGTATTTGATATAGCTTGGCTAACTGAGAGGTACGCTTCCTGCGAATATTTACTTAAAGGCTTTCCTTATTCGCACAATTTCGAGTTAGACAAAAAGCTTACACTACTGACGTTTAGGGCCAGTCTTATATTTAATAAATACAAGCAATCTTCCCACAAGACAATACCTCGTCACATCAACTTTTGCGGATGTTACAGCATAATAAAATTGGCTAACTACATGAAGAATTAAAGTCAATGAGTCTAAGTGTATACAAGTAACATTTACTCTAAGAAAATACACATGACCTTCAATATCTATAAATTCTAATATAATAACGCAGAAAGAATTCGTTATTGGATCGAAGAATTACTTGAAAAAATCACATAGATAAAAGAAAGGATCACCCCAACTAAAGTGAAAAGTGCGAGTTGACATTAGATTAGAGGTCTTAAGCAGGGACCTTAAATAACGTTTATCTGTATTTTCTTCAATAAAAAACAAATCTTTCACTTAGGAAAGCCGCATGTGCAAACAAATTTTACCAGAAGGTTTCCAATTGCGTTCTCTTTTCATATCCGAAGCGATTTATTATTTCATGATTTTTATAATTTCCCTTAGTTGATAATAATTATATTTCGAGTTTTACTTAAACGCTCAAACAATAATCATTATTATTGAGAACGAAAAGATCTCCCTCAGAGAATTTATTACCTATTTTTTTTCGCCCAAAATATCGCTCTACCTTAGATAACTTCTTCTCAATCTTTTACTTTATAAAGTCGTATAGCAACTTTTTCGAGAATCTTCGTGTAAAAATATATTCCGAGCCAGTATCCGTTGTTTCGATCCCTGCTATAAAAAGATCCCTGCCAAAGAGGATGTGGTGATCTATGAAGCAGCACTCAATTCTACCATTTTTCTTTGTTGTATAACAATATTCAATTCAAAAACAAACAAAAAGGCCTCTGCAACTTACAACGATCTTCTTAAAAGTTTATAACAGCAGAACTACGCGAAGAGATTAAAGAGAATGGACTTAAGATTGATCGGTGATTAAGGCTTTGACGTATTGATACTTTCCTTTTTCTTACCGCTGAAGCGATTTTCAGCCGAGCTCCTCCTCCAATTTGTGGTTTTGCGTCCTGATGTGTTTACCAACAAATCTGGGGACCTACAGTCTATTCTAAGCCGCCTCCGAGTCTCCGAACGGTTTGATGGATTTTTATGAGGAGATTTTATTTCATGTCAGAAATACACTAGGAGTGTTCGACATTCCCTGCCGGGGGGGGATCGCCATTAGAAAAATTAATTTTCTATAATTTTGGATGTTGATCGAACCTGGGCTCGAAACCAGGCCTTCCGAAACTCGGCAATCGCGGCCAGTTTATCTGACTTTTCATTATCTCCTTGCATTATCTTACATATTTAGACTTTGCATTGACATATTTGGCTTCCTACAACAAATCTAATAGATACCTCTGTTAGAGCCAATAGATTCCTAAAGTTAAAGCTACCTTGATTACTGGCACGATCCCAGCCTCGTATTTGAACCCAACAGCATAAATAAGAATATCTTCAGTATTACCGGCGGCCTCTTCTAAGAAGGAGGTTTCCGTTCCTTGGTTGCACGTTTATGTATGTTTAGGTCGAGCTCTGTTATAATTTTATGTACCGGTTCCAGAGGTTTAATGCGGCAATTTTTTGTCTTTACGACCTATGCATCATATGGGGCCGCAGGTTATTCTGGGGGACTTCCAAATTCGATAATGATTTGAAGCAGAAACGCTGGCATTTGGCGAAAAAATTTGCTGTTCTAGCAGGACAATTCACAGGTGCATACGTGTATAGTCACCATGGCAAAACTTCGTAAATTGGGCTACGAACTGCTACCTCATCCAACACATTTTACAGATTTAGTCTTCTTCAACTATTTCTTGTTTCCAAACCTGAAGAAATAGCTAGTCGCTAATAGCGAGACGAATTTGTAGACAAAAAAAAGGCACTGAAATGCGTGTGTATGAAGAGCTTGAGAAGCTGGCCGAAAAGGGTAATGGTCGAAAATTATATGAAAATATGCGGCGACATACACAAGGTTTCAAGACCGGAGCATACGCATGTAGGGACAAAGAAGGTAATCTGGTGACAGATGTCCAGACCATACTTAGTGTATGAAGGGGACACTTCCCCGGCCTGCTGAATGGCAGTGAAAGTGAAACACCCAGAAATGGTGAACCTAATGACGATGATAAAGATGTTCCATCACCCGACTATGACGAAGTTTGAATAGCGATTGCCTGCTTAAAAGAATAAAAAAGCGAAAGCATGCCCGGCAAATGGAATCTAACTACTTTAAAATTGTAGTGAAGTCAGTGAAGGTTATGTACTTTCTGATAGACAGAATCTTCCTAAATATTCTCAAATTTTTTAGTCTTATTATGAAATTTACAGCAGACCATAGATGCTTTACACATACATTTCTTCGACTTCTGTGACCAGCTTAATTTTTTCTAAAGAATGAGACCCAGGTATTTTGCAGACTGAATAACGCGCAGCTATAATTCTGTGAGTACTACTGTTGAAAATTTTGGAGCGATATGTCTTCCAATGAAGAGAAGTAACTGCTTTTCAAATATGTTAATAAAAATGTTATGTACCGCTTACGAATTTGTTTCCTTTTTGAAAAAATGAGATCTCCAAAATCAACAATGAAGGCCTCGAAACTACTATTCCTATGATGGTCGCACAATTTAATATACTACCACGCGGAAGGTCGAGAGTTCGAACCATGGCCAGAGTAAAATCTAAGATTATAGAAACTCAATTAAAAAATAATACATTTTTCTAAATTCGCTTGCCCGTCGTCAGAGAAGTCAACCTCACCGACTGTGTTTCTGACATTTAATAAAAATCTCTTCATTAAAATCCATTAACCGTTGGAAAACCATCAAGACACACACCATACATTGAAGGAGGAGGAGTTCGGCTGAAAATTCTTCAGCGTCATTATATATAAATATATATAATTCAGAAATATGTATTTTGACTTTTCGTTTTCTATTCTTTAAATTTGAATTTTTGGTGTAAGGTCACCCTATTCCCTTTCTTATATCTTACTTTTCTCCTTAACATTCATTGTTGCTACCATTCCTACCTCTAAAAACTATCAAATGTGCTATTTCCGTCAGACAGCAGCCGATAGACACATAAGAAAACATTTTAGAAACAACTTATTTGGAAGGTGTAAATTGAACGATATATTTTGAAACCAAATTTAAACAACCTATTTGCTAATTGTAATTCAAAATTTCGAATTTGTAATTCAATAACAAGGCATTAAAATCAAAGTCGTCATTTCATCATCTCAAACTGTTTTAATAAAACCCACTGTAATACCTTATCATTTGTTATGTAAAATTATTTAATATATTTAAGATTGTACGAGGTGTGTTCAAAGGAAAAGGTGAATTTTGAATTTTTTTTGAAGTACTTATTTATTCGTCAATATCTGTTTTGTCTTCTTTATTGATCTCATCAAACGCTTTCATTTCATTGGTTTCTTCAGTTTTGGGTATAGGAAAAAGTCGCAGGAAGCCAAATCTGGTGAATACGGTGGTTGAGGCATGATTACGGTTTTTTTTTGGTCAAAAAACCACGAATAAGTATTGATGTGTGAGCTGGTGCATTATCGTGATGCAGAATCCACGATTTGTTTTTCCACAATTTCCATAGTTTGAGCTGTATTGCTTCACGCAAACGTTACATAACTTCCTTGTAGTGTTCCTTATTAACTGTACGACCTTTTGGCAGGAACTTATGATGCACCACACCATTATAATCAAAGAAAACAATGAGCAAAACCTTCACCTTTTCCTTTGAACACACCTCCTATAGAGAATTTCAATGATTAATTTCGCATCAAAAATCCTTGAAAATTTATCATTAAAAATGTTTTTTAAAATGAAGTAACTATTTTCAAGCCAATTTATATATTAACTTGTAGGAATTCCAGAATTATTATATTTTTTCTCACATCTGAAACAAACTTGCCCCTTTCTAAATGAAAAGAAGAATCGAAAGCTGTATTAGTTGATTCCGTGAAGAAAGAAAATCGCGACCACGACTAAAGTAAATATAAAGTATCTATATAAATATTATTTGTAAAGAAATACCTAGTTATTTAAGTATATATTTTTTTATTAAAAAAAATGCAATTTCTAATAAAATCATAAAATTCCTAATAAATAGCAAACGATAACAGTAGAAAATGTAAACACAAAGATAAAAATACATACAGTGGCGGACAAAAGTCTAAAAACACCTCCTGTTTTCGTTGAATTGAAAGTCCAAAAGATTTATTGGAAAATTTAACGATACAGTTTATTTCAATTATTTTCCTTTATCACAAAAAACGAACAAAAATATTTTTTTTAACATGAAATAGTAAAGCTATAACAAAAAAAACGTAAATACAACAATGATAAAAGTCTACAAACAGTACATACGTAACTTAACTTAGCGCACAAACTTTGGTTAATATCAGGTAACATGATTTTTTTTAGTATTTAATTGGTTCATCAAGCTTCAATGAGATGTTCTTTGAGTAACGCTGGGCTGGAAATCTGATTTTTTTTTCTAATTTTTCGCTCAAAAAACTCTCAGACATATTCAGTAACATTCAAATCTGGGCTTTCAGGTGGTGTGTCCGTTGCTTGGAGCATGATAAAGCAATCAATCCTTAACAATATGGACCGTATGCTTTGGATCATTATCCTGTCCAAAGATCCAGCTTGCGCCAAGCTCCTAACTGTCCACCGAAGGCTATAGAATAGCTTCCAACAATGACTTATATTTCAACCGATCCATATTACCCTCAATAAAAACAAGCTTTCCAACTCCAGATTCCGCAATCGCTCCCCCAAACCATTATGTTGCCGCCACCATGCTTCACTGTTGGTAATATATTTTTGGAGTTAAGTGCAGTATTTTATTTTCTCCAAATGTTTGCTCTACCATCGCTGCCAAATATATTGAACTTCGATTTGTCTGCAAACAAGACTTTTTGCCAAAAATCCATTCCCTTGTCTAAATGTGCTTTAGCGAACTCCAAGCGAAGTTTACGATTTTTTTTTAGAAATAAGAATCTTTTTACGTGGCATTTTACAGTGTAAGCTGTTGTTGTTCAAGGCTCTTCGAATTATTCTTAAATGGACACACTTTTTTGATGAGTTTGCGATATTTTTGATTAATTTTTGAGCAGTAACTTTAGAATCATCATTCACTTGCTTCAGAATAAAGTTGATATCTCTTCAAGTTAGCTTCTTCGGGCGGTCAACACGCGGCTTTTTTTCGGTGGATTCATTTTTTTCAAAGTTTTTTACAATTGTCTGTACCTTTGATGGACTTAAGATTAAATGTTTTTTTAAATTTCACCATAAGATTTTCTGTGCTGAATAACCAAGACTCGTACGTCAATGGATATTTCTTTTCACGGAACCATTGTTGATGCCAATGTGTTTAAATCACAATTAAATTCAATACTAGCAAATTAGAAAACATAATTTAAAAAAAATAGTAAAAAAGGGTACCTAACCGTCACAACAGCACAACATATCGACATAATTGCTAGGAAAGCTGTATGTAGATTTTTGTCAAGAAAATTTTTGCTTTTTTTCACCATAATTGTTTTATTTTATGTTAGAGAATGGATTTGTTTTAATATATATAATGAGAAAAGGATTTAAAATAAAACTGTATACCTACATTTTTCAGCAAAGCGATGGTACTTTCTACACAACCAATGCAGGCGGTGTATGTAGACTTTTGTCCGCCACTTTATACATGAAAAAATAGGAAAAATACCAACAGTTTGGTTTATTAACTAAAATCACAACAACTAAAGCAAATAAACAAATAGACTGCCGTTACAAATGATCACATTGACCATCAAGCACGTTTGCTTTGTAGCAAAGGCAGAGGCAGTGAAAAAAAATATGTGCAAAACGATTTAAAAAATATATATGTATATATAAATATATGAATGTATTGTATTTACGAGTATATATGTGTATTAATATTAATACCAATATATATGAAAACGCCTGTATATTGAAATGACAGCAAAAATCGCAATCACAAAAAAGCCAATAGAAATACACATACATGCATACATACAAAAGTAGTTGGTAAAATGGAGTGCGGTCTCATCGTCGCTGCTACTTTCACCCAAGGTCATTGTGTTTTGAGCTGCGCAGCACCAGTAGCAAAGATACAACACTGAACTATAGTCTCATAGTATGATGTTGTTAAGCTTCAATGTGATTGCTGGTTTTCATAGTTGGACTCACCCGAATGTCCGTAATGCCGACTGAATGACTAACCCACTGATTAAGCTGAAAAAGAGCAAGCTAGCCTGAAAGCATTGGAAGCTAAGCATTGGAAGCTTTCAATGTACGCTTTGTGTTCGTCGCTATGTTTGCTGTGACATTGATTTCGTTTTCTTTTTTTCTGCTGCAACAATAATTATTGCGCTGTTAAGGCAATTGTGGAATAGTGTAGAATTGTAATTGCAATACTTAAATAAGAGGCGGATATACAAGTACAAGTAAAACTGTATGTGTTACTGTACGCCAGAAGTCTTTAGAAAAAGTCTCAGATAATTTCATCAAATCCTGCATGGGCCAATCAAAATTGTAGGTGCGTTCAAGTGGTCCATAAAAAGTATCTTTGGTCATATTGCTGAAAAATATCGCTTTATTGCGCGTTGTGACAAGATGTTCGTTCACCGCGGGAAACGACAGTACCCTGCGACAAATTCCCTCTCCAACCACCACATTTGCGCTCGTTTATTTGACTTCAGGTTTCAGGTTGTTCTTCCCCGTATACAATTTCGACAGAAGTCGTTTGAAGATACGCCCAACCTGTTTAACTACCTGCCCAATAGAGCGCATCGTCGTAAGAAGAACCTTAATTGCAGACGTCTTTCTTTTTAGTGCGATAAGCTCTGGTACCCTTCTTAATCCCATGATGTCCATATCCTCGTGATCACATTGCAGCAATTGAGACTTTTCGACTTTAAGTAAGAATATTTCATGAATATATATTTTTTATCTAACAAGTGCGCAGTGATATATCCAAACTCTTCCATGATGACCAAGTGCAAGCTCGTCCACCATCTCAATACCGGTCTATCACTGTGTTCAGGCATCTATACTACTAAGTACTATAACTTAATTCGTGCGGTTTGGCAAAAGGTGGTGTAATTTGATTAGTTACCGACAACAACTGATAAAATTTAATCGATCGATTCCGGAAAACGCTCGTAATTTGCTACATCATGACATCGCTCGACCGAGTTACAATACCGGTTAAAAATATTTGAAAAACAGCAGCTGAGAAATTGTCGAACGCACTCACTGGAATACTGGTTCACTTAAGAAGAGCGTATCAAAAATTTGTTAGATTCACTCGTGACCGCCAAGTCGACGCAATTCTTCTGGGATAGAATTCACAAACTGCCAGAAGATGGGAAAGCATTACAGCTTTAGATGGGCAATAGCCTGAATAATACTATTGTACATGTTCTCTTAAGTAATGATTCAAGTTTTGGAAAAAACCGCTGTTATAGACCCAATAGGTTGCTAATACCAAGCTCCTTCGAGTAGACTCCGCCTCCAACCCTATTACCTAGTTTCACACATACGAATAAAAATGCATCGATTGTGTATTTGCTGGTACTATCCTCTTCAATTGTTCCATCATCTGCACTCCATAAAATTTAGAGGTGGTTGATTTTTTCTCAAGTGTTGGCCACCACTACGTAGAGAAGTAATATGGCATATTTTCGGCCAATCGCGTTTTTGCAAGTATAGAGGACGATAGGTACTTTACACATACGTTCCTCCAAGTTTTACGACCAGCTTAATTTTTGATTAGAATGATTTGTACGTATATCCTGAGAGAACTGGTGTTGAATTGAAATTGAAATTTTATATATTCTAATGAAGTGAGCAAGCTCAGTTTTCTGTGGGTTAATGTCTAAGACCGCCCTGCATAATATCACATAAAGTTTGTAGGAATTTTCCATTCACAATAAGCGCGAGATCTTCCGCATACGTTATGACTCTGCATCCGCCTCCTCGCACATGTCCTGCAACAGAGCAATTGGCGTATGGGAGAAATTACCCGAGTGTCGACGCGGAATGTCAGGATAGAAATAATTGCAGTCGCCGCTATATTATTGAAGGCTCCCTTAATAACGAAAAAAACATTTAAGCTGTACTCTTAAACCGAAATGGATCACTCGGTTTGCCAAATCCCCATTTGTCACGCTGTCTCTGTTGACCATATAGTGTGGGTTTTTCGAGAGTTTGTGATCCACAGTAGATCTAATAGGAACCTCCATAAGTCGCTCGCCTGCTTTAAGTAGAATTGATGTCAGGCTTATTGGTCCAATATTCTTAGGTTTCTATGAGAAACTTTCCACATTTGATAATAAAAACAAATTACGATTCCCCTTATAATTCAGGTATGTAGCTTAAACCAAAAATTTCCTTTAAGGGAGTATTCTAGTCTAGGGGGATGATCTTTAGGTAATGCTTGAAGCTCCGTAAAAAGAAAGCAATCAATATTTTTATTATCCATCTTTTTATAAGTTATTTATTAACATTAAAAAAAATTTTTTTTTTAATTCCAAGAATCAACATCTGATGAAGTGGGGGGTTATGAAAAATTGTCACGCGATCATACACAAAAAATTTCACAAAATGGCGACTGTTTAGAAAAAAATTATTTTTCCTTTCTTTTGACTTTTCGAATTTTTTAGAAATAGTAAAAATTTAAATTTATGGATGAGCGTAGTTACAGACATGGAGACATATAGAAGATGACGCTTCAGAAATTTCAAGTAAATCGGTCCAGTAGAACTTGAGAAATCGTGGGTATCGTTTTAAGAAAAAAAAACAGTTTCGATAAAAACGCGTTTAAAGTTTCGCGTAAGGGCCGATCCAGTATGGATGCCGCGTCAGCAAAACAGCTATATCTCCGGAAATAATTTGAAATTTTGAAAAATCCTCTAACAGACATATTTTTAATAAGTTAAACTTCAAAAATATGCAAAAATTCGAGTTTTTCAAAATTCTAGATTAGAATATTCCTTTAGTATAACCAACAGCCAGCTGACGCTGCTGTCCAGAGCATGTGTAATTGGATAGAAGCAAAATATCCCGACATTTATTGCTTAAGTGTATTAATTGCCCACCTGATCTTGCTTTTTGTCAAAAGATCTTTCACTATGGGTGCTGAATTTCTACCTATTGGATTCGTTAACCTGTTTGTGGATGCATCAGATATCAAATTTTATAACTAGATTGAGATATATTCGAATGAAATTTCTTTAAATTTACTTTCTTCAACAAAAACAAGAAAAAACGCGGCTGTTTTCGGCCATGCGGAAGTCGTTATATTTTTTATGAACATATCAAATTTATTGAAAATTCCAAATTTCAAGTTCTTAGATGCTTTTTGGCGGATTTTTGACCCAAAACCTCATAACTGAACAAATCGATTGTATGGAGGCTACATGATATAGTAGTTCGATTTCGATGATTTTCAGTACCGACATGCAATTTCTAATATCTGTCTAGTAGACCATATTTCATGCTCCTAAATGCTTTTTTGAGTTTTGACCAAAACCTCAAATATGAAAAATATGCCGAATATATGCTATTAACGTGTAGGTGAATTTCCTACAAAGTTTGGTTGAAATATCTCAAAACTCGAGGGATTAGTTCGCGTTCAAACAGACAGACGGAGAGACGGACAAACGGACAGGGCTAAATGAACTCAGCTCGTGATTATGATACAATCGATATAAATTTCGGTGAGTCTTTCTCTTCGCCTTCCGGTACTTACATACTTCAGATCAAAGTTAATATACCATTTTATGTACATGAAAGGCATAAAAAATTTAATTTTTTTAGATTTTGAACATAATCGGATACTGGGCTTTCATGTTTTTAGCACATTTTTAATATTTCAAGGTTGATTGGTGTTAATATTTATGTATGTTATGTTCTGTTCAAGTTTATTAAAAAAAACTCGAAATCAACAAACATGCTTTTCGGCTACACATTTGTTTCATAATCTCTCGATGAGCTCTAATTATTTTCTATAATAATTACTTTAATTTTAAACGCGCACAATTTTACATACAAAGAATTCATTTAAGATTATAAATATACTTAGTAGCTCTTACCGAAAAAACAAATTTAAAAAAGTATATAATTTTGTATCTAAAATCAAATAAATAAAATCATGTTGCTTTTTTGTTAATTGTTTTTTTCGTAATTTTTTTTAGTTGTTTTTATAATAAATTCATTCTCACTCTACTCGTAAGCCTGATGGCCTTAAACTACGTTTTCCTTTTGTAGCGCCGTTTCATTTAGGTTTTGTTTATTATTATTTGGGATTATGCAACAAATTGCGCAGAAATCGCAACTTTTGGAGCTACAATTAATAAAAAATTAATGTTTTTATTAATTTTGGCCAAGCTCAATTAAATATGTTGACCGAGTATAAGAATAGTATTGTTGATTTTCTTGGCTATTTGCTTCGTTGATTATTTAGCAGCTGCGTAACCAAAATAATTAGCCAAGTGTAAAATCGCATAATTCGCAATTGCAATGAACGCTTTTGCAAAAGTTCTGGGCTGCGAAGGCCGCTTTAATAGAGGTGCGATTGCAACACTTCCCCTTCCATGTAACAGCAAAATTTGATTGTAATTAAAATTTGTGTTATAATAAATACATTAATTTAGAATTTGTTAAAGCGTTGATTTATGGAATTAATATTACAATTAAACAGAGTCAGCATGGGTCTTGAGTTGAGCTAATGACAAAAATATTTTTTTTAAAATTGAAATTATGCTCAAAGTCTACTATTGTGAAACATTTTGGAATATCACTTTTAAAATTCAATTTAAATGTTGGGACTATACCAACTTCTAAAAAGTTTTCTTAAATGTGGCCTGTGGGACGACTCTTCATTTCTGGTAAAAATAGGAAGACACAACTAAAGTTTAGGAGGAGAAACTCGGCCGAAAATTATTATTGGTATTTACATCTATCTTAAGCATTTCAGTTTAGTATACGAAGTGTGTGACTTTGGTTTGTTAAAATAAATGGATTGAAGAGTTTAATACGAATTTGGCACAAAGATGAAATAATGAGTAACAAGTAATGTTATCAGTAAAGCAAGAGTTTACAAGTTATGAACGATCGCCGAAACACAAGACAATGTCTGTCATATCGAATCATGTTATGAAATTGTTTCAAAATTTTTGATTTTGAACCGCGTGCCAGCAAAACACGTTCCAAAATTGTTGAATTTGTGAAAAAAAACTTAACTAATTGAGGTCAACGATATCGAACCGAAGACTCAATCGACAAGACGGAATAGGCTCGAAAAGTGCGATCGAATGTGAAGTTTATTCTCACTGTGCTCCACGATTTTAATGTTCTATAATTCAAAAATTCCTGCTACCCGGTAAAACGGCTAATGGCTACAAGTTCAATGCCATTTGCTTGAAGCAATTCGAAGAAAAAAGCTCTGATTGGACAGTTTATGTCTCACACTTTATAGTTTGTTCGTGAATTTTTGGCCAAACACAATATTGTGCGATTTTAAGAATCTCGTGGCTCCGTGCGACTTTTTCTTATTTCCAAAAATAAAGATAACTGTCGGTTTACAGCCGTATATGACATTAAAACCCGATCGCGGAATGAATGAAATATTTTAGTTGGAGGACAATGTACGACACTTTCTTTTAATCTCTAATTTCGACATTGATTACTAAATTGAAATTCCATAGAAATACTTATATAGAAACATTTCAATTCCTATTCGAAAATTAAAACACTTTGTAGAGAATTTCAATATAGAAGTTGTAAGAAAGTCTTTAAAATCTGTAGAATGCCTGGTAAAAGTATAAAGGATATTTAGATTTGAAATTCTTCTTCTTTTTAGTTGGTATGGCACAACACTTTAAAGAATTCTGCTTCTTATATTTTCCAATTTGGCATCATTTGTAGATACCAAGCGATTTCAAGTTCCCCGCCAATTGACCCACAGAGTTCCCTCTCAGGTTTTACAAAGAAGATGCAAAATATTCAATCTCATCAAAAACAAAATTTGTTCGCTCAGTCGATTGTTTAGGTGTCTTTCTTTATTCTTTATTCTTTATCTTTATTTTCTTCTATGCGACAAAATAGCAAAATTGCAGCACGTTCTCATTTGAGCAGAAGAAGTGTGCTATGTTATATCAAGGAACTATATCCTTTAAAAATCATACTATAAAAGACAACGTGGTTAGCAGTGCGTACTATCATACGGAAGGTCATGGGTTTGATTTCCGGCCACACCAGCATTAAAAATTACAGAAAATTAGTTTTAAAATTAATGCGGTTCCCACTTAGCAGGTAATGTTGAGCTCTCCGCGTGTATCTCTGACATGAAATAAAAAAGCTGCTCATAAAAATCCATCAGCCATTGGGAGGCGGCTTAGAATAAACTGTAGGTACCTCCATTTGTTAAAAAAAATATCAAAATGCATACCACAAATTGCAGGAGGAAGTCTGCGAAAATCGCTTCAGCGGTTATAAAGTAATAATAATGAGATATAATGGAATGTGCTTACTTTCCATTGCTGAAGCATGCCTAATGAATAAAAATTCTCCTGTTATATAAAACATAACCCAAAATGTTTGTAATGATGTTAAAAAAATTTTTTGGGCAAAACCTGATTTTTCTTGTATCTACATTTTTGAATTTAAGAACCTCGTATCAGTCGTAAGTAAATAATTTTAAGGATTTCCATAAAACAATTTTTATACCATTTATGCACATGAAATGGTATGTTAACTTTGGTCTGAATCATGAAGTGTGCCAGAAGGAGAAGAGATAGACCCACCGAAATTTATACCGATCCTATCATAATCATGAGCTGAATTGATTTAGTCGTGTCCGTCTGTCCGTATGTCTGTTTGAACGCAAACTAGTTGTTCAATTTTTGAGTAATTCAACCAAACTTAGTAAGAAGATGCACCTATACGTGTAAATGATTATTTGTCGGAACCGGCGAGATTGGACCACTATAGCATACATACAACCGATTTTTCAGATTTGAAATTTCGGGTCATAAATCCGTCAAAAAAGTACCTAAGAACGTGAAAGTCAGATTTGTTCAGGTTTGAGGTTTTGAATCAAAGATCCGTTAAAAAAGCATTTAGAAGCATGAAATTTGGTATTCTGCACACATATTATAAAATACATATTGGTAGTGAAAATAATCTAAGGCGGAATACTATATCATTTAGCCCCGAGCAACCGATTCCTTCCGATATGAGGTTCTGGGTCACACATGCTATGAATTTCATATTGGTAGTGAAAATAATCCTAATCAGAATACTACATAATAATTTCAGATATGAGGATTTAGGTCAAAAATCTACAGACGTAAATTCAAGCTTATATTGACATTGGAAATTATCAAAATCGAATTTTGCAATATGAAATAAATTTGATATGTTCATGATAGGTATAAAGACTTCAGCATGACCGAAGACAGCCGTTCTTTCTTGTTTTTAAATCGATTAATATGAACCAAATGGAGTGTATTTTATACTAGACTACCAAAACGAGTAGAATTTATTATCTGAAAATAGGTAAATATTAATCAACAAATTTTATTTCTCCGCTGAGCGAAATACCGACTTCTACATGTGTAGAAAATTTAAAGACTTATCATGTTTGAAAAGATTACTGTACAAAAGTTCTCATAATTATTATGATCAATTGAAAGACGAGTCTCGTGTAGAATTATAAGATGATAAAATATTAAGATTTTATGTTCTTAATTATTTTCCAGATTATCCAGGTGTTAATGTTTGATTCAAAGCCTCTTATCTACAGAAAACACCTCGCATCTTCGATTTATCAGGGAGAAAAAACTCTTATCTACATAAAATTCATAATAAATGATTTAATTACTCATCTGCTAAATGCTGTCTCTCTTTTCTTTACGCCGTCACATGCAACACTTTCGAATTGTTCTGTATTATTATTTTAAATGTTTTTTTTAATGCCTTTCTAATTAACTTTTACTCGGTTGCCTTAATTATATCATTAAAAGCACATTAAAGCATTTACGATGGATTCTTTCACGTCAGCTTTATATTAAACTATTATTTATTTATATGGTTTTTATATGAAATTATGAGTAAATGTGATTTCTATGTATAAGTACATTTATTTTCTCTGCGCAACAAAAGCAATAACAAAATTAATCAATTTTATCACCACCGAGCATTTATGGCAATCACCAACGGTCATCGCATTCATTGCAGTTGTAAACCGAAACTCACCTTTAACTTCTACTTCATCTTAAGTTACTTCTTCTTTTTCTTCAATCTAAATGTGTTTATCAGCAGTATGTCATCATTTTTCTTCTACTCATTTGTATGATGGAGCTTTGTTTTGGTATTATACTTATTTAATTGTGTTTACTGCTTGCTTCTCTTTCGCTTTAAACATCTTAGTTGATTTTAATGTATATATTTATGTATGTGCTTTATAATTTAATTAAAACCGTTCGTTAAATTACGATAATTGTTCACTTTCCCTTGTAATACTTACTTAAGCGCTTTTTTCCTCATTAAGAAGCGGCGTATGATTGATATGATTGAGGGAGAAGGTGGCGGTAGAGGTATTTAAAAATATAACTGTACACATTATTCTCATTTGAGCGCATTAATTTCCACGAATGAGTTTCTGGTTGTAAATAGTCTGGGACTGCTTTAACTCTTAATGATTCTAATTAAGACTTAATTTTGCTTAGGTTAGTACTACCAGTTAGGTTAGTTAGTTGAAGTAGGAATGCATCCGAAGAATACATGAAATAACAGGTAATTTTAAAAGTCCCAGCCTGACGCATAGACGAAAAAAAGAGAATTAAATCCATATATATTTTTAGTTAGCCCTAACCTTCAAAAGACGCGTGTATAAATTTGACAGCTGTCGGATTACTAGTTTGAGAATTATAGCATATTGAGTGAAGCAACTTTTGTTATTGTGAAAAAAAATGAATATAAATGAATTTCGCGTGTTGATAAAATATTGATTTCTGAAGGAAAAAACTACAATTGCAGCAAAAACTTGGCTTGATGATGAGTTTCCGGACACCGCCCCAGGAAAATCGACTATCACGGAAGGTTGATTTTAAGGGAATAAACGCTTGGTCTAGAGGCTTGAATTTAAGGTAAATTTGAAGTGCCGTAAAAAAAGCCAACAGCAATTTACTATCCAGCTTTTGATGAGATATTTATTCATATATCAAGTAAACAGAAAAAAATCTGCAAAAATTCAAAATTCAAAAAGTTAGCAGCTGATAAAGTGGGTTGTCAAAAAATGGCGCGCCACCAACCCTTCTACCAATTTGAAAAAAAAGATTATTAATCAATCTTAAATGGACGTCGTTTTACAACCATAGATGAAATTAAAAGCTCATCGCTGATACACAGTGCCACATACAGAAGGAAGCAAGATGAATTTACAAAGGAAAATAGAGAGAGACTGAAATGCATGAGTACGAGAAAATTGAGAAGATTCACAGTGGACGAGCTTGTATGAAAAAAGCGGCCATAAATAACTCATAAGTTTTCAATTTTCTTTTTTTCAAAAATTCGATAAAAAAGAAGTAATAAAACATATTGAAACCCCTAAACCAGCACCTATGACCGAGACGAAGTAAGTAAACAAATTGATTTAATAAGTAGATAATGTTGTATGGTATTTTTTTAGGTATTTAGGATATTATTACTGTATGTATTGGTCCATTATAAACGGATCGAATGTTAACAATAAGCGGCATAACATATCTGTATTTGTTGTCACATGTTAAATTTTCCGTGGATATCGAGACGAAATTTGTTTATTTCTTCTGAGGAGATTTTTTTTGCAATAATATAGCACTTCATTCAATTAGCTTTTGATCTAAACCAGTAATTTAAGCAGACAAGTCAGCATTATTGAAAAATTATTACCATCATTTGATGTTCCACTTACGTCACTTTTCGGCTTGTCGATCCCATTTTTAATCGAAACTGTTTAAATACTAATTTTCCTTTCTATGCCAACTATCTTCAATTGTTAACAAAACAAGTGGGACATATGATGTTACAGACAAATGGTTGTCACCCAAATTATTGTTCACTAATTTCTGCTTGTGTTCGTAATATTCAGATTATCTGGCGAAACCCCATTTTCCTATAAGCTTATAATTGATTAAAGCGTTTTTCATTACATTTTCTTACAATCTTATAATACGCCTTGTTGGGTGTTGCTCTACTTCCATGTGGATTCACTATTAGTTATATTTCCTTAATAGTATTTGCTGCAAAAAAGTTCGGCAGAAATTTTATTGTACACAAATGATCTGATGAGTTTATATTGATGCTTCGTTAAATTCACTTCCATGATAAGTGGAATAACTTCGTTTGTGGGGGCAGGCAAAATTATTGTACTATATGCCTCACGCCAATGATAAGCAAGCAGCAGGCTCTTCAATTTAGGCAATCTTAGCTATCCGTCTTCTGTTTGTTCTACTTGAGGATTCGGTTTATTTTTTTATTTGTTATGTTATTTGCTTTATCAGTAGCTTCACGCAAACGATCAGCAAGCAGTAGGCTCTTCAATTTCGGCAATCTCAGCTAACCGTCTTCTCTTTTTTCTAACTACTGAATATTCAGTTTATTATTTTATAAGAAGAAATATTCGGTTAGTAAAAGCTAATTTTCTTAGAATCTTCAGTAATTTGCCTTGATACACATTCTACCAGAGTTCTGATTACTTTAATTTTGGAAATTGATTAATAACAACATAACCTATTACTCCCTGCTGAGTTTTTCTGATTTGTCTCTAGCTCGAATTTCTTTTGAATTTTATTTTAAACATTTCTTTAATACATACCCATGCATACAATCGTTTTTTCTGCTCACGAAATACACAATGCCATTTTTTTGCTATTCTATGTACAAATGTATTTGTTTTATTTTTTTTTATTAAAAAATGCTTCAACAATACATATGTATGTATGTATATATGCATTTTTATTTTCTCCGCTTCTATTTCTCGCTTACTTTCTTTATTGTTTTTTCCTTTTAGCACTTCAACTACTACTACTAATAATAATAATGCTGCTTCTCCATCGCGCTCCTACTACCCCGCTTTCTTCGTGAATTCTTAGACAAGTTATTTGCCGGAGTGCGCATCTGTTAGTGCTAACTTAGTGGTACATAGACGAACTAGTAGCAGTTGTTTTTGCTATTGCTATTGCTGTTGATGTTTTGTTGTTGGTGTGCATTGCTGCTGGTAAGCGAAACTAGGTCAGTGGCACACATAAAAATTCAAATATACATCTATACATACATGATATGGTATAAAAAGCTGCATCCACATACATACATACATAGATATACATTCATAGAGGAACGAATGTTGGCTGACTTGAATAAATACCTGTATACTGTATGTATGCATATACTTATATTTAAGCTCTTTCTTCTGTAGATATGTATGCATGTATTTGTGTATTTGTATTCTATTAGCGGCCAACAATCACAACTACAACTATGGGCAAAATTTCTTGTAAATAGTTGTTGGCTGTTACTGCCAGCTATTATAATTATTGTTCTTATTGTTGTGTGTATTTTTGTTGTAATTTCTCCACACTTACTCTAAACGTGTTTTGTATTTTTAATGAAATTTTTTCTGCATACCTACATACTTGTACCTATGTATATATAAATAACTAAACATGAATACGTTCAGTTCATCATATACATACGAGTATATTCATATATTTCACAAGCTGTTGATGGTTTGCGGTTCCAATAAAAAACAAATTGGCAACATGTGGTAGATTTTTGGGGCTTCGGCATTACCGAAGTAGTATTTTTTATTGTTTACTATGCACCAGAGCTTATGTGTTAAATTTTTTGTCGATATTTCTTTAGCATTGCAATAATTGCTACATTTTTCAGAATAAAAATTTGAAACAATAAAAAAGTGCTGAGAAAAAATGCTCGTAAAATTGCGGAATGTTCGAATCTCTGTTCCAGCAATGAGCGCTTAACAATGTGTGTGTACTCGTTGCGCATATGCTCGTGCCGCTCGAAAATATTCAAACAAAATCTTGAGTTCTATGAAGTACTAGCAGATCCCACCTATAAAAAAATCAATATCAAGAAAGTCTAACTGAAATTTTGAGTTTTCAATTTTTTTTTTTTTTGAAAAAAAGAAACGAAAAAAATTGATTGAAATTTTTTTCCAAACTTTTTTCTATCAACTTTAACAATTTTTTTTTTTCATTTTCATTTTTTTACTCTTTCTCTCTCTCTTTCAATACCACATACAACGTAATGTACGCGTATTTCGGAATTTTACATGTATTTGTTGTTGTTGCATATATTTTGTATGGTTAGCGGCCAATGTTCACTAAAATGATCATATCTCTGGAATGCAAAAATGTAATGATAACACATGATTACTGCATTCAAGTGCTGGAAACCGGTATATTAAGCACACGAGGACGTCTATGAAAAGGATATAGATTTTAAGAGAGCAATAAGTTAATCGATTGCAATTACTTCTTAACTATTTAATTATAAATAATTCGAGTGGTTCGATTTGATCTCCTTTTCGAAGTAATCTAGTATATTTTCATATTATTTTATTTTTTCTTGAATGGCAATATCGACACTCGATGAATCTACATGCCTGTTGACACGATTTTACTTTCACCAGAAATCAGATGGATTTTTGTGTTTCACCGCATTGCATTGGGAATATATAAAATATATAATTTGTATAACAATATCTGATTTTCCAGCTAAACTCCTGCAACGGAATTTTAATAATTAATTCAAGAATTTTTTGCCAAATGTAAATTTTTTTAAATTTAATTGTAAAGTTAATCCCAAATTTTCTCTCTCGAATTTTGAATAGTTGTTAAAAACAATATGACCTTTAATCACTGGTACCATTGTTTTTAAAGCAGCTTTTTTTTTTTAATTTTCATTTATTTAATTTTTTCTAAAAACACATAAATATCAGGTCACATTTTTAATCCGAGCTGCAATGCATTAGTTTTTTTGAAAAACCAATTTAAACAGTTTATGAAATCGTTAGAAATATAAAGTTAAGAGAGGCTTGGCATCACTGCATTGGCATTTAACAACAAAGAAGTAAATTGTATAATTTAATTAAAAAAAAACAAATCTTCAAAAAGGCTAGGCTAGCCATCATTATATTTTTTTCTTTCTACAAAATCAAATAATTTTTACCAGTAGTGTTCAAGAAATCACAAGAATTTTCATATTTTGAATAATATAACCTTTTATTTATTCGTCTACATCGCTGTTGCCACCTTAAAATAGTCCCCATTAGAGGTTATACACTTGCGCGAGCACTTCTCCTAACCCCCGATCACTTCAAATTCGATTTTTGAGCTAGTGATGCGTTTTGAATATCAACAACGGCTGCAAAACGACGGTGCGGTTCTCTTTCCTTTTGGAATTAGGAAAAACTCACACGAAACCATGTGTGGGGAATACAGAGGTTGGGACATCTGTGTTGTGTTGTTTTTGACCAAAAGTTCAGGAAAAGGCTGTGAAGTGTGAGCTTTATGGTGATGAACAATGTCATGAACAAATACACAAATCCAAACATTTTCCTTCGCATTGCTTAAGCCTAAGGGCGTTGAACTTACAAGTAGTACTCCTTATTGACACCTGTTAGCAGGTATTCATAATGTAGTATGCAATTAAAATCGAAGAACATATCGAGCATAATCTTCACGTCTGAGCCTTTTTTCAATCTTGACGAAGCAGAATGTGTCCAATGTATCCGTAAACCCATGTAAATCTGTTAAATTAAATTTTTAGCGAAAAACAACACCATAATCAAGCTTCAGTCGCCATATATACCAGATTTTATACACTGCATCTCTTTCGGGGTCCCAAGGTTGAATAAGCCAATAATGGGATAACATTTTGTGCCGATTAAAATGAAAAAGTCAAAGACAAAGTGCATATCGACTGTTTAGAGGATTGGAAAAAACCCTTGCACTAATGTATTATATCTTAGTAGGGTACTTTAAAGCGGGATATACAAAAATTAAACAAATATTATTTGAGTACAATAAAGAAATGAAAATAAATAAACAAATATTATTTGAGTATAATACAAATTAATAATTTTTTTTAACCACTTCGTGAAGTTATTTGTAAAGAAGGATGAGGTGCTTGTCTGTTTCTCAAATATATTGATAATCTTTGGAAACGGTCAAATCGGAAAATTATTATAAACAACTCTCGTTCGAATACGTAAATTACAAAGAACAATAATTTCAATAAACTGAAAATCGAAAAAAAAAATTAAGTGTTTGAAAGTAAACCATCGTTACATGTGATACTCTGAAAAAAAAACTCCTGAGCAAGCTACTTAGTCACATTGAAAAAGATCGAGAGTCGCTTATTCAGCAGAAATTTTTTAATTCTAAAAGTAATTATAATAATTTGTGGCACCGTATTTTTTTATAATTAAATTTTTAAACAAATCAATGAATAAAATTTTTTTAAATCATCAATAAATGATTTAATTGAACTTTTTTTGCTGCAACGAGCTTCATAGAGGTTATGAGAGTTGTATTTTTTCTGAAATTTTTTTTAAAATAAAATGGCTGTAAAACTGTGACGGCAAGTCCATGTACTCATCTTTCACTTACCGTTATTTTTTTCCTCCTAAAATAAATTTTATTTAAGTATAAGTATATTTTTTAAGCAATTTATATTTAAAAATCTAAAATTTTTCAAAAACAATTTGCAACGTCATTAAATATTAATTGTATTTCTTTTTAAAATAAACTAAAAAAATAATGAACTATTTACATTGTCATAAATTTCATATAGAAATGTGTTTTTTTCTACAAAACAATGCCAAATGAGTGGAAAGGTGAGAGCAGATGTATCTCTTGGTATCGAGATAATCAAGTGGAATGGTGGGTGTTTACACATTTAGTTAAATAAATAATTGCACAAAAGTGAATAATTAAAAATAAATAATAAATATTTTACAATTTTATTTAATTACATAGAAGACAATTTTTTTCTTTTAGAAATTATTACTTACATATATATATAATTTTATGCAAGTGTATATATGTATATTTATAAATGTTTACTTAATTACATAATTGCATTTGTTACATACTTACAGTATCACTTTCAATACAATTTGTTACAGTTGAACTAAAAGAAAGAAACAAAAATAGGTAGATTTGGAAGAATATTTAAATGTTAAAAAATTATAATGTTCTAATATACTTTTTTTTTTGCTAATATTGAAAGTGCATTTACTTTATTACTACTATTTTCTTAGTAAAATTTATAAACCTAATTTCAATAAAAAAATTTTTATTTTTCATATTTAATTTTTTTTTTAAGTTTTCTTTAATTTTACAGTGCCACCAGGGCAGTTAAAATATTACACAGTTAATTGAAACTTAAATTCTTTCAATAATTTTCAGCTGATTGCAACAAGTTTACTACATTTATATGAATTTTTGATTTTATTGCAAGTTTATTTTGTTTATTATTTTTTAGTATTTTTATTGCATATTTGTTTGTACATTATTGCTTAAATCTTATTTGAAAAAATTTTAATTGAATTTATAATTATTTTATATTTATTATTTTATTATTTTAAATTGTTAAATTTTTTTTTAATATTATTTTTGTATTGCTTAATTACTTATATGAAATATTTTCCATTTTGAGGTACAATTTCTCTGCTCCATTTTACACCACGATTTGGTGCATGTGCATATGTATTTTACAAGATTGATTTTCGCACAACTTACATACATATGTTTAAAGTTAAATATTATTTTTATACATTGTTCTTTGAACTTAGATTTGTATATACTATATTGTTATTTATAATTTTAAATTATTTCTTTTAAAGTTAAATAAAATATAATGATAAAAATTTTAACTAAATAAACGCCAATTACCAATAAGTTTCGATGGTAGAGCGCACACTTGCATCAAAGCGGAACAACAGTTGCAAAAAGACAATTGGACGCTCCGTTGTTCTTACATTGCTTGTGCTCTCTTCGAGTTTATACTCAAAATAATCACTCAATTATGCTACTCTTTAGCCTATGCTAAGCGTACAAAAGCTCTTCAAGCTTTTAAATTATTAAAAATTTGTTTCTTGATGGCAAATTTTACGTATTCGGATTTGTGGATTTTCTAGACTGCGATGCTGATTTGACTTTAAGTCAAAGCTTTTAACCTTTTGTTTTTAGAAAGCACAAAAACTTCCATGAAAAACTACTGAATTTAAAGTTAATTTCAAGTGAAAGCTTTCAATGTTTTGTTTTTAGAAAGCACAGAAACTTTCATGAAAACTACTGAATTTAAAGTTAATTTCAAGTGAAAGCTTTTAACCCTTTGTTTTTAGAAAGCACAGAAACTTTCATGAAAAACTGCTGAAGTTAAAGTTAATTTCAAGTGAAAGCTTTTAACCCTTTGTTTTAAGAAAACACAGAAACTTTCATCAAAAAATAATGAAGTTGTATTCATTCATTGGACTAGCGCATGCAGAATGAAACATTGAAAATGTTTAGGCTTGAGTAAAAGTACGCAGAGAAAATTTTTGGATAACTTGAAAATAATTTATTTTTCAATAATTCTTTACTCAACTTTTTATCACGAAAACCTTTGAAATATTGCATTCAATAGATTTTTTAAATAATTTTAAAAATTATTTTCATGCAAAAAATTTCTAATTAAATCTCTGCTTAAAATTTATGAGCTTTGGAGCTTACCAGTCGTTTAAAGTAATAAACGCTCTGATAAACTGCGCATTTAATAAACTCTAGAGGGGCGCACTTAGCTGCCGCAATAGCCGAGTGCTTTGCATTGTGTACTATACAATTCGGAAATCCTGGGTTGGAGTACAGGTTCGAGCAACATTCAAAATTATGGAAAATTCATTTTTCTAATTGCGGTCGCTCCTCAGCAGGGATTGTCAAGCCGTCCGAGTGTATTTCTGACATGAAATCAAAGCTTCTCATAAAAATCTATCGACCGTTCGGAGATACCTTAGAATAAATTGAAGGTCTCTCCATTTGTTGGTCAAAAATCAAGACGCAAAGACACAAATATATATAGAGGGCGCTCATTTTAAGGTTAGGAAGCTTGTCTCAAAATTAGAGAGCTTTTCAAACAGTTTCATACTATTGCAGATAAATATTTCAAGCAAATGGATAAACTTTGTTATAAATAAAATTCAATTTGAAATTTGTAGAATTTTTTGAAAAATTTTTCTAATATGTAGCTAAATAAATTTTAATTATTCGTAGTTTTTTAAATTTTTCTAAAAATTTTTAACTTTTTTTTAAAATCATTTACAAAAACAAGGTCTAAGTTACCAGCAGCTGCTGGCGCATTCGAAATAAGCAATTCCAACTGTCATCACCTTCAACTACATTAAAATGTGGCGTATAATTATATTGAGTAAAACTAAAGAGATCAAAAGCAACCAACAACAACGAATAACAAATATTGACTGCGTGTTTCGTATTCCAAAATGAGTCGCTTAATATGTATGTAGTTAGATAAATACAAATTATGCTTAAAAATAGAAGGACAAGTATTTTTGTTATCAACGAAACTACAAAGGATAGTCCTCTCATTCCATGGAATATAAGTGATATTCAAATGTAGTTAAATCAATAGACAGAAAATACACTCACCCCATATTATTTAGGAATTCGCAACACGCACTCGTTCATTGCCGCAATTCGAATTGTGTAATATTCACTGAGAATTAGCTAATTTAAAAAGTAAACTTCTAGTTCACTCAATAGTCGACGCCTCTTAAACTCAGAACAATATTTCCAACACTTCGACTTACTCAATGAACTCTACGCTGCCTCTGAGAGTGTTGATGGATGTGTGGCGGTTTTGGATTTAGCTCTAATATGGCGACCTTTAGAGGGAGCCATAAAACAGCTAAATACGCTATAGCTGGCTTTCGAGTATTGAATAATTTAGAATTTTTAAATACTCGTGTATTTTATACGCATACGCGTATACTCATACACACACACATACACACACGCACTCAGGCCACTTTCAGACGCAACGATTTTGTAGATTTGGGCTTAAACGCTCGCATATTTGCTTGCATCACGACGACACTTTCGTGTTGTTCGTGAGACTCGCGCGCATCGTGTCAGTCACGCCCAATTCTCTTATGTATCTGTTGATGTTTGAGCAAGTGCGCCTTCTGTCGAAACGCTTTGGCGCAAACATCACAACGGAATGGTTTCTCGCCCGTATGCGTACGCAGATGTACCTTGATGTTGCTCTTGTTGAGAAAACCTCGATTACAAATATTACACCGATGCACAGGCTTCTCCTTGCCCAGCAGACCAGACAAGTCGTTGGTGCTGAAATTGAGGGAAGACGGTGAAATTGCGTTGAGTTGTTGTGGTCCCAGGCCGTTATTATTAGATTGCCCGTTCGATTGCTGTTGTTGACTTGATTTCTTTTGAGAGCGTGATCGCTTTGTTTTCGGCGTACCGGTGGGTGTGATGGTCGTCGTATGTGGATAATTGCCCAGCATATCGGGACTGCAAAGTCCATCCGATTTCATCGATGACATGGTGATTTGATATTGTTGTGGATTGGTGAGATAGCGTGGATTGATCATTAGGTTATCCGTGGTGGAGACAACGGAACCCGGCGGACTTGAGGTGGACGTCGCTGTGGGCAGCTCGTTGCAGTATGAGGTAGAACTGGGCGCTTCACTTTTCAATGCTGTTGTATTATTTGATTGTGTTTGTTGTTGTGGTGGGCCATTTTGTAACCGATTCTGAAGAAAAGGCATATAACCATGCGTCAATAAGTTTTGCAGGGTGGAGCTTGGATGTACGGGCGAATGTGGCAAGATAAATTCGCTGAGCGTATCCTGTTGCGACACAAGAAGTTTACCATCTTGCTGTATACAATTCCCATCGATCCACTCATCCAAATCCATCCATGAATCGCCCGTATCATTACCATCATCCTTATCCAGCTGATTGGGTACTGTTGTGTCTGCTATCGCCGAACCAATTATGGCCGCGATATCATCTATCGAATTCATATCGACATATTCGGACAGATCTTTGGCGTCGGTATAAATGCGTACACTACTGTGCAACGAATCTGTACCTTGATCGCCACCGCCTACCATTCCATTGTTCACCACACCGGTACTACCGCCACCACCAATTCCAGTCGCTCCACCCGCCGACATAACACAACTGTCGGCCATCGAGTAGAGTTTATTATCTAATTGACTATCTGCGAAAAGTTTCACATCGTTCAGGCAGGCGTCCGCATCCGGACTCAAAACGCTCTCAGGCAGGCAAGTAGACGAGGAAACTATGTTGTGATCGGCTGAAGAGCCATGACTGTTGGCACCTCCCCCACCACCACCGCCACCACCGCCACCATTACCCGACATTGAGGGTAGCGGTGATGTACCCGACGTCGCCGCCGCCAACTGTATGTTCGTCAGGCCATTACCACTGCTCCCCGTATGATTTGTCTGGTAGGCACTTTGTATGTAATTGTTGTTACTCTCATCAGGTAGCCTCTGTGCGATTGCATGATAATGATGCCCCGATATGCCGTTAATGGACAAATGCCCCGTATAACCGGTAAACGGTGGTAGTGGTTTCAGATCGGAAAGTGCATTCAGAGAAGATGTGTTCAATAGTAGATTGTCGAGTACATCCAGAGAATTCTTCTGTTCCGTGTCACTCGGCAGCGAATCCAAATCATGTTCAAGTAGTAATTTATGGCCATCGAGTAAATATTGATCCTGGCTACCGTTCTGTGTATTACCCCAGCATGGACTCATAAGTAAGCTTTCAACTTCAGATTCAGTTGGTCCGTTCATGCTGCAATACTTCATTGTTTTTTACGGTGCATACGAATAATTTTGTTGTTTTTTACAAGAGTATGTGAAGGGAGTAATCTCTGTAGTGCATAAAGAAGATGCGAAAATTGTCCACCAATTATGTGGGAAGATATATTCTGCGTACTGTTTGGTTTGGGGGCATAAATCGGCACTTGGGGTTGCTGTGGTTAACTGGAAAATAGAAAAATTTGGGAAAAAACAAAGATTAAGTATAGTTTTATGAGAGAGAATAATTTTATAATGTTTAGCATTTTTCAAATTATCTAATATAAATAGCTTAAGTCTGAATTTATGAAAAAAATACATGCAAAATTTTCCCATTAATTTTTATGAATGAGATTTTTTTTACTGAATTTTTGTAAATGTAATATATTTATTATTTATATATAAACATATTTTATAATAAAATCATTTAAATACTAGGGACTGTTTCATTTTTAATTTTGAAATGTTCACTTTTTCTGCTACAAATGATCTAACGGTTTTCACTCTTTAATGGCCAGTTTCAACTATATTTTAATTTAAAAGGGAAACTTAATTTCAATAAGCATTTGAACAGAAGTTAAGGAGGAGAGACCATTAAATAATCCAGTCTTAAAATATGATTTTCGCCCCGTTCAAAGAGGTCAAAGGTAGTTGGAGATTAGTGTGACTTTGCAATTACACGTGAACTCAGTTTTGACCTCACTTCTGAACCTATCACTGAAATTCTGTTTGACAACTCATAGCTTATGAGATGATAATTTATAAAATTCGAATTCCATGATGAAATCGTAGAAATACAATTGGATATGGATTTCCTAGATGTTTCTAAAACTGAATTGAATATAACTGTATTGACGGCCACAATAGCCAAGTGGTTAGCAGTTTAGTTTCATTAATTTTACAGATTTATCATTGATATATCAAGTACTTTGTTAAATGACCTTTTGCCTCGGATTTTTAAAGCAAAAAACTTGTATAACTCAATCTAACAGTCTAATTGAAATTGAAAGTGTTACCATACAAATAAACCTAAAGGGTGCGAAATAAATGCTAATCTGTGGGTAAAGTCGAGACTATGGTTTGGATCTTCCATTAGCTTCCAATAGCACTCTTTCGATTTTCGACCGGTTATGAAAGTGGTATGGTATTGTGTGAAATAAAACTAGCCGATTTTCAAATTTAGTTGCCAATTAGCGAAAATTCTCATATTTCAAGGTGTTTATTAAGGTTAATTACCTACCATACGCCTATTATTTTTGATATACTTATATTTTAATTTCAAAGACAGAAGACTATTTAGATATGATTTCGAGCTTAGAATGCATGAGAATGGTGTAAAAAATTTATGGCAATTCATTTAATGAGAACAACTGGACCTATTTGGTTTAAAATTTTTGGGGAAGAAAATTAAACCTTTTTCAGGATGTGGTCACGAAAAAGTTTGTTTGAAAAATCGTATTCAAGTATCGATTTACTTGAAATTTCGATCAGTTAGCGTAGTTTTTTGCTTTGATTAACATTTGCACGACTTGTTTTTCGGTAAGCGTAACTGCAACCGAACTATTCGAAAAAATCGTACTTATGTTAGAATTCAACGTACGTGAAATTTCAGAAAATGTGTATTTGATTGAAATTTTTTTTCTTTCCTGTAAATTGATCGAGGGGCAGATAGGATCAACGGCAGAGTGAAGAAATATGGTATCACTTGGATAAAAGTATAGATCGCTCCTACAAATATATGTTTTTTTTTTTGCGTCGTGTTAATACGGAGATGTTAATGAGATCAATAGTAGATGGTGCTGTGTGGCAAGCAATGCTATATTCCGGTAGATGCATTGATTTATTAGTCCGTGCAAAAATTACCAGATTTTATTTTCGCAGTGTCATTTTCTATTGAGCAAATGTGCTACTTTTTCCTGCTCTAAATTTAGAGTTTCCGTATAATTACATTGAATCCAGATAGTAATAAATCGCTTTTCACCTCCGCAAACGGTACTAGTGATTGAAGTTCAAGGTGTTATCAATTTGATTATTTTTTGAGAAAATTGGTTTGCGTGTAAATTTTAAGGTTATCCTATTGGAGTGCTAAACATTCAGTCCATAAGTTTTTATATTTCTTTTTTATTTTTACTTTTTAAATTTTTAGAAAGAGTAACTTGTTCGACTAAGGCGAGTACCTCCTATTAAACGATGAAGCATTGGATAATTTATGCCCGTGGAATAGTTAGTCTGACTGGTCCTTAACAACCACTCTCGAGACTAATGTGTCGAAGATATTCACGTATTACATAGTTTAGCCTGGCGCAATCACCATCTCAAATTCGATAAAAACTTTTAGAAGATGCAACAGCAATAAATAATTCGCAAAGCCCATTAGATGGTGTTGAAATTCTTACTTCGGTCAACACTAATTCGATTGTGTCAAATTAACACGTGTATGAAATCAATACTTTTAAGGTCGGTACGCAGCTCTAATGAAAACAAAACTTATATATTTCGTGAATGAAAAAATGTAGTAAGCACGGAAATTTGACAGACTTGATTTTCTATTGTGAACGGATAATGGCTAAAATAAATAAAAGGTGTAGAAAAAAATAAAAAAAATTAAAAATATTACATAACTTGATTTATAAGCTCGCTTTAATATGTCTGAAAATTATTTTTCTTCTTGTTTGTCGCGAAATATATGTTAGACAATTTATTTCGCTCGAGAACCTGTGCAGTTTTTTTCGTTCGAGGTGTGTACTGCTTCGTGAAAAAAATTTTCACGCATATTTTTTTTGTACTTTTTTTTTTAATGGATATTTTGGTTTTCATTAGAGCTGCATACCGACCTTTAAGCTATATTTTTTTGAAGACAGCTCTGTAAAATGTTACTCATATGAAAAACTGTATTTATTTGAAAATGAGTTAAATTACATACATCTTTGGTGATCAGGCATATTTTCAAAGAAATATTTATTTAATGAACATATTAATGGAAATCCATTTAGAATGAGTAAGAAACTCATATTATTCATCACAAAAAAAAATTGACAGAAGCTGCGTTGCAGATAACACTCTTACTTTCCATCAAATATCTCCCGCAAAACGATAAATACCCGAATTGGTGTATCAAAACGAGTCACATTACATTTAAATAGAATTTAACACTTTTACCTATTTTGTAATTTTTATTCATATTACAATCACTTAGTCAATTACTGATCTAATGAATAGACAAACGTCAGAATGAAACAAAATCTTCCATAATTTTAACAGCAAATAATAATATTTGATAATTTATATATATAAATGCTTGTATATGTGCATGTACATATATGTATTAGAGCTATAGATACCCGATTATCAAGCAATGTGAGCCGCTCGAGGCTCGCTCGATACTCGTTCTTTGCTCAACTGCTTAGCTGAAAAAAAATTGGAATTTTGTTTGTAAAAATTTCTTCAGTATTTCAATGATTTTTACATTTTACAAAAATAATTTTACATTTAAAGAAAATATTGCTGAGAAAAAATCAAAGCTTTTGTCAAAATGCTCCAGCAATAAGCAATGAACAAGTGTGTGCGTGCTCGTTGTTCAAATATGCTACACGAATTACTCGAAAATTTTTATACAAAATCCCGAGTTTGAATATGTATGTATATATATCGAAACCAGTTTGTGTATATATATACGTTTGCACAAAAAATTACAGATAGAAGCAGCAACAACATCACTATCAAGAAACATAGCCGAAGCGCCGAGAGCAACACAGCGTAGACGTCAAATAATTTCCATTCGGTATTTAGGCCAAAACATTTATAATCACAAGAATTAGCATATATATACATATATGAAGCGGTTAGAAAAATAGTATTTATTTATAGATTTACTTGTATATACTCATTAATTTGCCCTATCGGGATCAAACATGCAAAATGTGTGTTAATATGAATGGAGGTATGCATATAAATGCGGAAATATCTACGCTAAATAATTATAATATTTTGATTAAAAAGTTGAGAACAAAAGAAAGCGCTAAAAAAATTACTACAATTATATAAATATATTTATAAACGAACAATAATTTTCTTAGCTCTCGGTTAAGCCAAAAAAAAAGCATTAATGACCACGACACGACATGGGAAGGAACAGCAGATATAACGGCATTTATTGTAAATTTTTTAGAAGCACAGCGGCAATCGTAGACACATGCGGAGATGTGGCTTCAAGCAGATTTGATTTTGGTGATCTTAAAAAGAAGCTGCGAACAGGTTTTTTTTAGGTGCAGGCAAAGTTAAAGAATTTTTTTTTTAATTTTTGTATACCTTTACATATCCATGTAGAAATAACCAGCTAACTGTTGTACAGAGAAAAGTAGTTACATATGTGTATACGTCTAAATGAATTATAGAAAATATTCATAACTACCCATACATACAAATATTTTCTTACGCTCTTTAACTCAGTGCATATAACAAACATTAATCAGTGGTTTATTAAGGAACAACACTATGCTGATGCTTTGAAGTTTGACAGGTGGTTGGTTGAACAAGTTGTTGGGCATATAAGAAAATCAAAAGCATATTTTTCTTGTGAAAGCAAAAAGGTAAAGAAAAATAACAAACAAGGAAAGAACAATATTTTGAGGCAAGTTGAACAGGTATATAGCTGAGCGTGTTTCAAGCTTACGTTTACAGTTATCCACTTTCAAGCTTTATGTATATAATTTATATATATATATATATATATATATATATATATATATATATATATATATATATATAAATATATATGTTTGTAAATTTATAATATAACATAAATATATATATATATAAATATATATACCTACACTTGATGCTCTTTTTAAACGGTTTGTCTGGGCAAGAAAATTTCTTTTAAAAGCAATCGGTGTAAAAAAGATAAGATTTTCATATAAAATTGCTAACTAGTTGCATTTTTTAAAGAAGACAGTGCAAATAACGGGTGATCCACTTCGTGGTTCCCTACTTTTTTAAAGAAAAAAAAAATACAGATAATTAAAATTTAATGGGGAATGTTTATTATCATTCGAAAGAACATCATTTGGCAGATGGTCCATCCGTTGAGTTCAATTTCGATGACTCGTTTCGACTGGTAACTGGCGAATGATATGAGTGACTATTTGTTCCAAGGCCTAAATCGAAGCAGGATTGTCCGCATAGAGTTTAGACTTTACATATCCCCACAGAAAGAAGCCTACCAGCGTGATATCACACGATGTTCGTGGCCAATCGACCAACCCAAAACTTGAAATTATCTGCTCACCGAAGTGCTCTCTCGATAAATCCATTGATTAGTGCGAGAGATCATAAGCTTCAATTTCAGGCATCAAATAGCCGGTTATCAGGGCACGATGACGGTCGCCATTGACGGTTACGTTCTCACCGGCATTATTTTTGAAGAAAAATATGGACCGGTGATTCCACCGTCCCACAAACCACACCATACCGTTGTTTTATCTGCATGAAATGGAATGGAATCTCTTCAGGTTGCTCTTCGTCTCAAATGCGGCAATTTTGCTTGTTTGCATACCCATTGAGCCAGAAATGTGCCTCATCGCTGAAAAAAATTTGGTGGCTTCAGTTCTTGCATAAGCTGTATTTGGTGTGCTTTCAATTTAAGAGCTCGATGTAAAATGCGCTGAGTCGTTCCACACGTCAGTCCGAGTTGCTGTGAACGGCGCCGAATCAACTCTCCACGCTCTTCGTGTACACTCTCAGCTACGACCGCTATATTTTCTTCACTACGCGCTGAACGTGGTCTATTCAGTCCACAGAGGGGTGATGGTGTTACGAATAGTACGTTTAGTAGGCCGATTATGTTGACCATAAATTGAGCGAAGCGCGCGAAACACATTCTTTACAGAACTTAAATTTTCGTAATAAAATTGAATGATTTGTAAACTTTGTTGTTCATGCGTAAGGCTTTCCATGATGAAATGCCAAACAATACTGAACAAAAATAACATAACAGGTTAACATGACACACGCGTGATCTGTCAAGAAAAAGGCTATTGAGAAAAGTACCTCACTCTTTACTATCGTACAATTTTAAAAACAATTTTTTACATACGTTTTGGCTTTTTGATTGTATATAATAAAAAAGATATTGTTCTTCGCTATTTTACAGTTTTGAAACAATGAAATGAGATACATTTGAGATCATAACCAATATTTGTTTGATATTTTTATTTAGTTTTTATGGTCTTTGTAGAGATTGAGGCAACTTTCAATTACTTCTCTGATATGGAATTCAAATTCGTCTGAACGATCTTCATTTGGATCACGATTCAAGAAATGTTCTTGAAACTTCTTTTCCAAGGCTTGCCGAATTAAGTTCGCGGCAAACCATCTAGACTCAGAATATACCTCCTCTTCAATTCAACATCATTAATGTTTTCGTTGCGAAATTTCGTCAACATTTAAAATTGGAGTTTCAAAAAATTCATTCAAAATGGCAGATGGTGGTCTAGAGATCAAAAATTCCAATCATTTTCAATATTTATTTTTAAGCTTATAATAATAAACAAAAATATTTAAACTTGGTAGGTATATCTTACAACTTATAATGAATACGACAATTTTCAGATATTTAAAAAACAATAATTTTAAATTTCTAAAATTGATCCTGAAGTTGATCTTCTCAAAAACTTGGATGTGAGTGGTGCAAGAAATGTTGGCTCTTTTACCTATCTAAAACACAAAACCCAAGAAGATTATTAATATGTACAAATGTAGCTTCATGCTGTACCAAGATTATAAAAAAGATATTTTGAAAAATATTGAATTTTTGAATTTCGATAGCCGAAACTTTGCTTATTTTTTGATTTTTTGATCTAAAAAAGTAAATCAAGATAATAAAATTTTTATGCTACGGGACATAGCTACTAGTGTACTGAATAACATATTCAAATTTCAGATCATTCGGATAAATACTTTTTTTGTTACCTGCGCCGTGCAGTAACAGGCTGTTCTGGGAAAAACGAGTTTAAAGTTTGATGTGTCGAGTTGACGAGCGGTCGGCCGCTACCATACTTTCAAAATATTTAAAAATAATCAAATTTTTTTTAAATTCTAGGCCATCATTCCGCTTAACATCTTCAATTGTCATATTTGCAGAATATTCTTCTCTATATTAGCATAAGCAGTTAATTTTTGGTTTTCCGGTACTTTTCTGGGGCCGATTTACTATACTTATCGTTATACGGGTTTTGGTAGACAAAGGTCCTATAAAGGACAAAATTTTATTTTGATAATCAGACATTATAGCGAAATTAAAAAATTACTGTTATTTTTGAATACAGCTCATTCGCTTTTAAAACTATGAAAGAAGACGACGCGTCGCGATGTTAATTATCGAACAGTACAAATGAAGTTTGTGTCTTAAGTCGTTTGTTATTCGCAGCTGTGCTTCTTCGCAAGAAATATTAATTAGATGAAAATAAAAAAACCTAGGCGAACTTTAAATGTGATTTATATGAACTCATCGTAAACTGATATAAACAATGAGAATTAATAAGGATGAGAATAAGAGGTCCGAAAATCTGGTCTATTTCCATCCATCCATTATATTTTTGATGTAAGATTTGGTAATGATGTTGAAAATGAAACTGAAATTAAGAAAATTAATATTTTTTTTCAGTGAATGCACTTTTCAGTCTAAGCGTCTACCCATAAACCAAATTTTCATATTGAAAGTAAAATTTTCCATTTGTTGTTTCTAAGGTCGACTGTGAACATGAATTGAATGTGATCGGTCAGTTACTACACCCAATTTCCATATAAATAACTTTTTACTTTCCCTCCTGTGGACAATTTTTCTTTTTTTTGGCAAAGCTGGACTGAACTCGGAAGGCTTCCACTGGAAGTTGGTTCAGCAGACGTAGCTCTTAAAGTACTAAAGATGCTTTTGTCAACAAGTAAAACTATATTGGAAAAACACTGCGTACTGATCAGTATATATATGCATGTAATATATAACCTTATTCGTAAATATATATGTACATATGTACAAAGTTCCTCATGCATTTTTAACAAAGCAGGTTGCCTAGAATTTCGTATCAGCTTGCAACACAAGTATATAAAACACAAAAGCAAGCACATATTTGAAGTAAAACCAAACTTCGATGATGTTTGTAGAATAAAAGGCAATAACAACAAAGTCAATTGTACAAACCAAAAACGCTAACAGCAACAACATCATAATAAATTTCGCTTTCAACAAGTTCGCGGCCACAACAACCAACAGACAGACCCCGGACGTTTGGGCGATTTGCCTTGGCAACGACATGGAAATGAAGTAAAGCCATAGTCAAAGCGATAACCCAGAATGAAAATGGGCAGCACTACAAAAACAACTACCACAGAAACAAGTCTTACAGAAAAATAAAAATAAAAATGTGCTTTGTGGCACGTAAATGGCACACACGAAGAAAAGCAACAAAATTCAAATAGCAACTGAAATATATGAAAACCACCTTGCCTGCGCGGAAAGTTAGGTAATGTTGCTGCAACATGTTGTGACACAATAAATGCAGAAAATTTTCATCCGCCATCAGTCGGAGAGTGAATAGAGAGTGAAGTATGTTGCTGCATATAGAGGTTTTGTGGAGAACATTGGTGAGTATATAAGAGCGCGATTTAAACTGAGCGAAAGAGATAAACAACGTGAGCAGCAAATGTGAATGAAGTAAGCATTAAAGAGACAAAATACATACATAGAGCAACACGACGACAACATTGATTGTCATTACCAACAGTTTGATAGCAACAACAACGCCAGCACCAACCAGCACCAAAATAATTGTCTCACAGCAACAGCAAAATCATGAACGATGACGACACACACACACAGGCGCACCAGTTGGCAGCAGCATTGTGTGACTATGACGCGGCGGCAACAATAACACACATAGCCAATTTACCGTTATTCAGAAGACCTGCTGACATACTTCCGCATTCGGAAAATATCGTTTAAAGCCGATGTATGCCGAAAGCTTCGCTCAAAAAAAGAAGAAATATGTTAAAATACGAAGTGAAATTTCTGTTTCGAACTGAAGTCGAAAAGCAACGCTAAAACAAGTTGGAGCAGAGAACACAAGTTGAGCGGCAGCAGAATAACCATGGCATTTGCGGTGACTGAGCTGCCGGTTTTTCGCTGGAGAAATTTATAGTTGGCACAAGTATGTATTTATGTATTTTACTGTGAGCCGTAACATCTATGTGTGGAGCAGATTGTTCTTTTTAATTTAAATATGTATGTGTGCGTTAAGCCTCCTCATTCATTGTACATGGCACGATCTTCACAATGGCCATCAGACATGTTCGATTGTCTACTGTTGACTTACTGTTGAGCTTTATTTTTTGCAATTTGATGCTCTTTTTGTCTGCATTTCTTAAGTTTTAGGAAGAAATTATAAATTTTATATGTTTACGAAATGATTTAAAAATTAATAAAGTCCGGAGAAAACTAGCTGGAAATTATTTCTTTCAATTACAGTTCTTTCAAACCTTCACATGGAAAATAGTAGAGACCTTTGCTATTTGGCTGCAGACGTTCTTCAAGAAGACTCTGCACCTCCGTCCTTGATCGCATCTCAGCCAAAAATCTCTCAGCGGTTACAAAGAGCCAAATATACATATATATGAAAAGTTTTTCTACCGAGCCCCTCCTTCAATTTGTGGTTTTTTCGTCTTGATGTTTTTACCAAAAAGTAGAAAGACCTACAGTTTATTATAAGCCACCTCTTAACGGCCGATGGATTTTTATGAGGAACTTTTAATTTCATGTAACAAATACACTAGGAGAGTTTGAAATTCCCAGGCGAGGGACGACCGCAATTAGAAAAAATTAATTTTGAATGAATGTATGCTGGATTACAGAAACTCGCTAACCCAACATTAAGTAAAAATAGCGGCTAAATATTAGCGCACTTAATAGTTGATGGTTAGTAAAAATTGAATAATACAACAACAGATTACATGGCAGACGTTGGCTCAGTTGTTAGAGCACTCGCCTATGATGCCAGAATCCGTCGGTTCGATTCTTGGCAAAAGAAGTCCGATGAGGAGATGTGTGATCTGCGAAACAGCTGTCGCTTCTACCAATTTTTCTTTGTTGTATAACAAAATATTCAATTTAAAAAAATATTAAACTAACAAAAATAGGCCTTTTAATACAGCTCATTTACTAATAACCAAAAACAATTGCAAGCCGCAGTAAACAATCCTTAATTTTCTATAATTTTAGATGCTGCTTCAATGTGGACTCGAACCCTGGCCTTACGAATGGTAGTACGCAAAGCCAACCACTCGGCTGTTTCGGCCGGTCAATTACATATGCATATATGTCATTTTCATTTATATTTATTGCGATATTTTAGTTAAGGACGTCAACATTTACTTGAGCAGCCAGTCTTTGCTCTGGATGTACTTATAAGGTGTCCAAGGAATGCTTGACCTCCCTCTCTTTAGCGTCGAGCATTTTCTGGTGAAGCTAATTTTGGTGTCAATTGATAGAGGATTCGCTGGTAGTTGAAACTACTGAAATTGATTGCGAGAACGGGAAACCTTGAGTCGATTTTGCCAGACAGGAGACATTCTCTGATATTATTGATATATGGGACTTAGGTCCACTTGAAAAACGTTGAGCAAATGACGAAATGCGCGATGCCTTCTCACAATTATATTTATTAAATGATGTGTCTTAACGAGAGGAGTCTTTTAAGAAAATTATGAAATTATCCATGTATTATTTATTTTATATTGAAGTCTTTGTTATTTCTGCCATGGAAGCATCGCGCATTTCGTCATTTTGCTATATATATATATATGCCGTTATGCGTAAATTCCGTTCTAAAATATGGAGGTGTACAAATTTAGTTATCTTAATCAATCTTCGCCCTTATGTACCTGAGTTTTAAACTATGTGCATATATTTCAAAAACATGCCCACAATCTGGTATTATAGAAAAATACTGAATCAGGAAAAGTAATCCGTAACAAAGGTGGAGTGTTGGGAAAAAGGAAACTTAATTTCCAATGCCGAACTGCTTTAAAACCTTTGGATCCGCTATAGGGAGTGAAATGAATATTATTGCCTTTAAAACTATATTTAAACAATGGGTTGAGTATTATAAATTAAGACAGATAAAATTTAATTTATAAACAAACCCGAAGGAGTAATCAAAGTTAGTTTAAACTAATTTTTTGAAGAATATACATTTACTCCTGAGCTGAAAAATCATTTTCCGACTTGCATTATATTTAAAATTTAATCAAAATGCATGTACGTAAATGAAACAATTAAACAATTTTTACGGGATCACTCCATAATCCCGTCTCTGAGAATTCCATTAGAACAAAATCCAGACATTTTTGAAAAACCAAGAAAGACCCAAACCAGAACCGACATAAAAAAAAAACATAAAATGTTGACCTGAAAAAATACAGATACATACAAAATACACACTATTCAGAGACGACAAATCTTGAGCCCAAAAGGACAAAATAAGTCACTATTAATTTTAAGTAAAACTTTTTTATTTACTGAAAGAGAGACAATTTTTTAAATTCACTAATATATGTCAAGGATAATCATGAGATGATGGTTTTGAAAATCTTCTTTACACTATATCGTGGGATTTTTTAAACCTCTCATGTGAGTGCCAGAAAGAGAAGAGATAGACCCACCAAAATTTATACCGATCGTATCAGAATGACGAGCTGAGTTGATTTAGCCATGTCCGTCTGTCCGTCTCCACTTTCTGTCTAACGGTCCGTATGTCTGTTTGAGCGCATACTAGTTCCTCAGGTTGATATATTTCAACCCAACTTACTAGGAATATGAACCTATACGTTTAAGCCATCACTTGCCGGAACCGGCAAGATTGGACTACTATAGCATTTATACTACCGATTTTTCAGATTTGAAATTTTGGGTCATAAATCCGTCAAAAAAGTACATAAAAAAGTGAAAGTTGCTTAACCACACATGCGTAATGAATTGCATATTGGTCTTGAAAATCATCGAAATAGAACTACTTCATCATATCGTCATCGAAGAGCGTGAAATTTTGTTTTCTACAGAAGTAAACTCAAGTTGACACTGAAAATGATCGAAATCGAATTTTAAAATTTGCCATAAATTTGATATGTATATGAAAGGTATAAAGGCTTCCCCATGGTCGCAGACACCACCTCTTTATTATTTAAGTTGGAGTTATACTTTGTCGAGATTTTTTGTCTTGATTATTTTTTGTTGGGATTTGGTATCATTTGAAATGTGTCTGGTCTGGATTATGTCTTTCAGCATTCTGAATTTCGTGATTTTGAGAACGAAACCAAACACTGAAGATGGCGGTTTGCCGAAACCGGTGTGTTACTAAACCAAAATTGACAAGGGATGACGGAAATTCGTTCCGATATAAATCTAGATTTTGTATGTCGCTATTTCATTAAAAACCCAATTTAAAAAAAAAATTTTTTTCAGATCAATATTAATTTTGAAATAAGAGAAGAAAATAAAAACAAAAGCGCTTGAAAACCTTTTCAATTGTTATTAGGAAAAAAGCTTGATGACTTTTACAACGTCCCTCGCCACATGTTGCCCGTTGGTTTTTGTTTATCACTTTTGTTGTTGTCGTTGCTGTTTTATTAGACAGACGTTTTTCCACTATTATTATTTTGCTTATGTACATTATTATTGTTTTCCACATCAATGTTTATTGTTATTTATTATTCATAGAGAATAAGGAGAATTGAAAATGAGGTTAATTTCATGTGTAACAGCGCATCACATGCGACGCGCGTTGGTGTCTCTCAACCGCAACATCCAATATACATATATATATTGTAAATACATACATATTCATTTATTTGCATGAATTTATATGGTAAGCTCAAATAAAAATGTAGAACTTTTACATATACACACACACGCGCACACATAATGTGTTTACAACAATGAAAATTCGTTCGCACGTGGGTTGACCAGGTGTTTTTTTTTTGTTCGCCGGGTCAGTTAGCATATGATTTCCACTGGAAGCCAATTACAATATAAATAAGCAGTCGAAAAGAAGTATTATAACATTGAATGACATCAAAAATTACTACAAAAAACAAATTGTAGTTTATCTTTTGATGTGATAAATTAACTAGCGGTCACATGTACACTTCAAAAATATTCTTATTTGAACTAAAATATATCTTAATAATGGCGGTCGCGTTTGTCGAGTGGTTATCAGTGTGTACTAACATAGCGAGACTCATGGGTTCAAACACTGATCAGACCAAGAGTAAAAATTATAGCAAATTAATTAAAAAATTATAATTTTAATACCTTCCACGTATATGAAATGGTATTTTAACTTTGGTCCGTAGTATGTAAGTACCAGAAGTAGAAGTGATAGACCTACCAAAATTTATACCGCCAAAAAGGCTTCTAAGGGCGGGAAATTTTGTATTCTACAAACGTAAATTAAAATAAATATCGAAACTGAAAATCATCGAAATCGAATTTTGCAATTTGCAATAAATTTGATATATTCACCCACTAGGCGATTTAGAATCAACTGTTGGTGCCTACATTTGTTGGAAAAACATCAAGTAGCATCCAGTGCAAACGCTTTGCAGAGGCTTGTAAAATATAGTATATAGTATCTGAAATTCTGAATCCATGAATGAGTCGATTTTCTGCATGAATCGAGCTAATGAAATGAAGGAAGACGGAAGAAATTAAACGAAACATTTTGACATAACGAATGTCACATATTAAGCGAATTCGAAGTAATTCGTCAATAATTAATCGCTGATTGAGAAAGATTTAACTATAACTTCATGAAGAATATAGAGTAAATAGAAATTTCTAATCACAGAAGTTCATGTTATATCAAGAAAAATTTCCAATGGCACAGAGATATCATGCGAAATCACCAAACACGTCAGCTGAGCTCGATCCTATGTAAGATATTAAAATGCCAAAGTATAAGTCTTTGGATGACGTAGGGGATTGTAGACGAAGATAGAAGAGAAAAAAACATGTTAACCGCTTTCGTAAAGAAACACCCGATTTTTCCAAAAAAGTTCAAATTAAGGTGCAGGAACTGTTGACGACAGATCAAAACAAATTTACACGCAGGAATATGGGGTATACTGAGATGACTGCAGGACGTTCTTCAAATTACTTTAACTAGTTCCAGCAACTGCTTTTTGCATATTTTTTAAGAAATCGATGAGTCGAAATCATGCGAAATCACCAAACACGTCAGCTGAGCTCGATCCTATGTAAGATATTAAAATGCCAAAGTATAAGTCTTTGGATGACGTAGAGGATTGTAGACGAAGATAGAAGAGAAAAAAAACATGTTAACCGCTTTCGTAAACAAACACCCGATTTTTCCAGAGAAGTTCAAATTAAGGTGCAGGAACTGTTGACGACAGATCAAAACAAATTTACACGCAGGAATATGGGGTATACTGAGATGACTGCAGGACGTTCTTAAAATTACTTTAACTAGTTCCAGCAACTGCTTTTTGCATATTTTTTAAGAAACCGATGAGTCGGCTTTAGGAGTTTTCGAGAGAAAATCTTTGCGAAAGATTTATGGTCCTCTCCGCGTTGACAATAGCGAATATCGCATAGGATGGAACGATGAGCTGTACGAGCTATACGACGACATTGACATAGTTCAGCGAATCAAGAGAGAGCGGCAACGCTGACATGTCATGTCGTCCGAATGGATGAAAGCGCTCCAGCTTTGAAAGTATTCGATGGAGTACCAGCTGGTGGAAGCAGAGGAAGAGAAAAAGGTCTCCACTCCGTTGGAAGGGACAGGTGGATATCTGATTTAACTTGGTATATCCAACTGGCGCCAAACAGCAAGGTGAAGAAACACATAAGCTGTGCCTACGCCAAGGAAAATGGAGAAGAATTGAAAATGATGACGCTCACCGAAAGATACGGTTGTATGAAACAGTTTCATAAGATCTTCGCTCAGTTTAAATGAAAATCTGACGAAACTTAAAGATGATATGATAAGGAATTATGAGAAACTGGAGAAAAATCAATACATAAGCAAACACAACAATCAATCAATCAACAGAATAAATCTTTAAAAAAATTAAGAAAAAAAGTCATCGGAATTAATTATTCCTTTTCGATACTCAATTTGCGGAAGTTTGTAAAATACATTTCCGCTATTAAGAAATAAGTATGCATTTGAAAGAAAAGAATAATAACCATACATACATACTCGTATATACGTTTTTATTTACATTCGAGGGCGGAAGGCCTGCACCAACGAAGTTCATTTGCATATGCTCCGAATGCAATACTTTTTTTTCAATTATATATATGTGTGTATATGTGGGTATGTCAATTTGTACATTTGCACATCGGTTGGTGTGAGAAGTGGAGTGAAAAAGCGAAACCAGGTCGAGTTCAACAGAAAAATGCAGTGCAAACTCAAATGCAATCAAGATCAATTCAAGATCAAGATCGGAAAGGAAAATAGTAGGTTTTTTTTTACATATACAAAATTTTATATCTTTTAATTTCATTTCATTTATTTATTAACTAATTCGAAAAATAGATTGCAATTTAAGTTAAATTTTTGTAATTATAATCTCAGTAGTGGCCAAACATGATTTAGTAAATAATCAAAAATATAATTATATTGTTTTCGCTTAATTTAATTTTACTAGAAACGAATCATAAGATTTTTGCTTAATTAAAACATATTAGTTTCATAAGTACGAAAACTATGTATTTTCAATGCATTAATGGAGGAAATGTGGCCGTCATCAAAAGTGGTGTCTCTCTCTCTCTTACTCTCATTGTAGTGTATTTTTTCATTGAAGCATATTTTTAGTTTGGTAGCAGCCAAGCCCTACACACAATATACAGTCCTGGTATTCAACATGCGCCAAAACTTTGGAAAATACTCGTGAGAAAAGTAATCCCACCTCTTCGTCGATTTCTACTTTACTATGCTTGAATCTTCTATCCCATCAAAATTTAAGCGACTGTCTAAACTGATGCTAAACAATACCAAAATCACAGTCGAAATTTGGGAGGAATAATGAGCGGTGTTAGAGTTTTGACGTACGACATTGAAAGAGTTCAGCGAATCAGGCGATCGCAGCCACGCTGGCTAAGTCATGCTGTTCGGATAGATGAAAACACTTCGAATATGAAAGTATTATATGAAATCAGTGCTGCGTGCACGTTGGTTTTGTGGGTTGTAAAAGCCACCCTCCCGTTAGTAAATGCGAGTTGCATAGTCAATATTGTTCTGCATTGAAATATTTCCAGATGAAAAAAAAAAAACAATTTCTAATCTGATTCGAAAATACCATATTTTAGCCTAATTTGGTTCAGCAGTTGTTCCAAAAGTCGCTGGGTAGACGCACTATTATTATTCAGGAAAATTTCTGAACCTGTGGTTATGAATTATAATGAATAAAAAATGCCAATTGAAAACCAAGAGTTTCTCGAAGGCAGACGCAACACTGCAACGTCTTGACCCGCAACTTTGAATATTATTATCGCATTAGCCTCTACATTCCATACTTGGATCAGTTCACTACATAAGCATCAGGAAATCTGGGCAATCGCTTGTCATTTTCTCAAAATAATTCCACATTTCGATGAAGCATCTTGTAAACCTCTTTTCGAATCGTATACTCCAATTCTGTAAGGTATGTTTGCAGAAACATGGATAATTGAAGTTTAATATTGGACGGGATGAATCGCAGGTGCAGATATTCAAAATCCACTTGAAGCACTAGACATTTGCCAAAAAGACGCCTTCCCGAGTGCCTCCGCCAAATTCTTCGAATCATGGCGGTTTTTTTTCCACGTTGCGATGCTTAAAATCTTTCTTTAAGTCTACAATGAAAGAAGATAATTTGAATAGACTTGCTTCTATTAATATCCATCGCAACGTTGATAATATTGACTTGGTATTGAAAGAATTAAGCCGAACGCTGCGATTCTGATCCACGCTTGCGCATAATACCGTTAAACGTATATAGCAGAACTTACTACTATATATATAATATCACCGCTAAACCAATTCGTCTATCTGTCGTCCTGGAAATCAAGTATTTTATATGTTAATCCAACAACGAACTAAGTTTCAAGTCAATCTAACTTGATCCCTGGCCTATTTCGGGTGAAAATATATCTTCGTAAAAAATTCAATCAAACGGAACCATATACGATTTATTTTCTAAAAGGGTGTTTGGTCCACCTCCTTGAAAGAAAAGATTTTCACGAAAATTTAGCCATTCAATTTTTTTCAAAGAGATGAGTTTCTGATACACCTTTTGAAAGTTTTTCAAGAATAAAATTAGTCAAATCGTTGCAGCCATTCTCGAGTTTTAGCGAGACAATCGGTTGGAAGTTCATTTTTATATGTATACAAAGGGTGGTCCAACTAGAGGTACACTTTCCAATAGCCTATTTTTGACAGATTACGCGTGAGTCGTGTCAAGCTGTCATGTTATTTTCGTTCAGTATTGTTTGGCTTTTCCAAGAAGATTCGACGTTTTCGAGCCAAATTTGGTTTAGCGATGAGGCCCATTTCTGGCTCAATGGGTATGTAAACAAGCAAAATTGCCGCATCTGTGACGAAGAGCAACCTGAAGAAATTCAAGAGCTGCCATTTAATTCAAAAAAACAACGGTTTGGTGTGGATTTTGGGCCGGTGGAGTCATCGGCTCATACTTCTTCAAAAATGATGCCGGTCAGAACGTGACAGTCAATGACGACCATTGTCGTGCCATGATAACCGACTATTTGACGCCTGAAATTGAAGGTCGTGATCTCTGCGACATTTGGTTTCAACAAGACGGCACCACTTCCCACACATCGCATCAATCAATGGATTTATTGAGAGAACACTTCGGTGAGCAGATAATTTCACGTTTTGGCCCGGCCGATTGGTCATAAAAATCGTGTGATATCACACCGTTAGACTTTTTCCTGTGCGGATGTGTAAAGTCTAAAGTCTATGCGGGCAATCCCGCTTCGATTCAGGCTTTGGAGCGAAACATCACGCGTGTCCCTCGCCAGTTACTAGTCGAAATGATCGAACGAGTCAACGAAAATTGGACCCAACGGATGGACCATCTGAGACGTAGCCGCGGCCAACATTTGAAAGAGATAATCTTCAAAAAACAAATGCCAAAGAATGTGCTTTCGAATGATAGTAAACATTTCCCATTAAATTTGAACTTTATATGTTTTTTCTTTAAAGAGGTGGGGAACCTCAAAATGGATCACCTTTTAGATATATATTAATGATTTTGATGAAAGTCTCATTTTGAGCAAAAATATTATAAAATCGACGAAATATTACTATATCCATAAGAATTTAAAGGAAGGTTTTATAAGAAAATATTTGAGCAGCGTTGCCACCTGATATGATATACTGATAACATAAACTAAATATTACATTATACGTTGCATACATAGGGTTGCAACATGTTTGAAAACTTTTGATTTTCAAGAAGTATTTCAGTAAAACGTGCATATGTATTTTTGATGGATCTCACCAAAAACCAAAAATTCAAAAAATGGCAATAGCACTCACCCAAGCATAAAATTTTTTTTCAGGACAGGATCCTGACAAATATTTTCGTCTAAGAAGTGTTTAACTGTTCAGGTGTGCATTGAAATATATAAAGATTTTTTTCTAATATGCACTAGGCAGTAAGCAAATCTTGAAATAAATCAAATGATTGAGATGCTAATATCAAAAATAATATGATTAAAAACTTGTTTTCTTCATAATTTGCTTGGAAATTAGCAAAACACCTCGTGATACCGCTAGTTCAGCTTTTTTCAAAAATAAAATATTGGTTTTCAAAAAAGGAGTAATTTTGTAGAATTGAAACCACAAATTTATTTGCAAACAATAACGAATTAAATTTTTTAAATTATATTTTTTAAAGAGATTCTTTCGAATATTAGTTTAAAAAAATATATTTAGGAACTAATTTGAAGAGAAAAATTATAATAACCCTTTCCCATTAACTAGGAAAATAGCAGACGGCAAAGGCTTGTGGACAACCAATACGCACGCACACACATATAATTAAATAAAAAATTAAGGTTAGCCATCGACAGAATACAACCATGGCTGTGTTGAGGTCACACTTGGCATTGCTGTTGGCGGATGCTGTGCATAATATAAAAAACTAGCGACAACAACAACAACAATGGCATGGAAAACATCAACAATATCAATGGTAATGACAATTAGCTATCATTGCATGTTTACAAGTGCACGTGAGAAGATGTGATTGCATAAAACAACAATAACATTAAAAAAATTGCAACAAAAAAATTTATTTGTAAAAGAAAAAGACGAAGCAGCAACAGAAAACAAATGCATGCGACCACATTGAGGTCGCTTCATTATACGGCAGTAATAAAGAATACCAAAAACAATAACAACATGTGCAACTTAACGACTTTTCCAAACTTGGCAAGGTTATGCAGCTGTTGCAAGTAGCCAAACAGCCAAGCTACAACAAATTGAGGCTAAAGTTGTTTACTCGTTGTAGCAACAGTTAGCTATTGGACGATGGCGATGTTGATGATGGTGGCGACTTTGGCACAGCATGCCCCATACATGCACGTATGCACTTCAGGGCCGCATGCGCACACTTGCTTGCCAATGACACACGTGCCACGCCGACGCGAAGACTTGGCATTCGTTTCTTCTGCTTGTATATATAAGTAGGTGTGTGAGTGTGCAATTTTCATTCAATGAATCTCTTTTTGCGGTTCGCCTGTGAAAACTCGGCCAAGTTAGTGGAAAACAAAAAGTTTTCGCACAAAGGCCATTTATAGCCGCATATAAATACATACATACATATTTAAGTGTGTTAGTAATTCTTCTTGCTAATTTTTATTTGTATGCAAATGAATAAAACATTTTCTCGAAACTTGCTGGTTTAAAGTACTTAATACTTTTTTATATTGGCTCACTTATCACTTGTGTTTGTTATTAAGACCGTATTGTTGTTGTTCTGTTGTCGCGTGGCATGCGCCTGCTCGCTCGCATATGCACGCTTCCACATAGCAATGTGTATAATATTCAACTTCTTGTAGGCATTTTATATTTGCTGATAAGCTATCGCCAGCACCTGAAATGGGGGTAATGGGCGTGAAAAAAAAACAGAAAGAAACTGGTTGTGTTTGACTTTACATTTGTTTTTATAGTCATAGCGCCACTATTTCGTTATGACAAACATACAAAAGCATTGCTTGAAAGCTCGCGGTGCGGAAACAATAAATAATCAACGCATGTCCATATGAGCGATTCCTTCAAAATAGTGCAAAATAATTAGCATTTTCTTCATTTACTTTTTTTTTACCATTAAAAATAATAACATAAAATGAAACAGAAAAAAAATAATGTAAAACAAAATAACATAAAATAAAATAAAACAAATTAAAATAAAATGAAATAATAAATGAAGTAATGTAAGTTAATTTTAATTAAATTAAAATAAACTAAGCCAATAAAAATATATTAAATGATAAGAAATATATAAAAAATAACTAGAAAAAATTTTTATAAATGAATATAACATATAATTGAATTAAATAAAATGAAAAGTTATAAATAAGAAAAAATAAATAAACTGAAACTTAAATAAAATCAAATAAAATAACATTAAAAAAATAATACGAAAAGACAAAAATAAAATTTTAACAAAAAATTATATATTAAATAAAATAAAATTAAATAAATGAAATGGGGTAGAAGGAAGTAAATAAAATAAAATAAAATAAAATAAAACACAATAACAAAAAATAAAATAAAATAAAAAATAAATAAGTTAAAAAATTAATGAAATTAAATAAAATAACATAAAGTAAAATAAAATTTAAAAAAATAAAATAAATTTAAACAAAATAAAATAAAATAAAATAATATAATATAAAATAAAATAAAATAATTTAATATAAAATAAAATAAAAATAAAATAATTTATATATATATAAAAAAAAATTTAAATAAAATAAAATAACTAATATAAAATATAATAAAAAATAAATGAAACAAAGTAAATAAAATATATCAAAATAAATAAAAATAAAATAAAATAAGCTGAAATAATATAAAATAATAATAAAACAAAATAAAGAAATAAAATAACATAAAATAAAATTAAATTAATTAAATTAAATTAAAATAAATAAATAAACAAAAAACAAGATTACAACAAAATAAAATGATATAAAATTAAGAAATTAAATACAGTTAAAGAGAAAAATATAATATGAATTAAAATAAAATGAAATAAAATGAAATAGCTTAATCATATTAAATTAAATTATATTAAATTATATCAAATAAATAAAAATATAAATAAAATAAAATATTTACAAAAAAATTTAAAATAAAAATATTAAATATAATAACATATGAAATTAAATGAAAGTAATGAAAGTTAAAATAATATAAAATAGAATATAATAAAGTAACATAAAATAAAATAAAGTAAAGTAAAATAAAAACGTACAATAAAGTCCAAAAAAATGAAAAAATTTAATATAAAATATGTATACTAAAATAAAATAAAACAAAACACAAGAAAAGAATAATAAATAAAAGTATTAAAAAAGGAATTAAATTAAATAACCGAAGTGAAGTAAAATGAAGTAAAATAAATAAAATAAATAAAAAAGTTTTCAACAAAATGAAATGAATAAAAAAAATTAAATATAGTTAGCGAAAATAAAATAAAATATGAAATAAAAGAAAATAAATTAATAAAAATCAAATAACACTTTATATTTGTGTTATTTGATTTTTATTAATTTATTTTAAAAATAAAATAAAGGAAATAATAAAATAAAAGGATATAAATAAAATAAAATAAACTAATTCAAAAATTAAGTAATACAAAATACAACTTAAAAAATCCAAATTAATTAAAAATAAATATTTTAAAGATATGCAAAATAAAATAAAATAATATCTAATACTAAAAATATATTAAAATAAGATGAAATAAAATAAAATCAACACCAAAAACAACACCGTTACATGTTATCAATAATGCTTAGTCATGCAATTGCTTTTGCGGCCTAGTAATTAAAAGAATACGAAATTTTAACTCATACAACAATAACAGCAACAATACAAAGTCCAATAGTCGCGTGAAAACTATACAAAAAGCGTTGAATGACTGAGAACAACAAAGGTAAACTGGCAAACAGACAGCTATAAAAATAATAGCAAAAATAAATTATATTAAATATGTAGAAGAATAGGAAATACACTACATACCTGTAAGTTTAATCAAATGATAAGCAAAAATAAAAAATAAATAAATATATATATATATATATATATATATGTATAATTTACATACATTTCTTAGTTAATTGGATATGTTCATGTAGTCGTTCTTGCAATAGTTTACAGCTGTTGCTCTGCAGTGAACACTATACTGATCAGAAAAAAGGTACTACAAAAAAATGGGTTAATTCATGCATAACATTACTAGTAACTTTATTTCAATTTTGGACTAGTTTGAAGCTGGTACCTTTTTCTTAGATTACTCATATTTTTGTTATCATTGCGCACTCTCACATTAAAAAATTGTCAATTGTCTAACATATACATACACATATGAGCAAATGGTAGTTCATTAGTTAATTGTACTTTTTTTAAATACTAGTTTTGAGGTAGTTCATATGTAACTAGTTCTTTACTGTCGCCACAAGTATTTATATATGCTTTAGTACCGTCTACATACGGCTAGCGGCATATTAACTAAAACTTAGCAACAACAATAAGGTGAACATTAGTTAGTAGCGCCTTAAATGATTAATACATGTGCAAGCACGCTAGCTACATAGACTACTCCATTATTTTATACGCAGAGAGTTAATAAAAATAAAAATATGAGAGTACTAAGTTGATTCGATTGTATGTTAGAGTAAAAAAAGCGCGCAAAATCAGTCAAGTGTACGAAACTAGCGCGGCGGCAGCACAAAATAATAGTTATATACACCAAAGTGTATGCCAAGTTTAAAACGAAAACAAAAAGGCAAAAAGAAAAATGAAAAAAAAAAAAAATGAATTCACGAAATCTGTAGCCCAAACATATTCGAGTTCGCTGACCTGCCGTTCAGCCATTTAACGTTTATTTCGTTGTCTAACGATTTTAGCTGCTGTGATGCTTTTTATTTTTTGTTTCTTTTGTTTTGGCTCTAAAGTTATGACCAAAAAATTTAATTTAAAATACAAATAACAAAACAAATACACTAAAAAGCTTGGAATATGACTAAAAAGCGATGAATTTGCAACAGCACTCCATTAAAGACTTTATAATATGCACACACAAATGCACATACATACATACATATATTGACAGAAATGCTTTTGTGTTTATAAGTACAAGTACGTATAAAATATTCTATTAACGGCTGATGACCGCTAGTTTAGATGGCTCACTGTCGGTATGTCTGCGGAGGCGTGTGAGTGTTGGGTAGACGAAATTAGGATGAATAGAATTAAAATATATATTTTGAGAAATTAATACTACATAAATATTGAAATTCAAAAAGCATTTAAATATGAAAAATAAAATAAAATAAAAAAGAAGTATACTAAGAAGAATACTAAGTATTTATTACTTCTCCAAGCGCAGGGTGAAAAAATGTTAATTTATCTGATTAATAACTTATTTTCAAGAAGAAGCCATATTCAGCGTCAAATAACTGCAGAGTGAATAAAATATAAATAAAATAAAATATTTAAAAAAATATATATAAAATAAAATAAAATAAAATAAAATAAAATATTTAAAAAATATATATAAAATAAAATAAAATAAAATAAAATAAAATATAATAAAATAAAATAAAATAAATTAATATAAAATAAAATAACATAAAATAAAATAAAATAAAAAAATAAAAAATAAAAAATTAAAATAAATTTAAAAAAAAATTAATAAAAAAATAAAAAAAATTATAAAAAATAAACAAATAAAAAAAACCTAAATAAACTTATACAATATAAAATAAAATAAAATAAAGTAAATTGAATTAAAATAAAATAAAATAAAATAAAATAAAAATAAAATAAAAAATAAAATAAAATAAAATAAGAAAAAATAATATAAAATAAAATAAAGTAAATTGAATTAAAAAAAAATAAAATAAAATTAAAAAAAAATAAAAATAGAACTAAATAAAAAATAGAAAGTAAATTGAATTAAAATAAAATAAAATAAAATAACGTAAATTGAATTAAAATAAATTAAAATAAAATAAAATAAAAATAAAATAAAAAATAAAATAAAATAAAATAAATTAAAATAAAATAAAATAAAATAAAACAAAATAAAATAAAGCAATTTTAATTAAAATAAAATGAAATAAAATTAAATAAAAAAAATAAAAAAATACAAAAAAATAAATTAAAATAAAATAAAGTAAATTGAATTAAAATAAAAAAATAAAATAAAATAAAATAAAATAAATTAACTAAAATAAAATAAAATAGAATAAAAAAGGGGAAAAAATTAAAAAAATACAAATAAAAAAAATAAAATTTAAAACGAAATAAATTGAAATGAAATAAAATAAAATTACATTAAATAAAGTAAAATAAAATAAAATAAAATAAAATAAAATAAAGAATAAAAGTAATAAATAATTATATATTTGGTATAATAAGTATTAAAATATAAAAAAATTTCACAAAGTCCAAAAAAAATATTCAGAACTCTGTAACTTAGTTTTTATAACATCTTAACCATAGGGTGAAAACAATATTAATTTATCTGATTAATAATCTATTTTCAAGAAGCAGTTCTATCAAGGCATCAAATAAGCGCAGAGTAAAGGCACCGCCAAATTTGTATTTCGTTCGCTCATTTTGCTATAAAAAATTTAATGTGTTAATTTCTGCAATTTAATTTCATGTAATTGCATAGAAGAAAATTGTAGTGTGTGGCTACCTTAGAAATTTTTAAAAATTTTGAGAGTGCTGTCAAATGGTTTAAGTATTGTCAGAGAATTTAAAAATAATATATATATATTAGTAAGAGAAATTAAATTTCATGAAAAACTATGAGCTATGTATGACTGCTCTTGAATTGATTTGATGCAATTTGAAATTAAATAATTGTTACGTCTGACAGCGCCTTAAATTGAAATGAAAATAAAAATCATAGCGACAGCACGCATAGGAGCACACGGGCTTAACGCAAATTAGCATATTTCTGTACCATTTAGTGACGACATGAGCAAAAAAAAAAATATAGCAATTACAACACATCACGTAGTAACTGCCAATGAGAACAGTAGAGTCACAGAAAGCCAGAACAGTTAATGGGGTTGTGAAGCTTCGTTTGTTTATTTATTTTTTTTAATTTTATACTTTATTACTTCTATGTACATATGGACATTCATCTGCTTCATGTGTTCAATCGAAGTAGTATTCACACCATCGTATTTTGAATATTTTATAACTTTGGCAACAAATAATAAAAATAAAAATAAAAAATAGCACAAAATGAATGTATGTAAATATGTAAATTGTTTAAACAAAGAATGATGTACGCGACTCTCTGCTCTTACGATGCGCACCCAATGCTTCATGCATAAAATCTATGTCGCTATGCAAATTATTCTACTCTTCAGTTACTACTTACTTATATGTTGAAATACTACGCTCACGTTGTGAGTTTATTGAACTGCAAGGAAATTTGTTATTGTTGTTAAATTTTTGCTTCTTTTCAAATCAGTTGAAAATGCTAATGTGAAATATTTGCTTCCGCCAAAAGAAAAAATCGGAAGTGAACGTTTCGAAAAAATATGTTTTTGAAATTTATAAATAGTTTTGTAATTTTTTTCTTGTTGTTGTAACGAATTTTATTATTTTTGCTCTTTATTATTTCATTGGCAGTTTAGTTTGTAATCTCATATGAGAGTTTTTAGTTTTCTACGACCTCTAAGCATTTTTTTGCAGTTTTTTGCAGGCTTTTAAGTGGTTTCCTGAGCCAGACGGAGGGCAATTATTTTGACTGTTCCTCCGCAGAATTTTCCCTCCTCGAATATAAATATTCTCCTTTCAATCTTCTTTTTTATTAAGTTTCAGCTTGCTAATTAAACAAATGTATGCCACTACTGTACTGCGCTCAAGGAGCTCTTATGAATCTAAACATAAGCGCTCTACGATTTACATTGATGCACTGGGTTGCCATTGAAACCAGTAGACACTCGAAATATACACCAAAACAATAATAACTATGTTATTAGGTTGACCGTAAGTAAGGTCAACCTAAAAACTGATTTTTTTTTTGTTCAAAAAATCAAACAATTTTCAAACTCAACCTACAACAATAAAGTGTCGAGAATAAGGCAGCCGAAATATGTTTTAATTAGAAGTGAAACGGACTCTCTTGATTACTATCGAAACTCTACTTGTCAAGCTTGTAGTAGTAGATTATTCTGGATTCTAAAGTATGCTGCAATAGTTAATTCCGTACTATCAGGCAAAATGTCATGGTTTCGAATACTGGTCAGAAAAAAATCAAAAAATTTTAGAACTAATTTTTCTTCTCGCGGTCGACTCTCGGCTGGATCGTTTGAAGGATGAAATCGCCGTAAAGCGGCCACATTTGAAGATAAAAAGTTCTTTTTCACCAAGGCACCGTGCACCGTGTCACAAATCAGTGAAATCGATGGCAAAAATTCATGAATTTTGCTTCGAACTACTTCTACATCCACCGTATTCTCCAGATCTGGCCCTGGCGCTAGCCTATTTTTTGTTCTCAGATCTCGAAAGAATGCTCGCCGGGAAGAAATTTTCGTCGAATGAAGAGGTTATCGCCGAAACTGAGGACTGTTTTGAAGCAAAGGACAAATCGTAGTACAAAAATGGTATCGAAAAGTTGTAGGGTCACTATAACTATGCTGAATAAAAAAAATTTAAACATGTTTTATTATGGTAGGCCGGGGACCTTTCAATTGACCGTTATATTGAAAAAATTCATATATAATTATATATGCGGGAGATTCTATCAAGTCGAAAAAAATCACTGAACGGAGATAAACAAACAAATTATTCTTATTGCGATAATTAAAATTGGTTCTTAATTTATTGTAGCTCACGAATCCCCTTATTTTTAATTTTTCGAATTTTTTATTTATTTACTTTTTCATAACCCTCATATCTTCCTTTGAGTTTTCTGACAGAAATACTCAAACTCTAATCTTTAAAAAATTCTACTCTCTTATATTCATAATAATAATGGAAAAACTGAGTAGTGGAACCGAGGTATGCTTTGCTTGACACACCCATTAAATAAAATCACATTTTGAATATTTTTGGTATAAGTATTTCGCAATTTTTGGCAAAAACTATAACAAAAACCTTAGAATATTTGCATATGTATTCTATAAAGTGACGTAACATATTTGAACGGTGACTGAAATATGGTTAGACGAAAATTAACGATTATGCGATGACGCAGCGGTTCATTGAATCTCCAGTTAGGCACGCAGTGCATTGACCTAATGGACTTACAAAAAAAATTCTTTAAAAGTATTTGTAAATTATTTTAAGACTCACATTTAACTACATACATTCCTTTTAAGAAGGCGTTAGTAAGTATGCAAGTATATATATAAGTATATATATATAAAAATACATTCAAACCAAAACGTTGTGCGATTAACTTAAGCAAATTAGTTTCCAGTTAGCTAAGTTAAGGTAAATTCGTTAAGGTTGCGATTTATGAAAGAACATATACATATATACAAACACATTTTGTAATGAAAAGTAGCCATAAACACAAATCTAAGTTATTAATTAAGGATTTTAGAGGAAATTGCTTCTGTTAAAAAAAATTTGTATATCATAGAGACTGACGTCATAATATTTTGTGGGTATGCAGAATAAACTAAGAATATTAAACTAAGATTAATCAAAAAAATTTGTTATTTAAGAAAGACTTTTTCGTTAGAAACAATCTTAATAATCAATTATTTCCTTATTATTATTATAAAAGTACATATAATGGGTCAATAAAATGCGAAATATTTAATAATAATTCAAATTCATTGCGAGTGGTTCGCTTCCAAAATAATACCTTATGTCAACGGGTAATCCAATAATCAAAAAAATTTTGAAACACATTTTCTAGAATCAACTTCTCAGTCCTAGCCGTCTTCTGTCGACTAAAAAAATTTGCCTCGAAGTAGTTATTTGAGTTTTCAGCCATATAAGATCAATGTGCTGGTTGTTCGATCGTTTTTTTTTTTTTTTGCAAGAAATTCGTTCAAAGTGGAAGACCTGTTAGATACTGCGTTAGATGGTGCAAAATCTATGACTTTTCTTTCTTTAAATCTGTTCTCAAATAATATTTTACATTTGGCGGCAGAACTATTCAAATAAGGCGGCGAAGAGCTAACAAGGAGCATACATCAGCTTCTTTGCGGAATATGTTCGGACGAAAGCATGATTGACGAATGTAACTTAAGTGTGCTCTGTCCAATCCAAAAAAGGGAGCCCCACGGTCTGCCTTATCAGTGTGGCTTTAGACCTGGACAATCCACCATTGACCAGATATTCACCATGCGCCAAATCTTGGAGAAGACCCGAGAGAAAAGAATCGATACACACCACCTTTTTATCGATTTTAAAGCTGCCTTCGACAGCACGATAAGGAACTGCCTCTATGCCGCTATGTCTGAATTTGTTAACCCCATAAAACTCATACGGCTTTCTCAACTGACCCTGGATAATACCAGAAGCGCGGTCAGAATTGAGAACGACCTCTCCGAGTAGTTCGATACCAAACGAGGTTTCAGACAAGTAGACTCTTTATCGTGTGATTTCTTCAATTCGATGCTGGAGAAAACAACACGAGCTGCAGAGCTAAACAGAGCAGGCACAATCTTCTACAAGAGTGTGCAATTGTTGGCTTATGCCGATGATATTGATATAATTGGTCATAACAACCGCACCGTAAGTTCTGCGTACTCCCGATTAGACAAAGAAGCGAAGCGAATGGGTCTGGTAGTGCACGATCGCAAGACGAAATATCACCTGTCATCAAATAAACAGTCGTCGCACTCGCGACTTGGCTCCCACGACACTGTTGACAGTCACAACTTCGAAGTCGTAGATAATTTCGTCTATCTGGGAACCAGCATTAACAACACCAACAATGTCAGCCTTGAAATCCAACGCAGAATCACTCTTGCCAACAGGTGTTACTTTGGATTGAGCAAGCAATTGAAACGTAAAGTCCTCTCTCGGCGAATCAAAACCAAACTCTAAAAGTCGCTCACCATTCCCGTTCTGACATATGGTGCAGAAGCCTAGACGATGTCTACATCCGATGAGTCGACTTTAGGAGTTTTCGTGAGAAACGTTTTGCGGAAGGTTTATGGTTTTACCGTTTTTGAATGCACCAAACCACTCATATGTGCTTGTTTTTTGATAAAGACGATTCATCGTAAATCTACTGTACGGTCTCCTGCATACAAAATTTCATTTCGATAGGAAAAATTTGGAACGAATTCTTTCCGATCCATTGTAAAAATCGCTATATATATTTGGGATGTGCTGAAAACGTTAATCACAGTAAACAAAGAATTTGACAGTACATCGAAGCAACATGATTTTGAGAATGTTTTTGTAAGTTTAATTAAATTTTCGGTACTTTGAGCCAGCTTACTTCCATACAAAATATGTCAGATAGAACGAATTTAATCTTCTTCAAACATTTTTGGAGAAAGATTTAGAGGAATTTATTATATAGGGTTTTCCAATAAGAGTGATATGATTTCTTTAAAAAAAAAAACACTAATTGTTAAGGAATTTCAAATATTTTTTATTTAATGTGAAGTACAAACGATACAATTAAGTTTCGATTATATACTTAATTCAAATGACCTCCACCACTTCTTTTGCAGAAACGAATTCGATCAACCCAATTTTTGAGCACTTTTTCCACTAAATCAAGTCGTATGTCATGAATAGCACGTGCAATATTGGCTTTTAAAGCTTGAACAGAATCTGGTTTATTGCTAAAGACCAATAACTTCAAATAACCCCACAAGAAGTAGACTAATGGTGTTAAATCACAACTTCTTGGAGGTCATTCAATGTCATTTTCATTGTCAATTTCTTGAAGTAATCGAATCTCCAAACCTTTCTCGCAATAATTCGGTTGTTGTGCTGTGTGACCAGATGTTGGAGCCAGATGTTGTTAAGATCAACTTCTTCCAATTGTGGCCATAAAAAGTTGGTTATCATCGATCTATACTGCTCTCCATTGACAGTAACGGTGCTACCAGCTTCATTTCGAAAGAAGTACGGACCGTTGATTCCACCAGATCAAAAACCCCACCAAACTGTCAATTTAGGTGAATGTAATGGTTGTTCATGAATAATTTGTGGGTTTTCCTCGCACCAGAATCGACAGTTTTGTTTATTTACCACACCACTCAGATGAAAGTAAGCCTCATCGGAGAAGATGATTTTCTTTAAAAAAATCTAAAATACAGAACGATTATTTTGATAATAATATTGAATAATTTGTAAACGTTGTTCTTGCATATATGTATCTTGCAATGATGAAATTGTAAACATTACTGAATACAGTGAAAAAAGACAGATCATGGCATATTAAAAATGGCCAAAACGACACTTAGAAATCATAACATCCCTATTGGAAAACCCTTTACGTTGCAGCCATTCACTTTTCCATATCTTTCACTTCAGATTTCTTTCATTAAACTAAAAGAAGGATTCGATTTGAAAGTAAATTTTTTTCCTCTTTTTATTAAATTTTATCGAATGGAATTTCATGAAAAAAAATCTATTGGTTGTTAACATATCAGTTAAGGCTTTATAAATTTTAATGAATTTTTTTTTATTAAATTCCAAACCATTGATTGTGATCATTATTAAAAGCAGAAAGAAAATTTTAAATTCAAAACTAAATAACATAACTGGGTCAACTGCATTTTTTGCATAATTTAAAAACCGTTTTTGTTTGTTTGAATCATGGAATCGACTCATTATTGTTTGTATCGAAAATATTTGTGTTTACGGTTTAGTCTTAATAAACCAGAAAAAAAAAACAAAAAACGGATTGAAAGTGAAAATCAAGCGAAGCAATAAAGTAAAGTAAAAACATAAAAATCGAGTAAAACAAAAACAATATACTTGACATTGGGCCGCCTTGAAAAATCACTACGTCACTATGACAGATATGAAAGATTAAAGGAAATAGCAATTTGCAAGTGAAACAGATATGTATAATGAATTGTGAGAGCAAAATGAAAATATGCATGCGAAAGAGTGTAAAATATGGCAGTAAATTTTTTTTTTAAGTTTTCAATTAAATGCTATATTAACATATTTGAAAATTAAAAAACACAACATAAATAAAATAATATTCTAATAAAAATATTCGAAAAACAAAATTCTTACTCTTTTTATTTAGTATAATAAATCACAAAATGTGTGTATTTCCATTTAATCCGTATATAGCAGTTGAGTTTGTTGTTGTTGTTATTTAAGTACTTTGTTATATCAGCAAAGGAATTTCCATATGCTTGGCGTGCAGGTAGTACTTTAAAATGCGTTCATTTTTTTTTTTTGTGTGGATATTTATGGTTGGCCGATTTTTTCGTCAGGTTTTTTTTTTCATTTTTTTTTTGCGCGAAAACGGGAAAAAGAATACAAAAGTAAGTGTAGTAGAGGAGGTGACATAAGATGGAATATTGAGAAAAAGGTAGAAAAAGGTAAGGAAACAATAATTTTGACAATAGTATTGTACATGCAGCGTAGAATTGAAGTAGATAAAAGATAGAAATAATTTAAAAAAAATTTAAATAATTATTACAATAAAATAATTTTTTTTATTATTATAATAATTTAAAAAAGAACTACGAAAATTAAATTAGAAAACAATAACAAAAATAGATTAAATATGAAATTTCATTAAACAATTTTTTTTAATATTTTCAAGCTCTAGACTGATTAATTCGTCATATTAGAATTTTTTTACTGAACAGGTGTAAAAAAAATTACTTTTCAACTGATTTAAAATTTTTTGTTTATTTAATTCCGTTTAAATTGTTCTTGTTTATTATTTTATTACATTATTAAAAAGGTGTTATTGAAAAAATTTTATAACTATCGTAAACATTAAAGTTTTAAATATTTTTTGATTTCGTGAGCAATAAAAATTTATTAGAATAAAACTAATTTTATACTGATTTGTGTTTTCTAAATACTTCTTAATAAAACTTTAAAAATTTAATCTAAGACAGAATTAAATAAATATAATGAATCAAAAATACATAACGTTACGAATAAAAGGAATATACGAAAAAGCAAGATTTGAAAAAAATTTTGAAAAAAATGGCAGTTTTTCAATTTCAAACCCTGATTTTGACGGAAAAAAAATTACGGCAAGAAAAATATTAAAGGAGCATAATTTAAGTTTAAAATCGTACATTTAAATAAAAAAAGCCTTTTAAACTTTTCATTTTTAATAGAAAACTACAACATTAAATAGTTGAACCCAGTGATATATGATTGACATATATAGAAATTCTCTAAAAAATAATAATATATATTTTGAAAGAGTATAAAATCAAAATCGAAAATTCAAATAAAAAGGTCTAAATTAAATAAATTAAAAATTTTTTTTTTTCAAACTAAGATTTTGACGAAAAAAATTACAACAATAATATTGAATTAACATAATTTAAGATTAAAATAGATCATTTAAATAAAAAGAAGTAAGCCTTTTCAACTTTTAATTTATAATATAAAACTAAAACACTAAACAATTTTAATAAATGATATATGATGGACATATATAGAAATTTAAAAAAAACATTTTTTTTTAATTTAAAAGAATATAAAATTAAAATCGAAAATTCAAATAAAAAGGTCTTTATTCAATAAATTTAAAATTCCTTCATTTTCAGAAATATTTTAAATCTAAAAATCTTATATAAAACTAAAAGAAAATGATTGGTAAACAACGAGTGATAATTACAATTTAATAATGAAAAGGTTAGTGATAGCTGGGTTAGGTAAAATTGGTAGAAGAAAATTAAAATTATTACAAAAGCATAAAAAACAAAAACTTGATTTTTATTAAAAAGAAAACAAAGAAAAAATCCTTAGGTAGTAGATTTAAAAAATGTATTATACTCACAAATAATGTTGCGTATGTTTAGTGTGTATGTAGAAAAAATATTCGTTAAAAAACAGTACAACGACAGTAGTTATAGTAAGACATAGTTATGTAGGTACGCAAAACGATGAAATTTTCAATTATAAACAGAAGATATTTTTCTAAATTTTTCTTTTTAATAAATGATGACATTAACTATAAGCTATTGCTAAAATTTACGTTTATTTTTTTTCAGTATTAACTTTTTTATTATTATTTTTTAATTTTAATATTTAACTAAAATTATAATTTTTTTCGCTTTGGATTTTTGATTTTTGTAGCTCTGTTAGTATATATCTTACAAACAAAATTAGGTGCGATTAAATTTTTGCTGCTAGTGTAATTTTTTTTTCGGTTAAATATTATGTGGGTGGTAGTGAAACAGAGTAGGAAGTGGAAGAAATAATATTTACAATTCAAAATAAATAACAGCAATTAACGTTTTGTAGCGCAGCTGCTAATTTGTTTTCTTTTTTCTTGCTGCAGGATTGGTGTTTATTAGACGAGTAGTTTACGATCGCTTGCCGGTTGTTGGTTGATAGTAGGGGCGTATATATATATATATAGTTTTGGTTGGATTGGATACTTAATTGTGTTCATTACATATATGGTTGAATTTGAGGTATGATCACCAACACCTGGGATTGCCGAAAGTATTGCAGGTTTTGATTTTTTTGTTTGATGTTTCAAAGGAAAAAAATTTTTTTTAGAAATTATTTACAACAGTTTTCAATGTTGATCGATACTGCACGGGCTTTGTTAAAACTAAGTGTTTTTTTTTGTTTTGATACATTTATTTATAAACGAATTTACTGTATTTCTTTGTATTTTGTTTTCATTTATTATTTTTCTAGCGAAATTTTTTACTGCTCTTCAATATAAAATTTTTGTATTTGAAAATAAATGAAAATTATTAGAAAAAAACTTCTTATAACGGAACTTTTGGAAAATATTTGATTTTAATTTAACTTTTGTATTCCAATCGTTTTGCGTTGTGGTTGTTTGGTTTTGGTTTTTTTTTGTGTTTTTAAACTTTTTTCAAACTATATTCCTTGTTTTGCTAAATCATAGTTTACAATTCCAGTTGAATTTTGCGTTTTTCACAAACTTTATTTAGCGATTTTCAATTCGTTATTTCACGTTTTTTTGTGTATGTTTTATAGTCGTTTTGTTTTTATAATTTTCTGAAAAAACACTTTAATTTAATTAACTTTTTAATTTTTTTATTACTGTTGTAACTTTATTTTCAGTTTTGAAAATATTGCCTTCAATATTTCTTAACATACAAATATATAACAGATATATATGTATGTATGTGCATATGTAAGTACATATTAATATTGCCACTTGTTTCAATATTTGCACAGTATCATGCGTGTGTTTTTTTTTATTATCTTTTCAAAACTGTTTGTAAATTTTTTTGTTTAAGAATGTTTATTTTAATCTTCTAATAATTTTATATATTTTTTTAAATTATTTATTTATATCCAATATATGTATATGTATATGCTTCTTTAATTTTCTGCCGGTTTTAGTTCAAATTGACTTGCGAGTTCAACAATTTTATTTTCAAAGCAGCTAATAATATTTCCTTACAGGGTTGCATTGTTTTATACTTAATTTTTCAACATATATTCTTTCAAACCATTTGGTTTTTCAGCTAAAAAATTCTAAAATACCTAGTTCTTGTTTAAGCACATTGGAATTTTTCTGAAGGCCGATTTTTTCCACTCACTTTAAATTAAGCACAATTTATAATTTTTTTTAAGTATGTATACATTTATGCTTAAAATTTTTGTATTTATATATATATATATTTACGCATATATTTCAAACCGACATGTTTCAATTTGGCATTGGAAATTTGACCACTTAATTTTTTATTCTGACTTTTTAATTTCATTTCGTGTTTGAAATTATTCACTACATGTTTTCAGTTTTAACTTATATTTTACAGATTTTCACTTTAGTGTCAACTGAAACATTTTCCAATTTCTGCCTCGAGCGTTTTATTTATTTTTTAATTCACCAAAATATCTATGTTTATAAACTTTTCCGTTAGAGCAGTTGAGCATATTTAAAAAAAATTATTTAATTTTTATTTTTATTTTTTCATTTGTAGTGAATATTTATAGTTTTCACTTTTTAAATTCTATATTTTTTGCACTAATTTTTTTTATAATATATATATGCAGATCTACATATATATATGTACATATAATATTATATTTTGTCCGCCAGTAATCCAATCAATGAACTGTCATCCGTATGTATGTGTATATAGTGTCTCTACGCACAGAACGCCCGTTAAAAGAGCAGGAGAAATTTCCACAAATCCGAATACGTCAACGGTAGAAAGCCGACTGTGCGCAGGCGCACCAAAAGAAATGTCAGGCGCACAATATTGCCACCACAGAGCATCGCGCGGTGGCAGAGATGATTTTTGGCAACAAAAACAACAACCGGCACTCAATCGCAGAAGAGCCGCAATAGCATTAGCGGCGCGGCAACTAACCAAAAGAAGCCAAAAGTAAGTATGGTGGTATGACGATGATCGTGTGAGGATGAAATCGTAGTCGGCTCATACAAGTCTTTAGCCGATTGTTATTGTCGTTGTAGAACTATTTTTTTCTACTTCTAATAGTCGCACAGACACCACAGTTGAACATACAAGAAGGCCATAAGCACAAGACAACCGTCGCGTAATAATGCAGAAACTCCAACGGCCAGCACAGAGCTACCAAAGTGGCAATCCACCAACACTAAGGCCAACGAACAGCATTCAGTACGAATGCACAGCATGAAGTCGTAAGTAAATTCGACTCTTGCTAATTCTATTTACAAGAGCTAATGCTGTACGAGTAGCGTAATTGCGTGTGTGTGTGTGTTTGTGTTTGGTGATAGTTGGTAGTTCTGCAAATGTTGCGTCGACTCAGCTGAGCGTAACATGTAACATGTTTGAGCGAGCTTGCTCAACTCCAGCTCTAGCACTAACACATGCAAACGTCACATAACTGTAAACGGAGCACGTGTGTGTGCCGTTGGCCGCTGAACTGTATGTTATTGTTACCTTCAATGCGTTCAAAGTCATGGCTAATGACTTGGCCGACCGATTCACGATCAACAGGTGAGAGAGAAAGACAAAGAGAGAAAGAGTGAGAGAGTGAGAGAGTGAGAGAGTGAGCGGGAAGTTAGAGAGTGTTATTGTAGAGAGAGACATACTTTGTATGTTTCAGAGCGAATGTTGCTGAGCTCAACAAAATTTGTTACTATTTTACTCTCTTCTCTTGGGAATACTGAAAGAACTTCGTATTTTATATGCTGGTTCGAAACATGTTACTAGCGACACATATTTTATATATGTATATCCACCCAACTATGAATAGTTGTTTCCATGCTAGTAACCTAAAATTTTTTAACCATATTTTGCATTTTTAATTTATGTTCTGATTTTATGACGTAGTACTACACACATGTTTCACATGCTCTCTGCGACTCCTGAAGACGTGAGTTGCAGCAGCTATGATTTTATACTATTGAAGGCATATGTAAATGCAGTTTGTGTCTTAAGTCTTTTGTATTGCGGTACTGTTAATATGACAAAAAGTTATTTTAAGTTTCAGGAACGTACATATTTATATGCATGCAGTGCTACAATTTCGTTCCATATATATGTATAAAAACATATGGTATATAAAATATTTTTATAGGTTAATATAGTAAATAATGAAATTTGTATTGAACTATTTTTTTATATTACAAACGGTTACAATCACCTACTACCGCTAGGCTAAAAAAAATTTTTGAAGCGAAAAGCTAATGTTTGGTACATAAAATTGATATCACTAAGTTTTATTTCCAATTTAACAAACAAAAATTACTTTTTAAATAAAATCCAGCATTTTTGTGGCCATTTTTATGAAGAGTGATCCATTTCGAGGTTCTCTACTTTTTTAAAGATAAAAACAAAAAAATTCTAATTAAATGGGGAATGTTTATTATCGTTCGAAAGATAATTATTTGCCATTTATTTTCTGAATATTATCTCTTTCAAATGGTCCATCCGTTGAGTCCAATTTGCGATGACTCGTTCGAGCATTTTGGCTGGTAACTGGCGAATGACACGCGTGATGTTTTGCTCCAAGGCCTGAATCGAAGCGGGATTGTCCGCATAGACTTTAGACTTTACACATCCCCACAGGAGAAAGTCTAACAGTGTGATATCACATGATCTTGGTGGCCAATCGACAGGCCCAAAACGTGAAACCATCTGCTAACCGAAGTGTTCTCTCAATAAATTAATTGATTGATGCGATGTGTGGGCAGTGGCGCCGTCTTGTTGAAACCAAATAATGCGGTGATCACGAGCTTCATTCAATTCAAGCATCAAATAGTTGGTTAGTCTGGCGCGATAACGGTCGCCATTGACGGTTACGTTCTCACTGGCATTATTTATGAAAAAAATATGGACCGATGATTAGACCGGCCTACAAACCATACCAAACCGTTGTTTTTTCTGGATGAAATGGCAGCTCTTAAATTTCTTCAGGTTGCTCTTCGTATCAAATGCGGAAATTTTGCTTGTTTACATACCCATTGAGCCAGAAATGGACCTCATCGCTGAACAAAATTTGGCTCGAAAAGGTCGGATCTTCTTGGAGCTTTTCAAGAGCCCATAGAGCGAAGCGATATCGCCTGGGAAGGTCGAGCGGCTTAAGTTCTTGCACAAGCTGTATTTTGTACGCTTTTAACTTAATATCTCGACGTAAAATGCGCCAAGTCGTTCCATACGTCAGTCCGAATTGCTGCTTTTTTTCACTGCGTGATGGACGTAGTCTATTCGGTCGAATATTATACAATAATGAATGCTGGGTCCCAAGATGGGTGATTGTGTTGCGAATAGTACGCTAAGTAGGCCGATTATGTTGACCATAAGTTGAGCGAAGCGCGCTAAACACATTATTTACAGAGCGTGAATTCTCATAATAAAGTTGAATGATTTGTAAACGTTGTTCAGGCGTAAGTCCCATGTCCATGATGAGATGCCAAACAATACTGAACAAAAAAAAAACGACAGCTTGACACGATCTGTCAAAAAAAGAAGCTATTGCAAAAAGTATCTCTACTTGGATCACCCTTTACAAAATTAAAATAAAATATCTGGTGCAGAAATTTGTGTTTTATCGTTATTTATTTACTGTAAGGTTAACAGATCTTGCTTAGAGTGTTTGGATAAAATACAATGATATATCATTTCAGGTTATACGGCACTACCCTTTACTTTATTTAAGGTTCATTAATGCAATAACTATTAGTCATAATGGAAAATAT